>JAYKAV010001223.1:2445081-2553551 GCA_035582835.1 Phoebastria nigripes
GAAAGAAGAAAAAAAAAAAAAACAAAAAAAAACAAGAGGAGGGGGGAGGCCCCCCTTCTCCTCCCGCGGAGGGGCGGACGGTGCGGGAGGGACCCGGCCGAAGCCCCGCGCCCGGCGGCGGGGGCTCGGTGCCGGGGGGTACCCGGGGTCGGGGGGGCGAGTATGCCCGGCRGCAGCCCCGCCGCCACTTACATTCTGTCAGAGACCAGCAAGCGGCCGTCGACCATCATCTCCGGAAGGAAATCCAGCTTGAACGAAGAAGTCATGCTGGGCTCCGGGGGCGCCGCGGCCGTCTGGAGGGAGGATGCGGCGGGGCTCGGCGGATCCCACAACTGCGCCGGGCGGCGGAGAGGCAGGCACAGGTGCGGAGGCCTCCCCGCGGCAGCCGCCAGCCCCGGCAGTTGTCACATTTCTCTCCCCCTCTTGGTTTTTTCCGCCAATCCCCTCCGAAATCGACTGCTGAGGCAACTGTCGGTGGAGCGCCAGGTGCTGAGCGGGGAGGCGGAGCCATCTCCCCGCTGCGGCTCCCCGTTAACCCCTGCGCCCCCGGCGGGGCCCGCCGCCCCGGGGAGAGGCCTAGCACCGCCGCCGGCGGTGGGGGCCGCGCCGCCCGGGGCTCCCCGCGGCGGGGGGTCGGGGCGCCGCCTCGCCCGCGGGCAGCGCCCGGCCAAACTTCGAGGGCGGCGGCGTGGGAGGGAGGTAAGAGCCGCCCGAGCCCCAGCGCCCGCCCGGCTGCCTCAGCAGCGCTCCCCCTGCCCCACGCTCAGGTTTCGGGCGTGCGCCCACCGCGTCGTAAGGGGAGAGCCTGCACCCGCGGAGTTAGCAGCCGGGCACCGGCGGAAGACCCTCTGCCTGAATTTCTGCGAGCACACGCGAGTGGTTTGCACAGACCCAGCTCTTCCCAGTACGGTAGGAAGGGGCAGCCGCCACTGCCAAACTGGGAGCACTGGGAACGTGTAGGCAGGTTGCTCAGTGCAGGCTCCCTCTACTCAAATTCCTGCCATTCAGACCTTGGCACCCATTAAACGCTCAACGTGATGTTACTGGATGCGAGAGCCTAGTAGTAACTCTGTCCTCACTGACCAAAAATAGGGATTTAAATAAGTAACCACGGTAAATCCTTCCTCATGTCTGCAACCTGCCAAAAGCCCGTTCCCAACCCCGCTGCACTCGGAGTTGGCCACAGCCAGCACACAGAAGCGGCACCACCAAGACGCACACAAAATTCCACACATACAAATAGCTGGAGCCACCCCCCCCACGCTACCGCCCCCTGAAAATCTGTATAAATTTTCTTTTGCATCTCCAAAACCTACTTGCTTCAATACAAAGCAGCTCCAGGCAAAAGAATATTAACATATTTACGAAGATTACTGGATGATCTGAGCAGTCTAGACAGACAAAACGTTTCTCTGCATTGTGTGTGCTTCTCCTTCTGAATGTCTCTCCAGGTTTTATAATTTGATTTGCTCTAGATAACCAACACTTGAAAAAAGTAACAAATGCAGATTAAAAACTACTACACTTCAACTTTTCGAAGGGTATTCTAAAATAAAGTTAAATTGACCAATAAATAAATATGCTATCAGTCAGGCCAAGTTTTATTTAAATTTTGACCAACGTCGCTTTGATAATTAAAATACAGACCAGGCGAATTTTCAGAATCCGGTTATTGCACTGAGAGGCTTTTCCATTTTAAACAGTTAAAAGGAAGAAAAACCCCTCAGGCTGCTAAAATTTTTGCCTACTTTGCAAGTCTAAAGAAAGAAAAGGTTCACTTGGCCCTCAGCGTAATCCCCATAGGACAGCTGCAATCCTGAACAGATATCTATAGTGTTATTAATCTGCTCTGTTCTATATGTTCGCGTACTGTCTTCATCACCATGGCACCTAAACAGCTACATAGAAGTGCACAAAGCAAAACTATGGCTCCTCTTTACTACATTAATGGCAATTCCTCTACGCCACCCATCCATCGCAGGGTAGGACTATACAGCGGATAAAAAAATAAGTGCAAAGTCGCAATAAAAGGAGAAGCCAGCACAACTTTCTCCAGCTGGATGCAGCCACCCGGGTTTTGATCTGAGGCCTCCATGGTGGTTAATCCAGCCCAGAGCAGAGTTGGATTAACTTTCCATTTCAAAATCTTGCCACTGCAGAAGGGGCAGGTTTTAGCTCGGAAGAAATACAGGCAGCTCAGTGAGGATGAAGAGATTCTTTTAAGAAGTCTCCACCCCCGCTTCACCCTGTGCGGCTGGATCTGTACCTCTTCATCATCATTTTTTTTGGTAGATGCTAAATCTAAGGGACTTCAGTCTCACCAGCCTGTCGCTTTTAAGGACCACAGTCCCACTGCTGCTGACTGGAAAGTAAATCCACGCTTTGCACAGGATGCAAAGGGGGAAGGAGGAGAGAATCACAAAGAATTTTGCTTAAAATCTGCATATGGAATAGTGAGATCTTTATAAATTTGCCCCATTTCACAAGGTGTAAGTGCTTAAAAATGCTTCATTAAWACGTATGTTCTTTTGAAATATTTATTTTCCTTTTAATTACATGTGAATTAGCTGGAAGAAGCTGTAGGGAAGCCCTCTTACTGACTTAAGCCTTCTCAGCAGTTTGTTAAATTCTAGCCTCAAATCCCTTGAGGGAATAGTGGATTCAAAGCAGCTTTTAATCATACTATAAGGAGGGTGAAGTAGTATGTAAGTAGGTCATAGAGAAAGCATTACAAGTGCATAGGTTATTGCTTTATTTAACAACTACAGTGTAACACACTTTTCAAAGCACATTTGCTTTTGCCATTTAAAAGTTAGAGGCAGGAACAGGGTCAAATGCAAAAAGAAACCCTCTCTGTAGAAGATACCGAGATGTGACTCAAGGAGAGCTTATAGGGAGAAACTGCATTCGAATAATTTGGTTCTCAAACATAAATTATGCAGTGTCTGTGTATGAATTAACTCTCGAACGCTGAGGATAAGTGGTCAAAAACAAAACCAAAAAAAAAAAACCCTGAATGTTTCACACTGTTACAGGTTCAGCTCTGTTATTTGTAACATTAATACCAGTTTCTCGACTGGCACCTGTGCGCAAAATAGCAACTTTTATTAAAAATGAAGGAAAAAATGGAAGCTTTGGTCCGTTACCATAGTACAGAGGGAAATGGGGAGGGGGAATGGCAAATGAAGCTGCATTAATTTTCACAGCATAAATCAGACAATAGATGTAAACACTGGCTTAGAGGAGCTGCAGTATTGCTGCGCTATCGCTGCCCGCCAATATTAAGCTTTTTCAGCTGGTGGAGCATATGGCAGTTTTGAGGAAGGAATCTGGAATTTGGAATCAGCAATTCTCGGGCTTTAATCCTATTCCAGCTACAAATGTTGCCTCCTATCCATCCTCCCCTTGTTTCAGAGGYCCAGACACCGCTTTGCCCCCGCCGTCACATCGTCGACTCTGTGCCTCGGTTTCTCCATACGTCTAAGCGGGGCAGATGAAGCAATTCCACCTCACGTTTGCAGATTAGTCACCTTTCAAGCGGCTTTTCAAACACAGAGCTATATGCAATTTCTCCAAACAACTCAACCTTTGAAAACCGAACACCTCTCCAGAGCAAAAAAACCTCCGCAAAAAGTTCAGCTGGAGGAAGACAGGGGTTGAGCGGTGGATTGCCGTTGAGCGTATGAGCTCACTCTGACATCACTGCCCGTGGCTTTCACTCAGGGAGTGACAAAGAGAGCAGACACCCCCTTCCCTTCCAGATCCTGCAGCCAAATCCAGTGTGGAGCTCACATCACGTCCCCTCTCCGGACCCCCTCCTCACCCTTTCCTTAATTGCCATTCTTTTAATCAACTTGCCCCCCAGTATTGGGCCAAGGAAATGCTACTGTTGGAAGCACTTCAAGGGAAAGTTTCTGAATGACTTCACTCTCTCCCAAGCCTGCAAGGCAGTATGAAGAGAGTTCAAATCCTCTGCTTTATTCCCCCCTAAGCCAATGAACATGCTCGGGATTCAGCTTATCTCTGGCATCAAAGCAAGTTTCTAACAGAGGCGGCAGAAGCAGAGCTCAGCGACGGTGGTGTAAATTTGGAGCGGGCTCAAATGACTTCAGTGGAATCACTCAGGATCTTCCACTAATGCGAGGGGAAGAAGAAACCTGGTCCAAATAGCGTTAGTGAATGCAAATGAGGTGTTCGCTATCTTTCACAAAGAAATAACCTTGCAGGCAAAGCATGAGTCTGGAAGTAGTAGCACGGCTAATAGCAGAAAATACAGCATTTTGGTTTGTGCGGCGGGACGTGAGCCTACCTGCTTATAAGGGAGCGAGGAAGCCCATCAGCTTAACTTTTAGTATCAGACTTGGGACAAGAAAGGGAGGGGAAAAAAAGAAAAAAAGAAAAGAAAAGCACACGCGCAGAAGTTATACAAAGCATTTGGGCAGAGCTAAAGAATGGTGTAAGTCCTGTAAACAATTAAAGCAAAAAGTAGTGCATTTCTTTGAGTGGCAAAAAGTAATGGACCCAATTCTGCACCGTTTTACCATTTGTGAAGATTTGGATTATTTGTAACAAATCCGTCTTTGCCAGTTAGATCTAACATTGGAATAAAGTTTTGCATTATGAAGCCTTAACATTTCAGTAAGGATTTTTTTATTTATGAAACCAAACACACAACAGTCTTCCCTTCATCATATTTTGAGAAATAAAACAATTTCCATATAACCGAAACCCTTTTAAAAAGAAGATTAAGTTATTGGTTAAAGCTGATCAATGAATTTTAAGTATTCAAATTTTAGCTGCTTGTGAGGCTCCCCCCCCACTTCTGTAGGCTATTGTAGCTAATCAGTAATTTTCAGAAATAAACGTCACTTAAAATTAGCCCTGTGAAAAGGTAGCTCAAATTAAGCATTTCTAGAGCTTTCACTTGAAGCACATTGATATTATGTAAACTTGGTTGCTATAGTAAAACTTCCCACTCACTTCTTTTTTTTTTTTTTTTTTTTTTCCTTCCTATTTTATACCACTGAAGAGGTGATTTCATCCCACTGTGGGTATAAGGCCTTTGTTCCATTTTGCGGGTAATAACTCAATCTTTCCGAAAACAATTAGGCAAGATTTTATGGCACAAGGCAGCCCTTACGTGTGATGGAGGGCTTTTAGGAAAGGCCTTTAATTTGGAGGAACACCCTACTTTGTTAATAGCATGCAAATACTTGGGATAGTCAATCACGACCCTCAGGTGCAATCCTGCGTAGTGCTAGTGCTGAGCAGGAGCTGCCCAGTACCATTTGCTCCAGTTGGGCTATCCATGGCGCTCAGCACTGTATTTAGCAAATACTAAAGTAAAGTAGTAACAAGTAAATATTTGCAAGACCAAGTCTTACCGTCCTGTTATTTATTTACAGCCCTATTGAAGAGCATCACTATTGATCTGTAGGTGTTGTCTTTGTGTAGTGCCTTGTGCATATTGACACAAGACCAAGGCTTTTGTCAACCCAGTCCTATCTCAACTTGACAACAGGCATTGACTGCTTTTTCCTTTTTTCCTCTTTTTTCTTTTTTCTTTCCTTTTTTTTTATGAGCTACCTTATCTTCTCAACCGCTGACTGATTCCATCAGCAACCACTACCCAACCAGGAGAGAATCTGGGGCACTGCATGCACTGGGTAGACCTGATTTCCTACTAGACAGCAGGCACATTATTTATGGTCAAAAAAAGCACCTTTCCAAACAACCCTGGAAGAGGGAACTTAATATTGTTGATTTGACTATTATACTATCTTCACGTGAAAAAGTATAATCTTGTATTACTTAGGATAGGAGGAATCACACATCTGGTGCTCTCGTCTGTGCTGCTCCATCCTCACAATATGCAAGAGCCCCATTATGCCTTCACAGGGCAGGGGAAAAAGCCCACCGTAACCAAAAAAAATCCTCCCCGCCATGCAAACCCACAGGAACAACTACTAGGAGGCACAAAAACCTCCCTCATTTTATATAAATTTGAGATTTCTGAAAATTTTTGCCCAGTAAGGAGGCTGGTTATTGCGAGAGATGCAGGATCAGGGAAGCGGTGGTGAGGATGAACACAGCGAAAGGCTGGCTCARGAGGCAATGCTGGAGGGCAGCTCCAACTCCAAAAGCAATGGGCAAAGGCAAGTGTGAAGTTCTAAAGTGGCATCAGCAAGGCAAGAGGTTGGGTAAGGGACATGAAAAGAGACAGGAAGCCAAAAGTAGACTGATTTTTAAAAACCGAATGTAAAGAAATCTGTGGAGGGTATTACAAAATCTCAATTAACCTACTGCACTTCTGACTAACTGCAGGATCTTCGTAACGTTAACCACCATCTTCCCTGCTCATTCACTTCTACCACGTGTTTTTCCTTTTCACTGCAGACGATTGGATCTCACCTTACGCTCAAATTGTACCTTCTTTAAGGTAGGAAATTTCACAGGTCTTTTTTTTCATTTGTTCGTGAAGTGCCTAGCATACATCTCGGTCCTCAAAAATAACAAACAATCACCCTGCTAATATGTAAAGTAACTATCTTTGTTTGACATCATTATTTCCCACAGACAGAATCCATTAAACCTGACATGAAGGAAGGAAAGAAAAGGCTCCTGCAGTAACTGTAAGGCATTCAGATATGCAGAAAATTGCACCGTGCCTGGTTTGGCGGTTTTTCCCCCCCCTAAATGGACAGTGTAAAAATTGCCACATAGGTCGGATCAAAAGGTCCATCTTGTCCATGACCCTGCCTCTTTGCAATGGATGCAAAGAGAAAGAGCATGAGTATGGCAGGTGCACTGTGATCCTTCCCATCTTCCAGCAACCGGTGGCTGAGGGACTTCCTAAAGTCAAGGACCGCATCCGAACCAAGGCGTTTAACAGGCTCAAAATTGCTGATTCAATTTTTCCCCTCAAATTCTCCCTCCGAAAGGAACATTGATGAAGTCATATCTTTATGACTCCCAGAGCTGCCTGTTAAACGGGCTGTTTTTAACAATTTCAGAGATTTGGGGCTCAGTACAACAAACAGGAACGTTGGCTTTCTTTTCTAAAGCAAAGCATTAAACCCAACTTCGTTTTTAACATAGAATGTTTCACTTCAGTAGAGTCACAGTAATTCATCTGCAACTTTTTAAAAAAACCCAACCCATTGATAACACAATTTTGTAAGGGGAAAATGCTGAAACCACGAGGTTCCTAGGACAGGCATCTAGTTTGGCATCCTTTTGTGAGAACGTCTCTTTAGGAAAAATTTTGGTCACTTTGGATTGCTATATGCGGGGGTGGGGGTTAACTGAGTTAAATGTATGTTCATCAGCCGTGCACAGACAAATCTCCATATGATTCATTGAAGCAGCACTGCAGAACACCTGATGTTACCGATGCAGTTCTGTTAGTGTTTTGTTATTTTTAAAGGGGGTTATATAACTCTCTCATTAAAATTAAATGTGGGCTGAAATGATGCAGGCAAATTCTCAAGCTTTAGAGTGAGCTTATTCCTCGCAGTTTAGCTGAAAATAGATCATTTTTAGGCAGAAGAGAAGGAAAATGAAACCAAGAGGTTGTTACAGTTGAAAATTGAGTCTCTAAGAATTTAAGTTTTCTGATAATTCACCGTTTCCTTTCTAGAGGGCCTCAATTCTTCAGATGCTGACCTGCAGCTTCCAGGGAGAGCAGGTACAGGATTTGAATCTTAAATTCACTCTGTAGCACAGCTATCGTATCATCCACAGCTATCTACACTTGCAAGGTTCAATTTCCAGATGATCTGCATTCAGGTGCCCTTGCTTTTCTCTTCACTCCTCTATTTGTGTAAAAGGGATAGTAAATTCCCGTATCCTCTCTCTGATTTTCATTCAGATTTTTTTCCCCCTCTAACCCTCTGCTCTATCTTCCTCCTGGTGACAGGCTGTTGTCTGGCATCCTCAAAGGCTGCTCTTGAAGATGACCTGCTGATTTGCTGCCATGGGAACTCCAGAACGAGGACAGCATTTACCCCTCGCACACCGAAGGGCACAAGCAACAGTTCCCCATGCCACCCCTCTCGCTGGTAAAAGTTTGCCTTCCTCTATTTCAGAAGCCTTGCAAGGGACATCAGAAGGCTCTGCCTGAARTAACAAGAGCGCTGCAGCCTCTCCAGCATCCAGCAGCAGCCACTGCTGAATTATTCGGAGGAAGGTGAAAAAGTCTAATAGCATATGTGAGCATGCAAATTGCTTTTCAAAACTAGTGGAGAAAAAGCTTAGGCAGCAAAACGTAAGACTCGAGAAAAACCCTCTCTAATGTAATGGCAGAAAGCATTATCTTTGTATAAGTGCCATATTTAAAACTTCCTAAGCAATTTTATTGGTAATCCTATTCCTTTGAATCAGAGAGAGTTAACTTAAAATTAGGTTATTCTACCCGAATAAGGGACACGGGCTAACACATCAGCCACCGAGTATGCTACATGGAGAGACAAGCAAGTAATTCTCTCCCTTCCCCACCCCCTAACATAATTTTGGGTGTTTTAATTGAAATAGAAGGATCATTTTTACTTGGCTGCATTTTGCAGGGCAGCTTGCGATCCACACTGTGTCAGTCTTGTCAGTGCGCTGGCAGGTTTACAGACCTACGATACTTTCCTACAAGCACCGACTCATAAGAGCCTAATCCAGTAATGTGGTCTTAACGCATAATATAATTTCACGAACCACCTAGAAACTGAGTGCAAATTTGGGAGTCGATGCTTTCCAGAAATGTCAATTTAGCCATTAGTTCAGAAACCCTGAAGATGGATCTGTCTGATGTTAGCCCACRAAATGGTCACTGATCCTTAGACTATCAGAGAAAATAAAGTTGTGTGTGAGAACAGCTAAAATCCTTTTTACATCCTGCTCGAGCTGATTACTAGTTATGCTATCTCAGTCTCAAGACCAGAGTGAGAGATGAGAAAATTAGGGTCCAGGTCAAGATTTACACAAAATTTGGGAAAATTCCTGCCCCCTTCCATCCAATAAAGATAGTTAACCTTCAGTGCATCATTAACTTGCCAAGAACAGTATTAAAGCGACTTTAATTGACGCATTTGCTTCCGCTGCAGGGTGAAATAACACAAAAGTGAAACAAAACCAAAAAAAAAGCTTTTTGCCACAGCGAGAGTCTTAGAGGAATAAAAAAAATCCCGGTTTTATTTCCTCTGTGAGGATGCCAGCAGTCCTGTTTCATAAACTCCAGTGATTCATCACCATCCCAGGCAGCCAATCATTCGGCAGGTCAAGTAGAAATGGGCTGTAGAGCCAGCAACTCCTGCTGCCCCGATAATGCATGTCATTCCAGGCATGGCGACATGCTTTCTCAACAGCTGCCATTTTCAGTTACCTTTTCTATGGCTGACATACAAGTAAATGTGTTGGAAGCAGTAAAACAGTCATAGGAAAGCAGTTGCAAAGATAAATAGCACCTGCACGTGATAATCTCTAATGTCATTAGAGAGCAAAGAAGAATGTGTGTTGAAACAGAATTTTTTTCTTCTGAAAGCATCACTTGACTTCGGGGGGTTTATGTGAGAGTGTGTGTGTGACCGAGAGGGGGKTTTTTGTGTTTTGTTTTGTTTTTTTTTTTTTCTCGAATAAACATCCAGACGTTCGTCTTGGTGATAACGTTAATAGATATAACTAGGGGGAAAGGGGAAAAAAAATCCCCAAACACCCAGCATTAAAGAAAAAATCTTCTCGCAATTCACTTGTGAGAAAAGATTTTGTATAGCTAGATTTTGCTTGAATTCAGTAATGCTCACTTTTAGAAATACCACTGCACTAATTAAGGGAAAAGAAAAGGATTTTCTTCAGTTGTTTCTTTTCAGTCTTTATTCCTTATCTTCTAACTTAAATTTCATGGACTACTTGTTCAATAACTGTCCTCTGAATTATATGTAGTTGAATACTTCTTTGCAGATGGAAACTGAGGGGGAGTTTTGAGGGCACAGGACTATAGAAATAAACACCCACAATGAAAAAATGTTTAAACTTATGTGCACATGTGTATGTGTGTACATATGCACACAGATGTATACCTGTATAGTAGATACAGAGCGTGTGTAATTTATGTACATATAACATGTAAAGACCCCGTGCCTGCACACAAATGGTAAAAAAAAAAAAAAACAAAGCAAAAATAAAATAACTGTTCCCAATAACAGTGCTGGAACACGATTTCAAATGCATAAGATTATCCATATTAATTTATGGTAATCTACAAATGAATGCTGCAGAGACAGTACAGGTTATCCAAAATGGTACTTGCATTTAATGAGAAACTACCACAAAATATCTTCAAGACAGATTTAGTTGCGTCTTCTAATACCCCCTGAATTAATATCATGCAAAACACAAAGCGCAAGCTATGTTTCCCCTTTGGAACAACCGGCTCCTGAAATGCCAAAGGAAAGCCAAGCTTTTCTTTCCATACAAAGTCCTCTTAGACATCTTGCTTTCAGATTTCATCAACTTAGGTGTTTTCAGGGCTGTAAGCAGTGAACTTTCCATCAGCAGCATCTTCAGCTAATTAACCCTCCTGATTACAATAATTAGTATTGATTCACTCCTGAATGACTTCTTAAGTATTCAAGCACAATCTACACTTGCAGTAAAACTTCTAGATATGAATATTAATTGAATGCTCCTCTTTGTTTTTCAGCCCCAAAGGTATAGTTTGCAATCTTATATACTTAAATTTGATAACAGAAACACTTCAGTTTTATTCTCATTTAACAAAGAGAATATTAACATGTTGATGTTAGAGATTGTGGTTCACGAATCTGAAAAAAAAAATATAGACAAAGACTCCAGGCTAATAAATAAATATAATTCACTTCTATTTCCTATGGCAGCATGGAAAGCCAGTTCCCAGGTTAAGACCTATCCTGCTCTGACAGGTAGGACCGAGGACGATCTTTCTTTTTGGCATTACACCTGGTCATTGCAAGAACAAATAACAACTCATGCGGAGCCTGAATTAGCGCTCTCAGCTCTGTTGTGGAAACAGATGTTGCCAAGTTTGACAACTGCAAGGCACCACATTGCTTTGTGAATGGGTGAGATTCAAACCAGGTAACGCTAAGGACACCTGCGACGTTCACACGTAAGATCTCTAAACCTATGTAGTCTCTCAAAAGCCGACAGTTTTGTTAAAGCATGCTAAGAAATGGCTTGTGTTACAGCTTTGCTTCACCTTCTTTGATGTTAATAATAATTGTTATGGCTCAAAAAGCAATATTTCAGTAAATATGCATAGAAATAATTTTTTTTTTTGAGTAGGGTTCACACAGAATAATTCAAAAATTAGTCTTTGATGTGAATGCAATGTCAGAAAATACCCTTGGAAAAGAACAAAGTAATTGGCAATCCAAGACAAAAATCTGGAGTATATCTATTTTATGCAGCATTTTATCGGAAAACATAGGAACTACTGTAAGTTTAGCATGAACTCACCTGTGAGAAGAGCGCTTAGCAAACAGTTTTAGTATTGTATAGTCCTTAAAAGTGGTGGTTGGGTATGCTGCCCAGGTGTCTGGTGGTGTCTGCTACAAAAGTGGCATTCACCCTACTCTGGGCAATCACTAAAGGGGCATTTCCATGTAACCGAGAGCAAGGGATTCACTTTATTGCCACTCACAAAGGGCAGCAGCTGCTAGAAAGCCCAGGCTGAAGGAGGATAACTTGATAAAAAAAATACCCCCCTCCCATAATGTCACAACTACTGACTCAGGAAAAAAAAAAAAAAAAAAAAATACCCCCCCCCCCCCTCCAGTTCGGGCAGAGCAGAGCAGTTGTGAATGAGTTAATGTTTGTCTCGAAAGAAGTTCTTCCAAGAAAGTGAATTATAGCATGGTCCCATTATATTAAACACCATCCTTGCTTTCTTCATGTTTATGCACAACACACAGCATGCAAGTACTACCTGATAATCCATAACCTCCAGGCTTCTAGTGTATTTTATGTGATACTGCCTTTTTGTTCACGTAAACTCTTTCCTATTGATTTACACCATCTCAACACACATGGGAAGGAGATGCAACAACAATAAAAAAAATGCAAAAAAGCATAGCAAGTACTCAGAGTCTCCCCATAAAACATTTTTTTTGTTGAAAATACATGCTTTAGAGAGCTCTGACTGCTACCAATAAATCTTTAATATCTTTTTTTTTTTTTTAATTAAGGCATCCAAGAAACCCCTTAACCCATATAAATCATGCACTAGAATCCAGTTTTAAAAAAAGCACGAAACCCCTACAATTAATTGATCTAAGCAAAAAATAGAAACCAGTGATAAATATCTCTCTCTTCTCTCAGAAAAGGATTACAATTATTACTAAAAGTAACATATTTACTTAACATGTGAAGTATTTAAAGACTTTAAACAGTTTCAGAAACTCCACAGACTGATGACAATTCATTTTATTTAAGGCACAAGCTGCTGTCCAAGTAGTAACTCAAAATTTTGCAAAAGCTTTAATACAATTTCTTTTCATAATGCATAAGGTACATGAGCATTTTGCCAAATTCAAACCCCAAATTGTTAACTGTGCTAATGCTAAACTATGGCTGTCTAAACAGAAAGATAATTCATGAAATGTCATAGGAATAATTTGTTAGATTTTGGGATAGGAATCATCCAGGTAAATTATTCTGCCTGACCTTAAAAATTCTAACGTATGCTAATAGCTGGATTATAAAAATGGAAAGTAGCATGGGCTCCCACTTTGAGATCTGATTTATCATTTTTATTGCATTTTCATTACCTAAACAAAACTAGAAACAGTATCTTCAAGACAGCAGTTAAAGTTTATATGATCAGGCATAAAATCAGGCAAGGGCACATTTGGCAACTATGTATTTGCCAGATTGACAGCAGTATTGTAAGCTTTCAGAATCAATAAGTTTTCTCGCCACAGTTAAAGGAGAGGTTAGTAATAAATCTCCAACTTAATGCAATAGGCATAATTGTAAGATGCAAACCTCCCCCTCCCTGCACTATTAGGAGTGATATCAAATGAAACAACCGTCACAAAATAGGCAATGCACTTCATATTCTACCGTATCTATCAAAAGATTAAGGGAAATGAAAAAGGGGCTGAGAAAAGGAAAGGAAAAAAAACCCCAAACCACCCCATCGCCAGACATACATTAAGCTAGTTTGACAGCACCATTGTTCAGCTGTCCCATTGTCAGACCAAAAGATGTATTCAATGCTACAATGTCTGCTAGCAAATAAACAAAAGACTACATTTTTCAAAGCGGGGTGCCAATTCTAGCATAATTCTGTGTGTATGTGCGTGTGTGCGTGTGTCTGCGTGTGTGTGTGTGTGTGTCTCAGAAAAGAGTAGTCGATGCTGGCCCCCAGCTCACCCTTGGAACGTTAAGAATATATGTGTAATCCCACATATGGGAGTATTTAGATATTTTTAAAACATCTTCAAGTGTTAAAGACTAGGTAGAGCATTAGTAACTATTTACGCAGGCTAAGTGAAAATTAAAGTGGTATTTAGGGCACTAGCTCTAATATGGAGTCTCCCTGAGCTTTTTCCATGCTTATTCCATGCCCAGTGCATAATAATGAAGCAGGCAGAAATATTGCAAAGGAGGTGATAAAAGAAATACCAGCTCTCATTTAGGGGAAGGGAAGAAGAAGAAAAAAAAAAAAAAAAAATTTTTTCCCCTCCTTGCCCTCTCCGCACATTTGTCGTCATACATGAAATGTGCGATTCTAACTAGTGGAAAATGCTACTTGCACACAGCCATGCCTGTCTTTTCTTTAAATAGGGAAACTACTTAATACACAGCACGGTTATAGTTGCAGCGGGCCCAGGCAACTCGAAAGCACGCGTTAAAACAAAGGAGACAACATACCTTAAAAGCAGCTCCTCATTTCTCATAGTAACAGCGGATTTGGGACAGCGCATGCTTTCTGCACCGATATTCTCAACAAAAGCCAGTTCAGAAGTGCGCTCAAACATCAATGCCACAGTAGCTACTCACTAATGGCTACTCTTTCTCTCTTTCTCTCTCTAGTCAGACGCTGAGTGGTGGAGCAAAGGGGCCCCTGCAGATTCACTAAGCAGAAATAATCCTCTCTGACAAGTTATGTTGTCTGGGCATATTTTACATTAATGCACTGTGCTGCCTATAGGGGTCTTGTTTGCGTTCACTCTAGCCTAGCTGGTGTTAGCTCTCTTAATTACCAGCCAAAAAAAAATTAGCAACATCCCCCCCTCACCCCCCTCTAAAAAAAATACATATATATATATATGTATAACTGAAAGAAAAGGGGGGAAAAAATCTATGGGTGAATGAGGGAAGGCTTTCCCCCTCTGGAAAGATGCATGCTTGCTATGGATCTTTTGTTTGCCCTGTGAACTCGGTGAATACAGTGGCAAACAGATGCTGTGGCTCGCGAGGCTTGTGCACTTTAAGGGAATTGGGTTAGAGGCTCTTTCTGGGGCTCTGGAGTCGCAGCTGGAGCTCTTGCTCTCTCCCTCCTTCCCTTCCCTGTTTAAGGCTGAGTGGCTTTATGGGACCTGCCAGCTCACATCAGAGAGACTGGGGAGTATTAACGCAGGCACCTGGGGATCTTCTTCAAGTTTTCAGGTTTTCTTGGCAATTTTAACCCCTCCAAAATACAAGTCCAAAATCCCTCCAATTTTAACCCCTCCAAAACACAACTCAGTTACCAAGTAACTGAGTTTGCTTTAACCCAGACCCTTACGCTTGGCTTTGGCAGGGTTCTCACAGATGGGAAAGGGTGTTGCATTATTCAATGATTTTCTCACTTCCTATGTATGAAAGGAACTATAGTGTGACACTGATTTCAGGGAAGCAGCCTCTTTGGCCCTATTTGGGAGATCCGCAACATAATTTGTAGAAACAGGTTGTGGTCTTCCCAGTTGCCAAGGCAGTCAAAGAGAGGTTTATTTTCACATCTTTGTTTCAAGTTCTGCTGGGTAAATCTTTAAACCGTGCAGCTACTTTTGAGGCAGGAGGATGGTTGGTTTTTTTGGTTTTGTTTTATTTTTTTTAAATCTACATCAGAGACTTGAGAAGGTGCTTATTTAGTAGACTGAAAAATTCAACAAGACCTTGATGCTTTTTTCAGTCAAAGGCTTCTCTGCACCACTGTGGCAGTAAAATGCATCTTAAAAATGACTGTCATTCCTCTGAGGTCCTATTAACATAAGAACATGAGAAACTCAATAAACACGAATCGTCCAAAATCGACAACTAGTCAAAAAGCCCAGTAGGAGTCAAATACACTGAACTAGAAATAGGTCTGGACCTCAAAACCTGAATGCAAACTTTCATAGACTTCTGGCTACGTCTGTGGTTGGTCTGAACCTCTTTTCCTACATTATATATTACTGCCTTAAAATATACTGCTACAATATCCTGATGCAGTGCTACTGCTTCTAATTCCTTAACAGAAGTTGGCATTTAGGGGCTTGAACTTTTTGGTAAACTTGAGTCTGGGAATGAAGGCAAAGAGGGAGCAATCACCAATATAAATATACTGATAGCAAGATCCTGCCTTTCTGATAGCAGCTGTAAACTTCTATTAAGGTCATAAATTGTTTGCAACAGAAACGATCCTTTTGTTCTACACTTCTCGTTGAGCACTGAGAGACCTTGGGATTAGTTTCAGTCATTCTGATATAATATTTGTCAAATGACCAAAAGCCAAGTTAAAAAACAAACCTAGGCATAATCTACTTTTAATGATATAGAGAGAAAGAGCTGAAGACCGTAGTTTAGGAAACATGGATACCATGAAGGACTGCAAGTCAAGAGAAGACAGGTTTCAATTTGCTTCCCTTTTCATCTGCAAAACATGACTGGGATTCTAGTTGCTCTTGTAATAAAAAATAATAAATCATTTTAATGATTAGCAATTCAAACCAATTCCATGTTAAAATGTCATGCTCCAAGGTCAACTGAGACAACATAGCTTGTACTTCATGCTAAAAATATCTGAACAGTCATGGAAGGCGGCCAGGAAAATACTCAGCCAACATGACAAATCCCATACCTCCTGCCCCAAATACTAAATCCATTACTACCATTTCAGGCATGGCCACCAACACTCCAGATTCCTCCTCCTTCACTGTTTGCCTCCAAATGACTTTTGCCCAGCATAACTCACCATGACGCCTGGGCTGCTCCCGACCAGTCTCGCGCTCATGAGACTGATGTATGAGAAGGGGCAAATACCAGAGTATGCTACAGAATATACAGCTGAACGGGAAGTGTCAAACAGTCTGATAAACTGCTACAGTTTTCCAAAAATATGGCAAGGATCAGCATCTTAAGACACTACCAGCTGAGGGAACAAAGCTTTCTTTTCAGGCTGGAGTAGAATGGCTCACACAGAGCCCTTTGGTGGGGAATCAATGGGCTTCTGTTGGGCGGCTCCACGCAGTTGCAAGTTCTCGATCGTTTCTGTACTTAGAAAGAAGGCAAAGCAGCAGCAATAGGAAATAAAGTGAAGTATTATGGAAGGACTCATCTACAGCCAAAGGAATAAATAAAGAAAAAGAAAATAAAATCCACAATGCGGTAACACAGACAGACAAAAAGAACCTATGCTTTCTATCACACATAATGAAACATCTGACAGAACAACATCTGCAGAGGGATCACAGCTGCTGAGGATGAGAGGGAATATGAGTATTATTTTTCAATTGTAAGATGTACTAAGCAGGAGTGCCTTTAAAATAATATGGCTAAAGGGAAGATTACACCAGATGCACAGGGCTATCTGGCTTCTTTCAAGATGAAAGTCTGGCTGTGGAGTTTAAATTCAACATTTAACATGAAAATTGATTGTAGGTTCATAACTGATACATATATATTGCAGAATGTCCTGCACAAATGACAAACAGTGGAAGTTTAATAGTTTGGTTGCCCTGTATTTAACGTAAACCCAAGCCTTCTTTCTACGTATGGCCTATTAGTTTGTTAAACTAATTATGTGATGTTGCAAATCCTTGAAAGGCCACAGGAATACCAATCATTTACAGAGGCAAAATGATCAAAACTTCTGTGGTAAACCAGTACCAATGAGTAACTTATATCAATTAAAAATATGCCTTTTGCTCTCTACTTCTACTTCAGATTATTCTTTGATCATTCCATTTGCTTACGGTATTTTTTAAATATCCAGAAGCCCCAAATACAATGGCATTTTGCTACACTAAAGCAATACTACCAGCCAAGCAATGAACTACATTTCATGACAGAGAAATGGTGGACAAGCGTCCAGGACAACAGCCCAAAAATCATGAGTGCAATCATGAGAGGAATAGAAAGCCTTGATTCATTTTCCCATTTCACCACGCGTCCTCGTGTCAGATCTTATGCAAGCCAATTAACCTCTTGCTCACATCTCCATCTTTAAAATGGAAAAACCCAATAAACACCAGAGCAGTGTGACAGTAATACAGAACACTAAAAGCTATATAAAACAGTGTATTGTTGTGAGTCGCACAAACATTTAAAATATGTTTTCTCCTCACAAGAGGGACTCGCAGTCTAAGTCTCGGTTATCTGCTGTTCTGGGCAGTTATTTCGGCTCAAATCACATTTGTTTTGTATAGGTGTGAAAAGCTACTCTTTAATCTGATAGCATTTTACTGTTTTAGATGGCTAAATCCCACCTTTGAAGTTGAGCAATTAGTCTAAGCTAGTCATCTAGGGTTTCTCTATTGTCAGTGAGGAGAGATTAGTTATACTAAAGAGCATTACCATCTCTCTCCATTGACTACAAAGGGATTAGATCCCTAACTTTTAGATACATATATTAAGCAAGATGAATCCCACCTACGTGCCTAAAGCGAAGGTGAGAAATCCCATGTTTCTGTTTCAGCATCGCCAGCACGTGTCCCTGCGCTCCACAGCACTGCCAGCGCGCCGGGCACGCTGCGACCGCTGTGCAAGTCCAGCTCAGAAACCTTGAGCATGTCTGGCACTTCCAGATGTAGCTGTAACCTGCCTGCAGGACGTCTACAGCAATCAAGTTGTAGCTAGGCGAGACTACCAGGTCCGAAGCAGACCTATACGTTACACCTATGCAAAGTATGAAGCAGAAAGGAAGTTGGCCTCAGCTTTAGAAGTGGAGCATGTGGAGTCTTTCCAGCATGCTTTGAGAAAGCAGGCAGTTCATTTAGGTATCTCCTCCTAAAATCTCCTAGAAAAATGAGCAACTCATTGCCTGCAGCTCTTATGTTATTAGAAATTGTGGAGCACGAGACCAGGTGTTGCTAGAACCAGAGTACTCTGGACCACTTCACTGGTCAATGYGAATAGCAAGAAATGGGCTATAACTCAATAGGCTGTATCTCACTGGGCTTTACCTCTGCTCTTATTGAGGTTTTTGTTTGTTTTCATCTAGAACAAATTATTGCATATTTGTCTCTGTTTCCTCTTTTGATTTGTTTTTTGTTTACACAGCCTTTAAGATAGCTGTACATGGGAGATCGAATTTGGTCCCGAACTCCAGCAATCTAAGATACTATTTTTATCAGGAGAGCAATAACGATGTGGTATTAGACAGTCCTGCATTTGCTATTTGTATTATGCATGTACATACAGGTGAAGAAGTTTCTTTACTGTTACAGGCTATGAAAACACAAGACACAGAGACACAGTTCCTCACCAGTAAGTATCTTAATACAATTTCATGGTAAAATCATATCGATCAGTTGTAGAGGCAGTTGCACATATGCAGACCATGCTGTCTTCAGGACAGATACTAATTCTGTACGCGTTGTGTGCGTTAATCATACCCACAGTATCTCCAGGTATCATCTCTGTGCGCACAAAAGGGCAAATTATTTTCAAGCTCCTGCAGTAGAGATGCAGCAAATTGTAGGTTTTTGGTTTAAGCAGGCAACAAAATCAGTCTAACATTTGCTCATATCTCCTTTTTTCTGTTTTGGTAGATCTTTTAGATTATATGCCTAGCTTTCCTATCTGAGTCATGGGGGTAGCAATTACTTACAGACCTACAGGTCGGTCTGGATGATGCAAGAGGTCTCTTCTAGCTTTACTTTTTCACCTGGGAGCATCCAAGGAGCATCACGAAAATTAAATAGCACAGGCAGAAAACACATAAGTACAAAGTGTTGCGTAAATGCTGAAGATTAATATCTGGGCAGCGGGGGAATAAAAAGTTTCGTATTTAAAGCATACAGCAAGATTGGTATCCACTGCTTCTCTCCATCACAAAAGGTGTGCGCTGCCTCTCTCTAGCATTCAGCAGCGCTGACTCAGTGCGTCTCAGCATCTGGAAGACAGAGACACCAGAAGGAACAACACCCCCCCCTGCTATTTACTTAAATGATGTGCTCTGGTGCTTCCCCCACCCTCGACAGGGAAGGGGCAAAAATTGCAGCTTGTGCAAATCACAAATTCTAACACATAAATGCACATCAGTGTGTTTTTTAAAGACAATACATCACTCGAAACAACTTGCAACTGGCCAGGTTGTGATTGCAGACATGGCTACTCTACAAATCAAATAATTTATTTGGAAAGATCTACATGTCATAAGAACATCTGGCCTGCAACTAAAGGGAAGGAGGAGAAAGCTGATCAAAAGAGCAAAGAGAAACCGAGGAGGCAACAGAGCACCAGATCCGAGAGAAAGAGAGAGAAAAGAAGGGAGAGAGAGAACAAACACAGCTGGTTATAGAATCATTTATTTTCTGCTTTAATTTAAAGTCTATTTAAGTTATAAGTAGAACCTGCTCTGTCTAAACAGGAATATCTTTATTTTACACTTGTAATAATGCCAAAATCATCACTTTTAGATCTGCCATGTGGAATATCAAAGACCTCGTGTTCTTGTGAGCCCAATCTAAAGAAAGTGAACTTGCACAATATATACAAATGTATAAGCTGTATATTAACAGATATGAATGAACGTGAAAATTGTTAATAATTACAGATGAGAATTTAATGGCTCCTCATCCTCTTAAGTTAAAATTAGAAATAGAACCACATTTAACAGTTCTATCGAGCCTATTTTAAAATGATCTTATGGTGCTCTACACAGAAGGTTCATTTCACACATCCATGAAGTGTATCCAACACTAGGGAATAATGTGGATATTTAAAAACAAGATATCACCAAAGAGAGTGATGTTCAACAGAAACTCATGTACAAGTGAAAATGAGGTAGGAGTTTAATTTCTCAGATCTGGGGTCTAGATGAGTGGATGCATCTACCAAGAGAACCTTTAGCAATGAATGTGATGTGATAAGCGGACCTTACTCCTACACTGTCCAGTATGAAATGTAGGCTTATTAGAACAATTCATGATCCATCAAGTTGCCTGAAAAGGTAGGTAATGTGTCATTGTCCTATATGGAAGGGAAACAAACTGAAAATCGTATCATTCAAGTCAGATGAAGTGATCTTCGGTTGCAAATACTGCTTGAGAACTCTTGATTCATTATCTGATAATACTGAGTCAGACTTTGAAAAAAGGAGTATTTACAGAATATATATTTCCTTTTACATACGCTCTGAAGGGAAGGAAATGGATCAATTTCTATAAAATTGCCATAAAAATAAAACTAATAACTACAAAATATTTTTTATTATTTTAAAAATTAATTAGTAGAAACATTTGTTTCAGCAGCTTTTACCCTCCCTAATTAATTTTATTGCATGATAGGAAAAAAAAAAAAATCACATCACTTTTTTAATACTTTAAACTCTCTACCTAACATTTTTTATCCAAAGGATACTCTTCCTTTCTCTCTTCCTTTTTTTGTCTTTAAAAATCTATTAGCATTGATTAAAAAGAAAGAGCTGGGATATAAATCTTCGGTTAGATTTACTACACAATACATTTTTCTTTGACCTTTCTCATGTAATCTGACACTTGACAATTTTGTGCAAGATGTTAAAAAATGGCTAGTGATTTTTGGTGATTCTAGTGCCCAAATTCACAGAGGAGTTTCACAGGGCCTGTAGTTCAGAGTTAGGATGTTGATTTGTGGGGAGGAAGAAATCAATCAGACCCTGTGAAAACACCCAGAAGATGGAGGTATTTGAAAACCCGTGATGAAAAACCTGGCCAAACTGACGTTCTGGGCTAAGGGATTCCTTAAAATGTCACAGCGCAAGTTTTTGAAGAGAAAGGTATCAAGTTCGAATTTGCTTTTATTAGTCTGTCGCGTAACTTAAAAATTAAACATACTTTTTTTTTAACAGTGAGCTAACTAGGGAAAACATTGCTTAAGGATTTAAATCTTACTAAAGCAATGGAAGCAGGATGAGAAGTAGCTTTTTGTCATGGCAGGTAGACCGTTCCCACTAGCTTGAATGTTTTAATGGATGATGTAAGCATATCCTAAGCCACAGAGGGAATTTTGCTCAAGCAAAACTAAGCTATCTATCTGATAAAGATATGATACCCGTTTGGAAACAAACCGGATCCTAATTCTGACCGCACTTTGCGTGATCAAACTCTTTGTATAGCCGATTCCTTCAGACATGCTTTGGCCTGATTAATGCCATTTAACTTTGGGCACTTAACAGAGAAGCCCAAGAGCATAATCACCTTTGGCTTCCAATTCAATTCCAGTTCAACCCACCATGGATCTCCCTTTGACTAGGCAAGAAGCATAGGTGAACTAGGGTCAACCTCAGCACCTCAGTTAAGCATAAATAACTGGATGAGAGGTCTCCATGTCCACTTGTCCACAAATCCTGTTTCCAGAAGAATATTTAGGCAATGGGTGCAGACCTGGCAATGGCACCCTCTCTTGAAATGAGCTGTGCAATGCTGCCCGTGGTTCTTTCTAACCCTGGTATGACAAAGATGTATGTGGACTACAGATGTACACGTGGCAGCTCCAAAGTTCCTTGAGATTATCCTCAGGGGAAAAAAAAGTAATAAAAGAGGCTGCCTTTCAGACACCTTCTATGCCCCACAACTGATAAATGCTTTTCATTCAAAGAAAAAAGCATAAGAACAGCCATATACATTTTATCTACCCCCTTACCATAGCCAAACRCCACCAGACTGCTCAGCATCTCATTTCCCATAACCAGATGCTCAGATACCACTTGTCAAAAACAATTTCTGTCTCTCCAGCGGTGGATTTCTCGCAACACTTACCATGTTGCTAGCACCAAAGGCGCATGGAACCCGAGAAGACTTTGTGAAATGAAATGGCAGTGGAGGGAAAGGCTGGAGGGCCAAAGGGGTGCACGAGGAAGCGAGTCATTTGCCTAAATTCCTCCCACTTCAGAGCTCAGTAAGGTAATACTGTGCAGCTGCACAGAGATCTGTGCTTTTGGGATATCTGTCTGCGTTCTTGAATCATTTGGCACAACGCGCGGTCAGTGCACGCAGCCTTGTGGGACCCCATCCACGTTCAGCCAGACACAGCCCTTCAGTGCTAGCAGTGTGTTGAACGCTTCAGCAAAATCTGCTCTCTAATCTTTACAAGTGCCAAGAAGTCTGTTAAAGCGTTTACATATTGCAACATTAAATGCTTGGTAAATCGCCACATCATTTTGTGCTTTCGGTGTTCCCAAATCCACATCATTCATCTTTCTTCTGCAAGGCCAAACCCTGCAAACCTTGCTGAATGCACTTAACTCCAAATTAACACCCTGTAAAAACAGTTCCTCCCTTCTTCTCATATGCTGTTATATGTAAAATCTACACCCAAAGTTAATTTCTTGCTGACCTTGTGCTGATTAATGCAAATTAAATTACATGCTAATTGCCCCAAATGGTTTGCATGCAGCCCAGAAATCAGTTCTTTTTGCTGGTGGTAAAACACATTTGTGATTTTTTACACAATGGTTACATTAAGTCATTGTTAGTCTTGCAGCATCTTCAAAAATCAGATGTTTTTGTAGCACCTTTTAGAAAGCAAGAAAAAATAACCTAAAAAAGCATTATTAAGTTCTGATCCAGTCTTGCAGAAACCTCACTTCTACCTCGTGGGAGGAATTTTATGGCTCGTTCAGAGCTCAAGCTCCAAGATGCATTTTACAAAACCTTGAGCCAGTTTTGTTAAACCCGTCACTCCCTAATCCCCTTGTGCTTGTCAGCAGAGTACACAGGCACTTGATTTTGGACGTCTGATTTGATAAGGGGTGGGGGAAGAAGGGAGGGAAACAGGGACTGCTATTTTAGATAGATCCTACAATATTCTTGCAATTCAAGAGACAACAAGGAATTATTTCAAACAGTGATACCGGGCAGAGAAGCTCTTAGAAAGGGGCTGTGTATTGTGTTCCAGGATATCAGTGTTGTTTTGGCACTGAGTCTGAATCCCAGTCATCAGACCTGATATATGATGGTTTGCTGGGGCTCTGGTTGGCAATTGGCATGGGGATCAAATGCAATAGCAGGTAGTGCTTAGCTCTTCAGCAGTCCCTGGAGTGGCTGACATTTTCAGTACAAATGCATTTTGCATTTATATCCAACAGTGGGGTTAAATTAGATTTATGTCATGAGGAAGCTAGGGAAAAAAAGAACCCCAAATATGGTGTTCTCCAAGAGAACAGTGGTTTCTTCTTCACAGGCTCTGCTGCAGTGAGTGGTCCACTCCACTCCATAGTTTATCCCAAAGTATGTAAACGAGATTACGCCCATTTTATAGAAGAAGCGCCAACGCAGAAAAGTTAAGTGAATCGCCCAAATTTACGCATGCAGCATGAGGCAGAGCTGAAAACAGATTTTGCTGAGAGAAGAGCAATGCACTTAGATATTACTCCCACCTGAGCACTCAAGTCTAGAGAGGATTTAAGTCCTTTCTGCCCCATTCACGTGCAATAGATGCCCAGACCATAAAGGCACAACCAGCTACTCCACAAGCTCCCAGCCACACAAAACATCCTTACCCTGACAACAAAACATGAGTCCTGGCAGCAAACAGCCCAACTTCCACAATACCAAAGGCTGTAAACATTAGACCATAGAAAGGACAAGAGAGGTTCAAGACACACGCCATGGTCATTCCTATTCTAGTCATCCAAAGACTGATCAAGTAAGATGAACTGATAAAAAGATGACATATATATATATATATATATATATATATATATATGGTAACCCTTAACTGACCTGATGCCTAAGAAAGGTTCAGTTGTTTGGTTTTTTATAGTCTTTTCCATTATTGTTCCACTCTTAATTGATGCTATTTCTCCCTTCCTCCCCTAATACCCATGTCCCTGTTTGGCCTGATTTTGGTAGCAGACCTCCTTTCTTCGATGTTCTTGACTTTGACTTCTACTACGTGCTGAGGCTGCCAAAATCCCAGCCCCCCTGCACTACAGATAGTACAATTCACTCAGTTTTAAACACGAGTTCAAAGTCAGTGTTTAGGAAGCTTAATAACCGATACCTGAGCGAGTAAATCTCCTCAATTCAGAGACGAAAGTGTGACTACCACCAACATGAGCTCTACTCCACAACACCAACCCTAAGGGGCCTGCGCTGTTGAGTAATAAAAGCATTCCCCCTCCGAAGTCTCTCCTGAGCAGAGATTGTCGTGTCACACTGTTAAATTATGTGTGATGGGTCTGTCGTTAGGATTACTCTGTAGAAGAGACAGCTTGGAGGCTGCCAGATTCATTAAACATCTTCAGTGGGACTTCATGGGGGCCTTTCACTTACCCTGAACAAACAACAAACACACCCTTTGTGCTCAAGAACAAAGGGAGTTTTTGCACTTTTGTTTGATGTCAGTCACAACTGGAGATTAAAGCTTCTGCTCTGTGGATTTCAAAGTTGTCTCCCCCTCCAAAGCTGCTCCTCTTGCTGTTCACTAGGCACTTCAAAAAGGTTTACAGCTAAAAAACCCCAAACAGAACAATATTAATAACAATCAGCTTCAGAAACGCTAYGTATTTTTGGCATTTGAATGCATTTCACTCCTAGATATGACTGAGGAAACGAAGCGCAGGAGTAACATATGGAGGAACTGTGTTTTTCTTGATCACTTTGCCTCAGGGACTGCAAAACTGGATTTGTAAACAGCAATTTCTGTGTTAAGATTGAAGCACAGTAGGCTCTGCCCCACTACAAAAAGATGTAGCCCAGCAGAATCTGGACTTGGGGAAGAACAATTTCTGTTTTCCTAGCAAAGGATGCAAATGGGGGAGCTTGTATTAAGCCCACACAAAAACCGAGCCATGGCTTCTCTTGCAGTCTCCATGCTCTGTTGTGAGCGAGAGATGGATGTTCACTGGTATATACTACAGATTGCTTGGTTTTGGATGCCTTTTCTGAAATCTGTAGTATATACCAGTGAACACCCATCTTTCAGAAGAGGCATCCAAGCAGGATGATGTCTAGAAGAAGGTTGGACCTCTTGTCATCTCAGGGACAACCCAACACACATTCCCATGTGTAACAGGGCACCCTAGCAAGAGTCCACCTCCCTTACATGTCACTTCAGAATATCTAAAGGGAAACAAGGTGAGCTGCTATAAAAGCTGCAAAAATAAGAACAGGTATTGTCCGATTCAGGAAAGAAACAAGTGACCATCAGAAAATCAAAAGAGCTCTTTGGAATATGGCAAGGAGCACCCAAACTTAATTCTTTCTCCCCTCTGATCTGTAGGGTCTAATAAAGTCTCATCTGTGAGGCAGAGGTTAGCAACCACCTCTCCTCTCAAAACAGCCTGACTCAATTACATGTCGCAGTTTGATCCAGCCCAACTTTTCCCAACCTGTGAAGACAGGTTTTTGCTTTGCTTGATTGTCCTTCTCCACACCTCCAGCTACAGAAGTCAATTAGATAGAAAACAGAATATAAACTAAATGAAGGGTCACATTCTGCTACCTAAATCCTTCAGTGCTGTCAAAGGATGGATGGGACCACCCTGAATATAAGAGCCTTCCCCTTCAGCCGAGATGTCAAACATCAGACGGCAGAACAGGAAGGTGAGAAGGAGCCACAAGAGTGACTGACTGATGGAAAATGCTTTTCAAAGCAAAGGACTAAGTGTTTCTACAGTTCACCTGTGCAAGATGGTGAAGATTTTAGTGCTGCTGGATGCAAACTCTCTTTGGATGGCTGCATGAGTCTGAATTTATGTTTCTTATAATTCTATCACAATCCATCAGTAAGAAAAAATGCCTCTGTTTTCCACTTAAAAGAATAGATTTCATGAAACTTTTTTTTTTCTCAAATCATCTTTCTATACTGCGTCTGAACTAGGTGCCTATTCAATCTTCTAGATCTTCCTCACATTGACACCGCACACATTTATTTCTTAGACAGCTGAGCTGTATGACTTGGTACACACTTTTAACCAGATGCCAGAGCATGGCTGAAGGGACAGCACATAGAAATGCGTGCAGCGATTTAAAATGTGCCAAACCAGAGGTTAACAGAAGCACACGTGTGGATTTGATTTCTCATTTAAAGCCCTTTCTGTTCCAGTCATGTTTAGAAGTGTTGAAACTGTCAACAAATTGTGATATTTGGAACTTCTTCTGGGGCCTAACACAGCTCTTTCTTACACAACTCTTTCAAGAAATACCATAGGAAGTTTTATAAACCCAAGCGATTTGGGGATGATTGGGCAAGCCCTGTGATTGGGACATGACTTCTGCTTGCCAGTTCTTGCAGTGGTCCATCTAACGGCACCCAAGTATCTTATTTAAAGCATCTGGGTTTTCTGATGATGCTAGATAAAAAAACAGGCTACAAAACATATTTCAAGTTCTTTATGTCTGACCAGTTACAGAGAAGTTTGTAACTTTAACGTTTACTCAGAGGCCCACCTTGCTACACTTGCTTAGTAGTTCCAGCATGAAACGATCTAACTATTGCAAGCAGCAGTAAACATGGTTAAATCCTCAATTTTGTGTCAGCATACTCTCCTTTGGACACAAATTATGCAGAAAGCCTCACCAAAAGTTATGCACTGATGTGGATTGGTAGCACAGTGSTTTAATGCACAGCAGCCCCATCATTAATATTAGGTTTGCTTTAAATAATGAAACAAAAATAAAAGTATTTCCCGGAGGACACAAACCGTAAAGATGTAAAGTTGTAGCGTGGGCAAGAAAACAAGTTGTGTAATTCAGAGCATCTTCATAAGCATTAAGCGAGCAGCCAGGGGATGTACTCAAGGGGTTTCTATTCCACAGGAGCTTTCCCATTCACTTCTTCTGTGTAGTTTAATATTAGAGTTGATCATATTGAAGTTCATTGTTACAATCTAAGGCAGTGTTACAATATGCAGATCACTCATGCRCTGCAGATTTCTTACTGTACCAAAACATCTTCATCTCCTTGATTCCAGTTCATAAAGCTACACTGGGAGGGAGAGAGGGAAAGATCCTACTTACAAATGGTACTTCTTCCCCAGAGCAGCTGTTCCAGGAATGGTGCTAGGAAATGTGCCTAAACCCAAGTTGCCCACTGATGGCAATCCAGGGAGGACAGGTGGCAAATGGAAGAAAGAAACGAGAACACATACCGCGAGGGTCGTATCCTGACAAAGTCAGGATGCAGCCAGGGAGAGCAGGCAGATCTGGTAGGAAGAAAACGCTCTGAGACCCCACCGTTTAGATGCTTGCTGGGGTGRAAGTACAGCAGTGCCAGTAGAGACATTTTGCAAGAAGTTGTTTTCCAAGACCACGTACGATTTCTCTCGTTAGCTTCGTCAGCTCTCATTGCTTCTATGCCACTGCACCGCTAACCCATAAGCACACGATACTCACACAGAATAGATGAAAGCTGGCACCCAAAAACCAAGTTCTGCRTATCACCAATGCTTGGGTAGCCTTCAAAGCTGGTCAGGTGACTGTCCCTCTGGGCTGAAATGCCTACGGCTAGAGGGCATCCAGCTGCTCTCTGCTTTATCAACTCTCAGGCCTGAAAAGAAAAACTTGCCAAGTTTAAGTGCCTGGATCGAGGCACAGCGCAAGGAAACATGTAGACAACAGCACAGCACGGAAAGTCCAGTTCTTGGCTTCTGTGCCAGGGAGAATAAAAGACATCCCGTGCTTTTCCAGAGCCTGAAATTCATACACCATAAATCAGCTGGAAAAGTCAAAGGGTTCTGGCCTCGAGGAAAGGGTTACCTAACATTTTATAATAGTAAAGAATCTATTCCATATTCTGCCCAGCACAGTTCAACTTCACTTCACTGCAAAGTTCTTTGAAGCCGTTGACCTCTACTTTCTGAGACAGAAGAAGAATAGGAAAACATACGTTCAAAATAGATTATGATATTCAGCTGCTCCTAGGAAATTCTCTATGCAGCACCAGTAGATCAAATTATTTTCATTATATCATTTGGTCACAAAGAATAGTGACATAATTAGGGAGCTAAATAGCAACAGTTTCCTTCTGGTAAATTTGCTGTAGCTAATTTCGTTAATAAGACTGATAATTGTTTTACGCTCATTCAATATGTTAAGTTTACCTAATTCTAAAACCAATCAGAACCTTTAAATTAATTTTTGTTTTATTTCTAAAGGAATCAATGTCATTATTAATCATAAAAGGAGTGCCGAGTCAGAGGATGATAAATCTCCTTTGGGCTTATTTGACTTTCATATTTGTGGTTTGGATAAGGTTATTATGAAGGAATTTTCAAGAAATGATTGAGGAGGAAAGGGAGGAGAGTGAGCTAGGAAATACTACACTTGAATGCTGCGCTACTATTGACTTCAGCAGGATGTCTGCAAACAGTTTGATTTCTTTAAGTTCTGCAGACTTAAGCATGGCAAAAGTGTTCAAAATAAAACAAACTGCTCAGACTGCCAGGCTACAGAGCCCTAAGACGTACAATTTCCAGACCAATATGTTCGAGAGTAGATTTACAAGAAAACAGGAGAGGAGAAGATCTGGGGCATAGAACTGATGGGATTTTGCATGCCTGGCACCGGTGGTTTTGCTTTTAAAGCATTAGAAAAAACATTCGCTCAGACTACAGTTGTCTTTGTTGCATTTCTAGCTTCACTGCAAAAAACTTACAATACAGCAGCTACTTTAGCTATACTTCTACAACTCAATATATGGTAATGCAGTGAAACGTCCTAGATAAATGTGTCCAATTTTCACAAAGCCAGTGTTGCCCACATCGCTTTTTACATGCTTTGACAGGATAAGGTCAATGCCCATTGGCTGTGCAAGGAACGGAGAATGTCATCGGTGTTGCTATTGTCATAGTAACGTTCCAACTCAGCTTTGGGAGGTGGCAGTCCTTGGTCACCGTGCCGAGGAGCTGCACGCTCACATGCTCCCCGTTAACTCTCTCTATTAAAAGACAGGACCAACAGTGCTTTCAGTTTAAGTGCAGTACTGTGTTTTACTATTGTCTTGAAAGGGAAAACACATGGTATGTTATGCTGAGATGTTGGTAATCAGAGTTTTTTCCCTAGAACTTACCATGCCTTCTGCTGAAGAGGATTTAAAAAAACCCTGAAAGTCAAACATACTTGAATGTGGATCTGAATTCTGCCTGTGTCTTCCTTCGGTTACTAAAGTAATCTCCCAAACTTTGAGATCCACGAAGTGTGCAGAAAATTTTCTTCTGTATCCATCCGCCTGACCACTGTACCCACAGAAACAAATCAGCAAAACCCAGACGCCCCCTCAACACCATCCGTTGCAACTGCCCACCATCAAACACCAAAGAAATGGTTTTTGAACATATACGATGGAACACGTTTCACTGATAAAATACACAAAACGTGAACAATTAAAACAGAAATAACTTCAATATGAGTCTTACAAAGGCATCTTTTGTCTTTCCTTGTATTTTTTAAGACAAACCTATCAAAGGAAAATGTTATGATAATGTATTACCATGCTGAGTTAATTGTCAATTGCAAGTTACTTAAGTGTACTTTAATGATATGTTTAAAGCCTTTTTTTCAACTCTAATAGCTATTAATGGTAGGAAGAGAAAATGAAACCAATTTTCCCTAACTTAAAGTGGAACTCTATTAAGCATAAGTGAGCGAAATTCTAAATATAACAAATTCTTTAGGTATTTCAGCTAATGGGAACCCACACTGTCCATATTTCAGTCTAGCTACATACTACTTTCCAGGCAGCACTTACATAAGATCATGCAGTAGCAAGCATGTCAGTGTTAGAGAAGTTGGATTCAGTTCTTCAAATGGTATGAAATCATTCCCAAAGACCGAGATGGCTGAACTGAAGGGAGAATGACATTCCCAAAGGATTAATTCAGTATGAAAAATCAAGGAGATGTTAAACCTGGTTTTCAAGGATTCCCGTCTCCACAGACGGAGAACAACGTTTCATAGATAGCTGACCCTATGGACACAAAGCCAAATATAGCTTAAAAATTCCTAATAGCATTCAAAACATCTACAGTTAAGCTCAAGAAAATATTTTTGGCTCACAGAAATTCCATCCCCAAATAATTTCCATTTACTTCAATTGCTCTGCTACACTCTTCAACACTTGTCTGCTCCCTTTCCATCCAAATGAGTGGTGTCCTGGTTTCAGCTGGGATAGAGTTAATTTTCTTCCTAGTAGCTGGTATAGTGCTGTGTTTGGGATTTAGTATGAGAATAATGTTGATAACACACTGATGTTTTAGTTGTTGCTAAGTAGTGTTTACATACCATATGACATCATGCTCAGCATATAAAGCTGGGGGAAGAAGAAGGAAGGGGGGGACGTTCGGAGTGATGGCGTTTGTCTTCCCAAGTAACCGTTACACGTGATGGAGCCCTGCTTTCCTGGCGATGGCTGAACACCTGCCTGCCGATGGGAAGTAGTGAATGAATTCCTTGTTTTGCTTTGCTTTGCTTGCATGCACAGCTTTTGCTTTACCTGTTAAACTTGTCTTTATCTCAACCCACGAGTTTTCTCACTTTTACCCTTCTGATTCTCTCCCCCATCCCACTGAGGGGGAGTGAGCATGTGGCTGGGTGGGGCTGAGTTGCCAGCTGGGGTTAAACCATGACAGTGGATTTTGCCAGTCTTCTCTGATTTAAAAGAATATTACAGTCTTGATTCATCTGTTGTCCCATAAATCAAGCAATATGACCAATTTAAGACAGAAAAATCATTAACCTAGCTGGTACCTTCTGTCCTGGAGATGCCATGAGTGTGAACAACCAATTGCAAGGTGTTTGCAGGTTATTCTAGAAAAGACCTTTCCTAACTCATAAATCAAAATAAATAAGATTGAAACTTTTATGGGAAACAGCACAGATGACAGCATGACATCTTCCACACTCTCCCATGCTGGTCTTTTAAACCTGATAATTTTATTAAGGTATTTAAGTGTCAAATAATTTCATAATAAAACGCACAGAGAAAATTGTTAGTAATGTGAAAATCAGCCATTGTCAGTCATTACAGGTTCAGTAACTTTCCTTTACATGACAAAAAAAAAAAAAAATCTGTACTTTCATTACTGATTTGCTTCTTGCCTTAGCGCTTCCAAAACAGGCCAATGAAACCTAATTCCTTCCTATTCTGTTTTCATTAAGAAAAAAATTTGCAAGTCATCTTTACCTTGGGAGTAAGGTACTCGTTAGGAAAAGCTGTTTCACTCAATCATCAAGTTTCAATATGCTTAAATTAAGCTACTCCTAAATCTTACAACTATATCCTTTACTTCAGCAAAGTCACTCGAAAGAGGGAGATTTTGAATGCCAGACATGCTGCAGTGTTAAATCTCCTTTGTGACTATTTTGTTGTGCAGGATCCCAGAAATGGGGTATGAACCTGCCAAATGTCAACACGTGTTCTTGTTTATGGATTTTTAAAGCCAGATTTTTTTTTTTTTTTTTTTTTTCTTTTATGGCATTTAAAAGCAACCTTCATATAGCATCAGATAAGCTTTATAACCAAATGTCTCTACATCTACACATCTGAAAGAACATATGTTTAGTTGTTTGTTGCCACCCTCTAAACAAACAACATAAATAGAAACCTATGGTAGAGTCCCTCTCTTATTTTTCCAAAAAAACTTCCAAAACAAAGGTAAACTCTCCTGAACTTGAACAATCCTACCACGTGCACCTATAATGGCACATGCTGGAGGCAACGGTGCCTGGATGAAACAGTAAATAATGAATGTGATTCCTAGAAGTAGAGACATACCCATGTTTTTTTTCTTGGGAATAGGACTCTTGTGCTGACTATTCTTCTCATGTAAAAGAAAACAATATTCCCGGTATATATACTCCCAGTATTCATTCAGATGAATGGAGTAGATAGTAGTCAAGCACAAGACTTCCAGCATTAGCTCCTAAATTGCTCTCCGCTTTGTAAGGACGTTCTCACCTGAGCAAGAATTTGAAACTTGGATGTTCATGTAAAAATCTGATGGTTTTGTTAACCAAGCTTTCCAGGTCCATTTGGACTCTCACTGGGGTGAGGCTGCAAAAAAATGGTGCAAAACTCAAATGCCCCTTCCCATCGGAGCCTTTAGTAAAAGGAGAATGATTTATACAATCTCAAGAGAAAGCAGAGTTCCCACTCACTAGTGTTATTACTGTTAAGCCCTTGCCAAGGAGCTGCAGATTTTCACTCGTGGAGTGAAAGAACAGAAGAGAGGAAGGAGGAAATTTTATGCTGTGTAAACAAATACTCTACCTGAAGGGGAATAAAAAAACCCACGAAAACTGCGGTGAAATATTTACACTTGTGAAGATTCAGGCAAAACATCAAATCAAGCTGTACTGTTAAAGGCCCCTTTCTCTTCCTCTCTATTCTTTCTTCTTTGCATCTTCCTTTACGCGCTCTTCTGCTGTTCCTGTCTGCATCGAGAGCTGCAGCTACAAAGAAAGGTCATCTACAAAGGCACAGAGATGGACCTGGTGGCTGGCTGGCTGCGGACCCAAGGATGGCCAAGGATCATCCTTGTGGAAGGAGCTACACCAGCTGCACTGAACCCTCTGTGAAATCCATTCACRTTCCTAAAAACAGATCCAAAATTTTTGGGATCCCGGGTCTTTTTTTCCTGCTTATATGTCTTGTAAAGTGATTTAAGTATTTGGGAAGCCCCATCATTCCTTTAAAGTAAATACTTTGGTAAGATCAGACTGATTTTTTCGTTGAATTTTGTTTTGTGTGGAAAATTAATTCCCAAATCTTTGGAGGTACATCAGATTGCATTTCAACTAGACACTTACTGCAGAAAAGGTCTGGAAAGAAGATGCCCAAAATACTACAGAGTCTTCTTAAGCTCGTTCTGTATAGTGTCTGTGCGTCTGATAATCACAATAACACAAACACTTTCCTGCCTGAGTCTGTGTCTACCACCTAACTKCATAGTAATTGCTCCTCAGCTGGGGAAAAAAAATGAAGCAAACAACATGGTATTATTATTATTTTAACTCAAAGGCACTAAAATTAATATTTCATGATAACAGTATCAAACAATTCTTGACAGAGGGTTATACTCCCCTTGACCAAACCAGYAGCATTATTTTAAAATTGCCAAAAGAATATGTTCTGGTTATGTTTTGGGGAAATAAAAGAGTAAACAAGTATTTTCAGCTGTTTTCCATCACAATCTATTTATTTTCCTTATCACTGCTACTTTTAAAAACATCACCAAATAATTAAAGCTCTCAAAAGAATATATTTAGAAGACTGTCACATAAGAAGATGACATCTTACAGAAAGGGACTTCTCTGTATATTCAGCTAATTGATAGTTTCCATACCACCAAGTCTGTCTGTGTATTTTATTCTGAAACAAAAACTAATTTCGTAATAAGCAGCTAGGGCTAGAAATGAGTTTCAGTGGGTCACACTTAATCCCTTTTCATCTCTCACCAAATCAATCACTTGCTTCAAAAAATACTTAATTGCCAAAACAAAACAATTAGCAATATCAAACAAAGCATTTTCTTTCCACACTCTCCCTCTGGTTCATCAACATTCATCCACCTGCCTCACAGATTTTCAGATGCTCTGACCGTCCACTCCTGTTAAAGATCAATGAAAGCAACAATCACTCAGAAGATCTGAAAAATCAGGCCCAATTGGGCAGCCCTAATTAGTGGATACTTCTGGAATACTGGGCGTTTCAAAAGAGTTTCACAGGAACCACGTGCTGCACAGTTGCCACACTTAAAAAAAAGAAATATATCTTTTTACTTTTTATTTTTGAGTAAAGGAGAAAGAGCAGCTTTATCCACACTAGAGAAGTTAGGGATGAAATGGCTATCAGAGTGCTGCTCTGCATATAAAAGCTGCAGACATACATACATCTATTTTTTTGTAATATAATAGACGGGATTTTCCATAGAGCCCCAACAGGCATAAAAGCAAAAAGGGACCAGTGACACCAGCTGCCCTACACGGCGCACACAAGTGTTCACAGCAGATATTTTGCCTGATCCACGTTGCCTGGCCCCAATCTGAGTCCTTCCCCCGCAGCATCCTCAGATGCACCTGTGGCAGGAGCAGCTGGTAGCTCAACACCCCAGATTTCTCTTTGCAGAGCTGAATAGCTTGCAAGAAGAAAGGGAGGCCACCTTCCGGCCTCCATCTGCAGTGAGGACAAGGTTACTGGATTATATTTTATGTTGCCTTGAATAAACTCACTCCTAGGAAGGGCACCAGCAYAATTTGGGGGTCGCATGGGCAAAGCCCTGTGCTCAAGCTTTCCTATGAGCGTTGCAAAGCAGAAAACCTTTTTCAGCGCTGAGATATATTACATATGGGCCTTGTTCCCACTCACAYACACATCCCCTCTATGTTGCAGACATCGTATTCAGGGAACTGAACATAGGTGTAAATTCTTTCCTAYAGCTGCTTTATATTCCAGAGAGACATAAAAAGACTTTAATGTAAAAGATAATCACCCTTCTCATTCCCACACTCGCGTGTGTATTATGTGAACAACCTCTTGAGAAAAATGTGTTGTGGATGCTTTATGTGTTGATCAGCTTTACTCTTACYGCAAAGCAGCTTTACACCAGTGTCAGTGATTTTCTTGGATATGTTAGTTTTATTATTGTAGCCCCCATTGGCCCTACTTACGCACAAGGATCACCTCAAAGACCAAAGGGCCTACAATCTTCCTTAATTATATCAGTAGAAATGAGATCAGAATTTGGTTCTGTTGCTTCATTTCCCAGCACACAGTTAATGTCAGTTTAGGTAACTTTTCAAGCAAGTGATTCTTCTGCAATGAAATTCAATGGATTTATTTAAGTTCAATAGATTTTAATATTATACTTTCAAGGAAGGAGCAAGTGTTTTTCTTCTGATGTGTTTTATTTTGTAGTAAATGGGCTGCCACACATCAATTACAGCAATGCAATCAATGCAATCTTTTCACTTTCTCTGGAAAAAAACCCAACCAACCAAACATCTCCCTCCCTGAAAGCTCAGTTCCTCAACACAAACCCCTGAATTTGTGGTCCTCCAATTATTCAAAGTTTATCCAGGCATCCAGGGACTTCACTATCCATGAAACCTAAGGGAAATTATACAGTGATTGACTTCATAGTTATTGCAATTTGACACTGTGCTTCTCAACCTCCAGGGTCTCAATTCTTACTTGAGTTACGCAGATTAAGTATAATGGCACTAATGAAATCACTGTCAGTTTATAGAGGTGTAAGACTGAGAATAGATTCTGCCCCAAAACTTAACCAGTACGAAGACATGACCATATCAGCAGAGGCTGAGCCTCTTTCTGTATGCTATTGTCATTTGGTAAACTAAATTGCTTTCAAATTGCACAAACTCTGTTTTTAATTTTACTGATTTAGATGAATATAAACGTTTAGGCTGTAAAGAGAGATTTGTATCATTAAATATTCTCCGATTGCTTAAAATCAGGTTGAGAAGACGCATTAGATTTTTTGAAGCTATTCTTAAACAAAATAATATATGTAATGCATCATCACACCTGCTGGTTTATATAATGCAGCTACTCATTACTTCAGATTTTCATGAAGTTAAAGAAAAAAAAAAAAAATCCAGTCAGTCTACCCTTTTTACTACCCACCTTAATTGCTTAATACTTTCAATAGTCATTCCCTAGATGTTCTCATTCCTACCTGTAGCAATGAGGAGCAAGGCAGCCTATATTAATCTCATTCAGGCATCACTTACTGCCACTTATATAATTGCATTCTAGACAAGCAAAAGGTTTTGGAGTCTGAAAGTCATCAATATCTCATTTTTATCTGTGCTCCAGACATGAGGAGCATCACTATGCAGGGCTAAGAATAAAACCAGCATTAGAAATAACAATTTGGCCTTTGGTCTGTTACAAACCCTTCTCCACTGCAAGGTCTGATTTTCACTATAACTCTAAAAATAGGTCCCTGAAGCATGAACCCCAATTAGATAGCTGCAAAAAAACCCCAGCTCACTACAGAATAGCTACTGCAGATTACTGCAGGTAGTTTAGGAGTAAATCCAGCACCAAGAGAGTGCAATTCCGGCGTAATCACAGCTGGATTTGTTTACTACGTCTCTCTCTGCATTCTGATGAAAATGACACAATAAAGTTCTTAAAACTTGCAAAATCAAAAAACTTAATACTTTAAAAACTAGCAAGTGAGGGAGCAGTCCTGTGTACTGTAACTTAGTAAATTCTTCCTTTCCCCTGATGCGTGTTGACTTCACTCACTATGTTGTAYTCCCCAGGCTTTGATCCCGACAGCATCTCTCAGAACCAGGCTCCCTAATTTTACCAGATGTGTGCATACATTCATCTTCAAACTGTTGATAAAGTACATGACTGTTGTCTGAATCCGATCTTAGATCTGCGACTTCTTTGTAGGGCAGGTTCGTATTATAATCCTGCAAAGCACCTTAGAAACAGTGTTTTGAAGAAAGAGATTTTAATAATTAATTCTGTCTATATAAGTCCCCTACATCACTCGTAAAATCAGTGTATTAATTAGCGCTGTTTGTGGCAGTTTTACAGGAACAACAGCTTTCTCTCCCTGGCCCCCTCTCTTATGGCGTGTGCTAGTAGGAAAGCCTCATGCCTCTGCACATCCCTCCCTCCCGTGACCGCACCCCCAGAACAGCTAACAATTTTGTTTTAGAAAACCACAGCACTGGAAAAGCAATGCAATGCAATTTCAATGCTCAATTAATAATTGGTAAAGATTCACCAGGGTTTAGTCATATTCTCCTTATGCCTACACCTGCATCTCTCCCCAAGACAGTAAGAGTCACCTGAAAGACACTGTTACAATATAAACGGGTTAGTATCTAAATCAAAGATAGCTTTAATTAACTGTCATTTCAGAAGGATACCATTTCAGCTGCAAGGACCCTTATGTTTATGAATGTACTACAAAACCCTGAGACAATTTATGTTTATTTATGTCCAGAAGTTGCTATAAATAAAAAAATTACTTCTAAGACACTGCAACCGCTTGTCTCCAGCAGCCTTCAAAAATCCCCAGCATTTTAATTGAAGATGCTTTTTTGGTTTGGTGTTGTTTTTTTTTTTTTAAGCTGTATATACAATTATCTCTGTAGAGTGGCACGAATGCAAGAGAAAGAAGTTGAAGGCAAAATGTTTGCTCAGTTCAAACAGCATCACATGATGCTACATCCAGGATGGCATGCCTTTGAAAAGGCATCGTCAAAAATCTGAAGGCTTCAGTATATTCAGTATATTCTTCATCTAATACCTGTTTTGGATAGGACTTACAAAAGACACTCTGCACTTTGATCAGAGAGTTATATTTAGAAAGGACTACATGAGCCAAATGATTTTTCCGACAGATTCACGCCTTGTTTTCTGTCCACTGACTATCCAAATAGGTCCCTGGATGGTGATAAATGAAGGCACTTGCTTTAAAAAGCAAAAAAAAAGGCAAAGCCCATCACTAATCAGATAAAACAAGAGATATTATTTATACTGAGGATGTACTGTTTTCGCATAACTTCAGAGGCCTCGGTTTCTCAAAACACTGCGCTCATCTCTAAAGTCAGCGAGACTTAAACAAATGCTGACATGCTTTGCTGAAACATGGCCTTGAATCAACATTCAAATTAAAAAAGAAAAAATAAGTACAGAAGAAACCAGACACCCTCTGAGTTTTATTCCTACTTAATGGACAGACAGGTGCAGGAATAGAAAAGATATGAGATCGGAACATGGAAGGCATTGAGAATACGAACCAGAGGATCTGGTTCCAACATCTTTTGCAATACTACTGGGCTACACTAATTTTTTTTTTTTTTTTTAAAGAAAATATATAAGTCTATTATGGCAAGTAATGAGTTTTGTCACACTGCAATGACTGGAAGATGATCCTCATAGAAATCAAAGTACTATGTCTTACATTTTTAATCCAATGGTATATGGTCGAGCTATCATGTTACCCTGTTCTCCATTGCCTGAAATTTTGCAGAATATCTTGATTGCTGGAGTTTYTGCTGTCTGCACTTACATTGCTGACTGTTGCAGCATAGGAGGAGGATTTTCAACGTGAGAGCAATGACGAGAAGGTAGTCATCTAAGATGGGGTCTTCAGAGAAGTCAGTGTTGGTTTCTACTAAACAGAGCATTAGAATTTCCCATCTACTTCAATGCAAACAAAATTAAACTGGTCTTAAGAGTATTGCAGAGACCTGGTTCAGCCCATGAATCTTTGGATATATTTTTATTTTGCTGTGTCTCCTCAGTCTTCAAATCCGAGGAATTCTTACAAAGACAGCTTTAAAAGTTTCGAGGTTTGGTTTTGTTTGGTTTTTTTTAAACCTTACTTTTTTATAACCACACTTAGTAAAATGAACAAGCCCCTAGAAACTTGTCTAAACAACACACTAAAACACAAGTCAGAAACGTAAAAGGTAATTACAAATAGTACCAAAAAGAAAAATTAAAATTTTCAAAGTCTGTGTTGCAAGAAGAATTGAGAGCAATTTCACACCATATCTGGCACTGAAATATGGCAGTGATTAATACATGAAAAAAAAAATCTTCAGTTACTCTGAAAATCAAACTATTTTAAAAATTATTTCTAATATTTACATCAATTTCTTAGCGCAAGGAAATCACCTGAACTATTTATTTTAGTGGAGCAACGACACTTTACAGCAGCCTGAGGATGTGACAGGTACGAGGTCTATTATTTCACTTGGATTTAACCAGATAGAACAGCTTTCAAAGTACATTACTGATAAGAGATGGTTTGATATGAACAGCCTAACTTTATTAGAGACTCAGCTGATTCAGAGGCCCAGAAATAAGGCAGCTGAAAATCCCCCCAGTTCTTTGATAACTTCAATGCTGTATAAGAACAGGGGACTGATGAGATGCTGATAAATAACCACCAGTGCTAGAGGAAGGAAATCAGTTATGTACATTGTCATGAACAGATTTTCCAGCTTTTGAGTACGAGGATATTAACTTTCTAAATGTAGGTATATTTGAAAGCCCAAAGCAAGGAAAACTTACATATTTACAAGCCCTGTAATCTCAATATGGTATTAAAAAAGGAAAAGATCCCTCCCCGTTTGTCTCGAGCATTTCCAAGTTTTTACGACAGACTGGCTGAGAAGTTTCTTACCCTGCTGCCTTCACTGCCCGTACTTCGAAGCTCAGTTGGATGTGGTTATTAAATAGTTCCCACCTTTAACAATCAAAACTCCAAAGATCCATTAAACTGATGAAGTTAAAGACGACAACCTTAAGTATGAAACATTAAAAACAGAAAGTTGCACTCTTGACTAAAGCAGACAGCGTTACTTACAAGGAAGGCTAATCCATTCAACCTGCTAAAGCTATGTTTCACAGCTGATTAAAACCATGCCACTCTAAGTACACAGAAAAGGCTGGAGCACGACGGAGTCGGGCCGCTCCTGCTCTAGCCAATATTTTCTATGAACTTGTGGGGAACTGGCAGAAACATTAATCTTCTTTCCATCCCCTCTCTCCCCCCGTTAAATCCGCTGCTAGGAAAACACTCTCTCGTGAAGCCCATGAGGGAGATGGCCCTGCTGAGACAGGATAAAAGACTCTTACATGACTCTTACTAGCCTGTATGGCTCCATCAGTGGCTCATATCCACGAAAGCAATCTTATAGTCTGTTGATCTGTGAAAGAGCCCTCTACAGATTGTGAGCGACGAGCGAGCCCCGTCTAGTTCCCGTTATCAACACACCTTTGCAAAATAAACATGCTACTGCCTTTTTGCGGCTGTAGTTTTCCGGATTCTGTTATCACTGCCATCACAGAGAGGTAAAAAGATAAAAAGGACTGTGGAGAAAAATATATCATCTTTTTTTTATGCCGTGTACATTCTTAATTCTCTTTTCAATCCCCTGGTGTTGTAGGACGCTAAATGCACTGGAAATTTAAATTGGCATCCAGCATCCAAATCACTGAAAGAAGAAGTGCAGCAGACTAGAAAATGAAAGAAGCCAAAAGGCAAAAAAGCCTCAGCACAGCTGCTGGCATATCTCCCCTTTCTCTCCCCCTGTTTTGCAATTCACACTATTTTCTAATTTGCAAGGAAAGAAATTAACCTGTAACAGAATGTCACAGTCTCTGCCACACAACAGGGGTTTATAGCATTTAAGCCTCAGTAAAAATTAATCCTAACTTGTAAATAAGAAGTGGATTCTCTTAATGATATAATGGGGCCAGCTCCTTTTCTTGTATTAAGTCTCTTGAGCAATGGAACCTATTTTACAACCACTAAAGAAACTTTGCCCAACACTTGAAATAGTGTTGTTTTTTTTTTTTCTTTTATTAATGGAGTGCATCTGGGTCACTTCATAATTTAACCCCTTGTTGCATTTCCAAGGCTTCACATCCTTTAATCTGGTGTAGTAGTAGATGCGTTTATTACTAGATAGTGCTGTCTTGAATAGAAAATGACAGCCAGCAGTGTATCTTTAGGAGAGAGGGTGCATCTCAAAATCAAGACAAGTTTTATGTTTATTGGGCCTATCTTGGCAATGTCAAAAAAAGAAGCCAAGATCTCAGCAGGCTGTGGAGATTGCCTCGTCCTGAGAGATAATCCACCTGGTTTGAAACAGAGTTCGTAAGACACTTTGAAAACATGAATTGCCTATATACACCTAATTGCCTCCAATGCCTTCAGTCTGATGCTTCTCTGAATGGGTAAGATTCTACCCTTATATACATGATTATTTCTTAACAATGATACTGGGAATTTGTATGACTAGGTACAACTCACCCCCCCCAACACCCCCAAACCATATAAAAAAAGCAACAAAAAACCCCAAAACCCTGGCACAAGAGGACAAAATTCAAATGAAAGGATCTCATGGTCATCCTGTGCTACTTCAGGAGAACACTATGTTTTTGCAGGTTCTCAGAGCTGAAATAATCTAGCCTAGGGCAGAATCATCCTCAACTTCACCCTGTTATTTAATTAGGCAAACATTAACAATGGGACCAAAGAAAGCAGTGTTTGGGGAATCTCAAATATGTAAACCACATCAGAACTGCAAAAATCTCTGTTCTAAGGGCTCCACAATACAACTGGAAGAATAAAGCCTTCCTATGAAATCACCCTGAAAAAAAGCCAAGCTATGAGAGCTGCTTCTTTTGTGYGTGTCTCTAACATTTAATAATTGTGTAAGTATCTCTTTGACATAAAGTTGTAGCCTGTCGAAGGSATCAGTGATACAGAAATGGGGCAAATTTCATGAAACTAATTGAGTTTTGGAGTTGTATGTTTTTGTCTTCAGTGATACACCGTCTACTACAAAGGTCTTGATTTCAGGATAAAGCCCAAAAAAGAGTTAAGACCACCCCTTTCTTCCATAAAATTATTAAATGCTTGTGTTTCACCTATGAAATTCAGTGAGCAAAAGATAGATTTTTCGAAAGTACTTGGGTTGCTAAATCTTCTGGGAGCCAGAAATTTATTGGTAGTGACTGGGATACGAGCCCCTAAATGCTTAAATGTTTTTCTGCTGTAAAACTAAGTTGTTTTGAAAACTGTACGAAATCCAGTGCTTCCCGTTCCTTCTGTGAAATGTAATTGCTACAGGCTCACTGAAGAGAGAGTATTTACTGGGCCACACTTTTGTAAAGCTTATCTGCACAAACACACAGGTAAATTAAGGCAGTTTGACTTGGAAAAGAACCACCACATTTCAGTGTAAGCATCTTTTAAAAGCTCTTTCGTCATTAAACTTACAAATAGAAGATGCAGTGCAACACTGCGGGATGAAGTCGGTCGAAGCAGTGTTTTATTTTGAAAGTATGGCAAACTAACAAAACAACACAAAGGGGAACTAAGGAGCAAAATGGTGGAGGGGGAAATGATTCATTTTGATTTGCGGCAGTTCTTCTGATGGGATAAAGTCAGCCCACCACATCCTATTCTTATCTTTTTTAATTTTACAAGGATGAGAAAAGAGTGAAGTTTTGCATCCTGCTCTGACCAATTCTATACTACTTGCATTCACAGCATCAATACGTAAAGTTTCATCAACACATGCTATCAGACAAAAGATAACCCTGTGTATCCCCCAAGATACTCAGACTGTATTTATAAAATCCTAGCATCATCACTTAMCCATACACACTATATTGCAATACCTGAGATATTATTGGATCTTTTTATGTAGCTTTTGTTGCTCAACGATCATTTTCCTCTAGCTTGTAAAGATTATCTATGCGTTCATATTCCATAATTCTATCTTTCAGAGCTATAAGGAGTTTAATTTTGATTTCTTTGAAACCAACTTCATGAAAATTGTTTGACCATAAAAGCTAATTAGTAAAGACTCTCAGTGTTAATCATGTGCAATAGATTATAGCTGGAGGATGCAAAAAGACCATTTCTTCCATAATAACTGCTGTATTTCATCATCTTAAGCTACACAGCAATGCAAAGGTAATGACATTTTTATTTTATCTTTTTATGATGGGACTCATCAATACCACTATCCATTTTCAGTTTTTTTCTAACATCTGCTTGCAATATCCAAGTGAAGTCTCTGGAGAAACATACAATCATTTTCAGATGCTAGTACACCGAAAATGAGGATTTTGAGATCCCAAGAAGCATTAATGCCATGCAGCCTAATAAAACAAACGTTAGCTCTGCCTGTGACTTATTCACATTACAGGCAGTTAAAAAGACCTGCTAAGAATGGTGTAAGACAAAGCAGTTGGCTCTGTTCTCTGAGGCAAGGGAACTTCTGTATTCCACAATAAGGGTGGCCTCTCAGCAGAAAAGCTGGTTTGCTCCGTTTGTGCCAGGATGATGAACTAACTTTCTAGGAACATTCAAGAAAGAAAAACTTGAGTAGAAAACCTAATACAACTTACACCCTCAGGGACAAACAATTTTAAGCAGGTAATGGCAATATGATTCCTGGATGACTTATACTGAAAAAAAAGCCAAAGAATAATGCCGCATCGATCGCTATCCTTCTGGGGCTTGTATGGCCCTTGGTGAGTTACGGAACTGAAGTCATCTAGTGGTAGTTGACCTGAAACTGCCCTTCTCATTCATAAAGACGAGCGCAGTCCAAATCTGCAAAGTTTGGTGACTACCTTAGTACTGAGTAGGGAAAATTCTGAGAAGCTTCACTAACCATCATGCAATTCGTATGTTGCTTGCAATCAATTCTTTTTATTGTTTGATATTTGCAAAGTACCAACAGTGTTCTGCACCAGCAGGTAAAGGCATGAAGAAAAGTTTCTTGTCACAAAGAGATTGCCATTTAGATACACTGTGTACTGACAAAGGAGAGTGTAATGGGAAGCAAAGAGTGAGCAGAGTAATTGAATGATGCATTTAAGCATACATTTTGTTATCTCTGTGGGGTTTTATGTTTGTTTTCTTCTTGACTTACTGAATTCGGTGTTCATACTTTTCAATCATTCATTAGCTAAACAGTTCTCTTGTGGTTTGCCTAGATTAGGAAATGAGGACTGGGACAAGCTAAAACTAGGAAAAAGGTGGGTATTTTGTTAAGCGGAGGCAGCTCACATCACTTCTGGAACACCTCTTGCTACTTACTCATTAGCATTTACCAGAGAGCTGCCTGATGGAGGCTACACTCCGCAGAATTAGTTTATTCTTAACACCAGTCAGTGAAGCCATTACAGACAAGATGGTTTGCTGCAGACATTGCAAGTTGGCCAGCCAAAACGYAGGCAACCAAATCATTGGGATTTGGAACATAAGAAGAATTTAGGCAGAATCTGTCTAATTAACTTGACAGATCATGGAAAATGGGTGCTCTTTTTAGCATCTGTCAGTCCGTTAGAAGTTATTCTGTGAGACAGCATAATGGAAAGGATATATGGAAGGACTTCTCTTTCTTTCCTCCCCATAAAGAGTCAAGGGGCAAGCTGGTACAAAGCATTTCATACGACTTTAGACCTCTTCAGAGAAGGTGTCCACACCTGAACCACTAACTCAGACTCCCTGTGTAGAAATGCCTGTTTTTCCCCATTGAGTAGGAAGCAATCCATACAACCTATTTTGAATAGCTACCTTAGGAAAAGTTATTTTGAAAAGAGCCTGCTTTTCTCTACTGAGCATAAAGGAAGCACTGAAGGGCCAGCCCAGATGAGGACGTCCGCAGAGTTGATACCAATATGCAATTACAACATGTTGTTTAGGATTCATCTAATGTCTCAATCAATGCTTCATGGGAAACATGCATCAGCAAACGTTACAACCCTAACAAATGCCAAATCTGCACAGATCCTTTCCAGTGGAGGTATCTGTCACTTATTTAGTAAGTATCCACTAGGAACCTAGTGATGAGAGGATATTTGAAATATGCAAGGTTAAGAAAACAGGTAAAATTAAACATACATAAAACATTTAGAAAATTCCAAGTATTTAAAGTGGGTAAATTTACAGACAGACTTTACATGATGCTACCTCATTTCAAGGAAGGTAACAGTAAAATGAAGGGGTTGAGCATGCAGAGCTAATATGATGCGACTGTCTTCCAGATAGGTCAAGAAAATATATACAAGAGTGATTWTATCCCATTTTATCACAACAATGTAAGTAAAACTTCTCCCTAGCAAGGCAAGCAAAGATTGCTTGCTGTATGGCACTTTTCTTCAATATGAAATGCAGAAAAAAAATCTATTAGGAAATCTTACAAGGATATCCTTAATTAGCCAATAAAGTTGTGCTTGTGACTATGGATATTATAATCTCTTGGGGCAATAATCACATCTCTGTGTGTGCTTGTCCCTTACTGGGAATAAAAATATCCCAACCCACCAACCTGACTCTAGTTGGTTTTCACCACCTCATTATTGCAATATTATTGCTAATGAAGATGAAATCTAAATTCTAAAAATATAACCACAGTGTATACTCAGGGTCTCCAAAAGCAGACTGAGATCTTGTTAGTCAATATTATTCCTTCCTGTTGGAGCAGAATTCTGTATAATTCTTACGTCCTCCGAAATGTCAGCTCAGGTTCAGTTCTGACTTTTAAACACCAGCTTGGATGCCCAAGCTACCTTTTCACATTACATTCAAGAAGCAAGAAGTTTTCAGGACAATGCAGGTGATTTAGGTAGAGCTTAAAATGGAAGACGATGAAGTCACCTACATTTATATTCGATGCTGATGTAAACCACAGCATGTAACGTTTCCAGTTGCTACACACAAACCTGTCTGGACATTTGGTGGACTCTCCTGGCCATACTTTGTTTCAGGGGCCAATTGTAATCGGCAAGGTGATTGTCATCTTACACGAAGAGGTCCTTAACTAGTGCATTAGACTGTATAAGTGGAAAAACAAATTAAAAAAAAAAAAATCAAAGAATGTATAAGAATATTTAGGATAACAGTGTCCTTTCAACTAACCTTGCAACATTTTATTTCAGCTACACCCAGAAGTAAATCGGAAACCGCAGCTATTAGAACATGCTTATCCAACAGGTTTGGGACCTCTTCTTGGAGAATCAGTTTAATTAAGTGTGGAAGATTTTTTTAATCTCATTTCATAACACTTTGTTTTTTTATGAAGAGGAAAAAAATAACTTGCAAAACAAGTATCCCACATTCTGAAAGCTGTTTTTGGAACATATGGTCTTATCCTTCAGAAATTATGAGTTCTCTTGACACAGGCTGTGACAATCAAGTTGCATATGAAGTACTGCTATATTATAATTACTCAGTTATGCCAGGTTTTTCAACAAAACTTTCCCAGAAGTTCCTGTCACTCAATTCTGAATGTGCATTCAGAGATTTGAAGCTTTAATGAGCCTTGATTGAGTTAACTAAAGGCCCCACCCAGCCTGTGAAGGCAATCTCTGCTAGCTATGCTGAGTGTCATGGCAATAGTTAGCCCCAGGCAACGAATACCAAGTCTCAGGCAACTTCCAGAGAAATTCAGAAAGCTTCAMCCTAGAAACAAAGTCTCCCATGAAAATGGCATCAACACACTCCCATCTCCTGGGAACAGATGGATCCATCACATAAAGCTTTGTGAAATGAGAAACGAGCCAGGCTGGAAGCGTGGTACCATACTAAAAACTCTGCTTGCATTTCCTCAACACCTTCCTATAAAAAGACTCATTATTGACATTATGTTAATACATTTCATGGGGGTCACCTGATAGCCTCTTAACTTAATAATGGAGTGAATTTGGCTGGTGTATTAGCTGGTGCCCATGTGAGTTGCATTTTAAATCTAAATCTGAATTTAGTCTGGTTGGAATTTGCATCTCTTCCAGATCAATTCTGTATGACTGCAAACCCCATATTTTAAAGAGCTGTGCCCAGTCATTTTTCAGTGAAGTGCACAGTTTCTGATTTTGTCAGCTTTATCTTTGCCATTCCCTTTCTAAAATCCAAAGCTTCCTCTCCCAAGGATGCATAGAAAAAAATAAATTTACAGTGGTAAGCTCTGACAGCTCACTTCAGCACAGCAAACAGAGCTACATAAAGCCTATACACCACCCTAGTGAAATGTAAATACAGTTTAGGGCTGGGCATATTCAGAATATGCCTCTGTTCACAGACTACACCCTGGCCCATGGACTGTAGCTGCAGAAAACTGCAAACTTTTCAGCCACCCACCAGACATCGTTGCAGCAAGCTGGATCCACAGATGGGAGCTCTTCATGGGTCAGCAGCCTCCAAACCTCCCACTCCACAAGATGCAAGTAGATCCTCTGAACACACCAAGCAGATTAGCACAGAAATAATTCCAGCCTGTGGCCAGATATTCATTCTGGGGACCTGCCAGACTTTCTGCTCAGCCAATCCATTTTTAAAGACAGCGCCTTATTAGCGCCTTACAGTTCTTGAATTACTTTGCCGAGTCTTTCTAATGAGACAGCAATCTGTCCAAGGGTATTAAGAGAAGTAAATGATAGACCTTTACTTTCTGATTTGATGACACAGGTATTCAAAGGTTAGGGGGATGACAGCAGACTGGAACACAGGAAAACTTACACAGAGCAGTTGTAAACTACAATACGTGCAGGAACAGTCTTGCGAATACGGGCTTTTCGACTTTGCAGAGAATGATGATCTTTTCTTCTACCTCCCCTAACAGGTAATAGCCACGGTACACTCACCTTCCCCTGTGAGTGAACCCAAGTATAACCTTCAGCCCTACATTATAGAACTTTCTGTATTCATACCCAATCTAAACAAACTCAAAACATCTGCATCAGCTCTCTTCCTCCCATTTACATTTTACTGACCTCTAATTAAACCAGTTCAGCAAGGTGCAATTTTTAAATGCATTTTTCTAGTTCTACCTCCCAACATGCAAGCAACATCAAGAAATGACAATCACTTACTCCCAGAAAGATAATTAAATATATTTCACTAGCCAAAATGTATTTGTTAATGTTTAATGTTCAAAATCACACAACATATTCTCACTTTACCATAGTCTTCAATCCATCAGCCTAACTTGCATGGTTTGCCAAATGGTACCACACAATGGGACATGCACATCACTACAGCTCCCCCCTGCCATGTGTTATTTCAACAAAATGAGAACTGTAATCCCAGTCTCACTAAAATGATGGCAAAGACAACAGTGAAACTTTTCCCCTTAACTTCAACTGTCTCTAACATGGACTTTTCCATGGGAACCCTGTTGCGTAGGTGCCCTTCAAGTCAGCAGTGAAAACAGACAGGAATGATTCATCTCCAATATGGATCCATAAAGGGCTGTGGGATGAATCCCTTCACCTGAGAAGGTGGGGAACTGTTCCAAAGCCAACTGGGAATAACACAAACACCAGCAATGAGTCACGCAAGCGGGGAACCACATGGAAACTCAACATGTTTCCAATGGAAATGAGGCAGTTTGGATTTTCACTTCCCTACTAAAAAGTTTAGATTTCCTATCTAAATTTTTGATTACATGCATTTCCCCTCTTCTTTTTTCTGTGAACACATGAAAAGTGTGAACACACTCTTCTTTTTTTTCATGTGGCTGCCCTCCTTTTCCCCCTGGTCATGGGAGCACAAGTCACAGGTTATGGTATTAATCCATGCAACCCCTGCCCAAACCTACGAGATTCACACAAGCTCTGGAAGAAAGAAACCACGCCAACGCAGAGAAATCTCTGTGACGCATCCCTTTGATGCCCTCTATTAATCCAGCAACATTTAGATGATAACATATTGCGTGCAGTCACAAAAGAACATACTTTAAATAGTAGTCCTGTTACAAATTTGTAAACATGGTTAAGCAGTGATAATACCTCCCTTCATGCTCGCTTTTGGAACAGCTGCTGTCACTGTTGCAGACCATCTACAGACAGGAAGGTAACTTAGCAAATACCTCCAAAATCCCTCTGCTTAACGAGCAGGTAAGGAGTGATAATCAAAACCAGAGCTGCAGCAAGAGATGCTCGTGCTTCCGTGTTCCCACACTTCTAGCTCTTAGGACTAATTTCAAGCTTTTGTTGATGAATTGGACCGGGGTTGGTTGAAGTTGAACCACTGAAGTCAACGTTGCTGAGAACTGCCCCGTCACTTGTGAAAGCATTTCCATAAACACCAGAGGGATGCTGTCTAGCTCAACCACTCTCTCTTTATTCTTTAAAATAGGTTTGGTTTTATTTTTAAATATAAAGATCAGTCATTTGCTCCATCTGATGATCACTCCCAGAAGATCTAAATTCACTGCTTGGCTTATTACCGAGCTTTCCTGAGTTCGGAAACAAAGTTCACCCTCTGGATTTTGATGCAGGGCAAGACATCCTGATGGCTTTGTGGGGAATTCAGCGCAGACGAGCTCAAGGAAAGGAAAGGGCTGGGATGTGTAGAAAAGTGCTTGTTGTATGGGCAGCTCCACACGTAGGAGGTGAGAGAAGGCAGCACGCTGGGAGTGGGAGAAGGCTACAAAGAAAGTCAGCTCTGAGAGAGGAGAGTGAGGAACATAAGGAATATCACAGTGTGTGGGATGAGATGAGAACAGAGATGTAGGTTTTTAGAGAACTTTAAAACAATTATAGGTTTTTACCATGGGAGGTTCTGTTTGACTAGATCAGAGTGCTTGCTTCCTTGTTACGTGCCTGGAATTGAAGCTTTCTTTGAAAGAGCTTGCTAACACTATTCCATACTTTCAATTAACATTTTATTTAAATGCTTTAAGATAGTTTCTAGATATATTAAAGCCTTACTGATGAAATCTTGAATATAATTTACATATCTAAGTCACATTTGCATTCAATAACAAGACAGCTTTCCAGTATGGAGCATGCCATCAATAGCACCCATTACTAGCGTCTTGCTGAATTTCCCTAGCTGCAGCATTCACTTCAAAAGGCTACAGATTTAGCTGAAAGAAAGGAGACAGTGATATCATCAACGATCAGGTATCGTTTCCAAATTTTAGCCTGATGCGTTGCAGAGTACCATTTTAACATGTGTGCATTGTTCAGCCACCACCTGGACGTATCTTCAGGAGTTTTACAAGAGACACAAGTCTGTTTTTTAATTTAATATTCTTTTCTGTTAAAAAGAAGGGGAGAAAGTGTTCATACCCTTCCTGCAAATAAAGCACAAAGTCAGTATTTTTCCACAGTACATCTGCACGCTTCCCTGGGGGATTTTTCATCATAAAATCATATCTCAGTTATCAAGTCTCAGCACCATAAAGCACATATGGGATATGTGATAAAAGCCCTTTTTTTTTTCAATCAGGAAATACCAGTAAGAGAGGCTGGTGGTTGGAGCAGATTTTTTTTGGAAAGCACATTTTGAGAATTTCTGAATGTAAGGAAGTCTAAAAAACATGGTGAGAGAACCAAAGATGACTGATGCCTTGCATGCCTGAGAGCAGCAGCCCACTGGTCAGCGTTGCGCGGGCAGTACCGGACACAGGAAAGTCATGTGCAACTGTCTGTAGTTACTCTGAGAGGTTCTTACACAGCCAGAATAATATCAAAGATGGGCTTGGTGGAGGTTTTGGCCTTTTGGGTTTTTTTGTGTGTCTTTTTGCTTTCGACAGTTTGATTTTTCTTATATTAGACTTGATGCTTCACCATAAGATTTATAGACACCATAAATCTTACAAGCCTCTAGAAGGTCAGAAGAGACCAGCTTTGATGCATGCACAATACAAGGAAATGGGGGGAAAAAAGGAATTTGGAGCATTTCCTTTTTATTGGTAATCCTTATTTCCTTATTTATTGTTTTTGTGAACTCTAGCCATAATCCTTTAAAGCTGTGCCTTGTCTCACAGAATGAAGTAAATCCAAAGTTGAATTTACAAAAGGAAACACGTTTCTGGTTTTGGTTCATCCAAAGAAAGCATCACAGCTGAAAGTCAGAAGAAAACTGGACATCTGTATCTCTTGAAAAGGTAGAATATCAGGAGTTATAAAAGCCCTAAAAACATAGAAAACAAGGATATAAAGCATCTTCTTATTGGTGTGAAAAGAGGTTTGGCTAGGGATTGAGAAGATTTTCCTGCAGATATTTCTTTCCATAGCTGCCTCTTCTCGACTCTGCCAGCCTGTCTTTCAAAGCAGCTGCCAGATAATACCAGATGAAGACATGAACCACTGGCTTCCCCCTGAACAACAATTCTTATGCTGCTATAAAGATAAACAGCTCCTGCCACATGTTTTCTATTATCCAGCACCCACTACCAAGGCCTTACAGCGTTCCACAAGTTAATAAAATATCATCTAGTTAAGCTCAAAATTTGAAAACCTGCATTAGAATAGCAAGCCAAACTCGACTGCCAGATTTTCAGCATCTGCCTGAGCTCTGAATTTTTTCAAATGGGTGAATATCTAAAAATGTCTGTTATGTCCCTGGCACTATGAGACAAATTCATGATGGGAATTTATTACCCATTTATGTCACATTACCTGATGGAGCTACTGAAGAAAGTCAATCACTCACAAGATAAAATGGAAGGCAGAAGAAATGAGGTAGAGTCTCTCACTGCCTTGCTCTAACTATACAGCACTACAAGAAAGCACAACTGACAAAATTTTTCTCAGTCCTTAAAGCAACTTTTTATTTATTTATTTTTTAATCACCTCAAGTACTTGCCATTCATCAGACTCACTGTTTTTACAGAAAAATTTCAAGCAATCAATCTACAACCCTTGCATTAATTCTAAGAGGTTCAGAGACCGGAGAAGTACTGAGGTCGTGGCACGAGTTCATGCGTAGCTCAGCCAAATCAATATCCCCTTTAAACCACATCACTCTTTTTCACCTTGCAAGTTTTGAAATAGAAGATATAGTTGCTGCTTTAACTGAATGTTTTTCTTATATGATTTATTTTCCCATTTCTACACGTGCAGTATTATCCTGAGGGATACTGTGGGTTTTTTTCGTGCTCCAGCTACTGAACTGCTATTTCCACAGGCATTCTCCATAACAGAGAGGAAAAACATCACCACTGCATCATTTCTATAAGAGAAAGCTAACGTGAAATGCTAATTAAAAGTTTCTGCTACTGTATGCTCATAGTGGATTGAATACTTTCTTTTGAAGTAGGAGGTAGCTGTCAAACACACAACTCTGGACACAATTGTGCAGCTCCTCTGAAGAACAGGTTACAGGAAGGGGCAGGGGGAATCAATAAATAACGGTACCTTCATCATTAATCATTTTCTGAATTTTTAAATCAGCCAGAACATTTACAAGTTGTATGTCAAGTTTCTTTTGTTGCCACCTTTTTCCTTGTCTTTCCACCATTCGGCACGCAGCCCGTGCTTTGGTTGCAYGACTTTCTGCTGATGCCAGGGCCGGCTGCTGCACCGAGCCCAGAGCTCCTCTGGGGTCAGAGGTGCAATATCTATTCTGTTATTAGAGAAATTACTCAGTGCAATTTCACAGTTCAGCAAAACAGGCTTATTGCTTGTATGCACTGTGTGTGCATGCCTTAACAAGCACTTAAAGTTTTTCTACTTCTGTTCCTTCGTGGAAACATCTATCTTTAACAGCTTTAGAAATGTTAGCGAGCATGGTTTCTTTTTCTACTTAACTTTAATAAGGAATTACTACCTTGCATATAATAAGGTTTCTAAAGAGCTGGACTTCCCTCTCTGCTATAAATTCAGAAACAAAAAAGTGAACTCTACGCTTTAGATAAAAACTGAAGAAAGTAACAGGTGGCTTTTTAGTAACATGATTACTTTTATTATTACATTCTGAATATTCAGTGTTAGCAGCAACCATCTCTTCTTGTGAATGCCTTTCCAAATTCAATTGCTTTATCCAAGTTATCTCTGTTTATTTCTGCAGGGGCAGGACCAGGGAAAAGTAATGCTATTTCTGCAATATTTTATTTTATTTACTCTCAATGAAAATGAGAAGGTCTTTTTTACAGCTGCACAGCCTGTAATGTCAGCTCTAAGCAATCAGCTAAAAAAAAACCCCACAGTCACTTTGCAGGTTTAAAATAAAAAAAAAAAAGAAAAAAGAAAAAAGAGAAAGAAGAAATCAATTCATGTTGTCACAGTCTATCTAGAGTCATATTGTCCCCAGCCATTGATACAGAATGAGAACATCTGGGGATTCAATTACTCATGACATGAATAATAATATTTCATTTCTGTTAAATAAAACTTTATAGTTGCAGGAACTTCTGCTTACTTCACCATGCGATCCTGGAATGAAAGCTACCAGCGACTGAGACAAGCCACAGTCTCTTTGGCATCCACGAGCACATCGGTGCAGGGGCACCTGTACCCCCCAACAGAAAATCTTAACAAAGAAAATAATTTTTGAACATCTATTTAAAGATGGGCTCCTGAGCTCCAAGCCCTAGCCGATTTCCTAAATGTCCCAAACACCTTTTAAGAACTTTAATTAATAGCCTGGTTCAGAAAAGCACACTTGCCCTTTGAACCAAAGTCAGTGGCACCTGCAGTTGTYCAGTACTTTTGATTAACCCAAACCATATAGCTAAATAGTATTAGGAGTCATTTAGGCCCTTATTTTAGGCTGCTACTTTATGATTCTCAGTTCATGTTTCAAGAGGATGCTATCAAAACCAAGTTTCTGTGTGCATATTCTTCTTTCTTAATCAAGTAGAGCTGTCTATAGTCTTAGGGACAAAGTCGGGATCAGATCAGATTATACTCATTTTACAGCAATGAGTAAGCAGCAATACTCATGCTAAAATTGCACTGACTTGTGCAATCACTTTGATATCAGCAGGACTATTCTCCAAAATTAAGCATGTGAACCATTGTGAGATGAGTAACTAAAAGTTCAGAAGCAAAATAATCAGAAAGGGCTGAAAGTCAGTTCTCTATTTTTGTTGTGTTAGGTGAAGCCTGGTATCTTATTTTCYCACCTTCTTTCTCCGTGGACATTCATTAAGGTTAGAATATGGCAAACAGACACGATTTGCATCCACTCTACAACATCATGGCTTTGCTGAGGCCTAAATGTGCCCTGCAGAAAACAGCGCRAAAGCTTTCAAAATTCCAAGGGTCTGAATGAAGAATATTTTCCATTATAGCCCAGCTAAGAGAAGCGCTGCTCAGGCACTTTGCTGTTGTAGAAGTGCTGTGTAGGGCACAACGTGCAAAACACCTCGGGAGAAGGTACAGAGAAAGTGGGGTAGGTCCTCAGTGGCTCCAAACTGGCAAAACATCGTCGCTAGTAAGAGAGTTACAGCACCGCTGTGAGATGCTGCTCCGAACACGTGAGTTTGGGGCTCACAGTCGTCTTCTGCTGACCACAGAAAAACTTTAGGGGCTGCCTGCTTCTAATGGCAAGGCAGAGATGTGAAAATTTGCATTGTCTCGTAGGAAGAAGCTCAAGTCAGCACCCTCAAAAAATAAAAAACAGTCACCAATTACTGCTTGCAGATCTCATGTCTGGCTTTATGTAACGTATCTAGTCCCACTGTGATCATTGCCTTTTAAAAATGTGTAACGTTTATGGACTCCAGTAAAAATGTTTTTAATATAATGTAGATGAAGTATAAACTGTTAACCTTGAACACTGGGGAATGTGTTAGGTTCTTGGGGGTTTTTCATCCTCTTTAAATAATTTACTGAGAATTGTCTAAGATTTGCTTGTAATTCATAGAAAATCTTTTCGAATGGTTAAAATAGTTGCAATTTTTGTAAATATTACGATAGCTATTATTTCATAAATAAAAGCGATGCTCAGAAGGCAGAGTACGTTGAAGAGAGCACTGAACTGGCGTCTCTGCTCTCCTAGGAGTATCGGTGTGGGTTTCCTGACACTGTCCCATCCATGTATCTTACTGCTGCTCTTCTGGGACCAACGGTAAGGATGACACACAAAAAATCCTRTATATCAGCAGTTCATTTCTAACTATTTATAAAACATATGATATAATACTCTATATTTTATCATAATATATATATATCATAATAAATGAGACGTGCCTTGCCTATGCAAAGGGTACTAAGAGAAAGTTTCTCACTCTGCCATGTTAACAAAGCTCTCCTTGACTCCAGTTCCCGGGCTGCTTCTCCAGAGGCGGGTGTGTATACACCTTTTTTCCCCCCAAATGCATAGTTACATCTGAAGTTATTCCCACAAGTTTCATCCTTTGCACTGACTTTCTAAATAACATTGTTCTGATGATCTTAAGTGCTACAACAACACTTAAGCAAAGGATACGCACAAATGACTAACTTGGAGCACAAATATTTCAACTGAGCTGGGAAATAAAGCGAGAAGGGGAAAAAAGGCTTTGTATTTTAAGGTGGTTTCCTTTGCTGATCGTTATATTGGAATGGCCTCTCAAAATCCACCTGTAATGGTCCCTTTCTCTACCTTCATTCAAACTGCTGTTCAAAGGCTCATTTTTTTGAACAAACCCAAGAAATACCACTCCTGTGTCAGTCAAATGTTCTCCCCAGACCAACGTAAATTTAACTTAAACCAGTAAGATATTGCAGCGCTATTAAGTGGAACAGATAATGAACCTAAATAACTGCTCAATCTTATTAGTGTAGCCCTCATATACCTTCCGTTTTTCTTCAAGCCCTGCTGCTTAGCATTCATACTGCCTGATTTGAGACTAAAATTAGATTATAGGAATGCGTGCTTTTTACAAGAGGTCTTTTATTTGTTCCATAAAGTATTTAGCACTCTTTAGGCACTGTATAAATAAAAATAATCACGATCTTGGAATTCACCTTCAGGAATGGAAATGAAGAGATCTGAGTCCTTTCATTTCTGCTGCGCGTTATCCTCATTGGGCACGTATGGATGGCAACGCTTTGTAAGACAAGTTAAAAAGATGCTTGGAAGTCTGGTAAAGGTGAATAATAGGAAAAAAAAGGAAGGGAATATGTCTCTGGTTTTAGAGTTTTACAATATGGAATAAAAATAAAAGCCCTACCAGACTTTTAAGATAAAGGTCTGCTGTCAAATTCATTAGTGTTTGTGAAAGATGCTAACAACTGCTGGTGAAAAATGATTGTGGGTTCAAAACCCAGGTCACTGAGTAAAATAGCTTACACTTACTTTAAGATTCAAAGGCTACGTATAATTAGGAGCTGTTTCAAGACTGCGAGCCATGATTTCCGAGGACTCTGCACAGTGAGAAGAGTTGCTGCCTTCTGGGTCAGAGCCGTATCAAGTCCAACAATCATTTTTGTCTGACTTTCCCCCCTCCTTCCCAGGATCTATATTTAGGACTTAAGCACCAAATATCGAAAGTTTTTTTGAGGTTAAGCATGACAATGTCCTCAAAACTCCAGGAGGCATCGGCTTACGTCACTTGGCACTTTAACACTTATAAAACTGAGGCCGCTAGGACTCACCTTAAATTAAAGCTATCATCAGGTGAAACATCTAGTCTACGCTATTCCCCCAGGTTCCACTTTCAGGCAATGGAGAAAGAAAAACAATTCCCCAAGGTTATTCACCCTGTCCTGAGATAAGGCATCAATTTCTCTTCATTTCTCCCTTGGTTCTTTAGACCGAGGACTTTTGTGATAGCTAAATTTAGGCAATGTGAATGCTACCATTGGTATCTTAGTAATTTTTGAATGCAAGTCATCAGTAAGCACACATGGATAATCACCTCTATGCTCCTTAGGCTCCTCTTAAGATTTTAAAAATAACTCTTCAGAAAGGGATCAGATTGCACATAAGTGTGTTTTAAGATTAACATTAGCTGTAAAAAACATATTTCAAAATGGATGTAAAACAACAAAAAAAATGCCGACAGCTACTAGAAGGAATAATGCTGTGTCACCTTTTAATGATATTGAAGCTTTACTTAGAAAAAAATAAAAATCAGAATAGTGAAGAGACAACTTGTGTATTATTTCCTCAAAAAACCCAGATTCACTTACAATAACATCAAACTCATTACTATCCCAAATAATTACTGTAATTTATATTACAGCACCTCAGAAAGACCAAACAACATCAGGGCATTCCTATACAGCACATACAATGGGTAATAGGCAGTCCTGCTTGCAGTACGGAAAAACAGCTCAAAGGTTAGATGAAAGAAAATAGTATTTAGAAATAAGCATCTGAGGCACAGAGAAAGGTCAAACATAAGATTTTTTTTTTTTTTTTTTTTTAAGGGAGTGATTAGTTAAATTCAAGTCTTAATTTAAAATAATGATTTTCTTCAAAAATGGCAGGCATCCAAATTATGGAAAACCTGCTCTTTAAGACAGTTGACTTGAGAACATTTAAATATCGAGGGCTGGAATCTTTTTCTTTTCTTTTTAATGATGTGGTTTCAGAAGATACAAGATGATATCATTTCCAAAGACTAACTCTGGTTAGCTGCATATAGTTTGACATTCAAGAGATTTTAATGTTATCAGCTACCACTGCCTGCCATCCGGGATGAACAACATTTTCTTGACTTATTATTTATATGCCTCTAAACGAAAGTGAGTTTTGAGAAGGGATTTGGAGGTGGAAAGAACTTCCCCATTAGGAGAGAGAGTCACAAATGGACAATGCCAAATCCCTGCTTTATTTAAGGGAGAATAAAACTTCAGTAAATGTTATATCAAGGTAAGGAAAATTCTGTGGTAGATTGGCAGAGACACACGTATGGTGTAGGTGGATGGGTGTTCAAGCCTGACATGACTGGCGAAGCAGCACCGGTGACATGAGAGGACATCCACAGTATATGAAACATGAGGGGTGAAAGGTATAACCTGGTGTTCTCAAAGTGAGAGAAATTGCTTGGCAGACAACCTGAAGGGGACCAGAAGAGCAAACCCAGAAGCTAACCCCAGCTCCCACCGTCCATGCAAAACCAGTGAAGGCAGCAATTGAGATGTCAAGTAGGTCTTTAGTCCATGCCCCTATTACTGTCAGGAAAAAATCCTTTTCACTTTATAGTAATTAAAATGCTCATAGATGTTTTATTAACTCACTCTACAGAGCCACATAGATTTTATAATTCATCCAAGCACTTACAAGTAGTTACTTGGGTTAGGCTGTCAAGATAGAAATGATTCAAAACCTTGTGTACTTAGCTCCTTGGAAGACATATCATTCCCTAACACAATGGTATTAGAAAGACTCCTGACAGTTAGTGATCAAGAGATTTCATTTTGCTTGTCATATGGTGGGTTGTCAATTCTTCTTTTCGCTTCAGATAAAAGCTTAGTTGCATTAGATTTAAATAATGGTGAAGTTGCAGGTTAACATTTTTCAAAAGTACCAAAGTGACTTCAGTACTTAAATTCTATTTCAAAATGCTGTAGACACACAAGAACATAAGTCTCTACAGTAAACGGAACTTAGACATTATTAAAGAAATTTATGGAAAGGTGGAGAATAAAACCCCGACTCAAGAGGGCTTAAAAGTTGTACCCTACTCCAGACCACTGGTTTAAAATACATAAAGCTTGCAAATTATTACAATTCTAAGACAAGTTAAGATTTAAATTTCCATTTTGAACATACTTGATTGTTTCCACATCAATGTACCCATGCCATTACATTTTATTGCAGATTTCCTCCCACCCTCCTAAAAAAACTTCTAAATGACAGTTTTAAAATGGCCTTTACCTCAAAATACAAGTTTTCCTGAGTTATGCTCAAGATTTAAGCAGAGGCTGCAGAGATCTTTCTACAATTTTTTCTGTGAAAAATATCTATGCAAATTATTGTCTTGAATTTTTTTTTAACAGTAAATGAGAACAGCTTAGAGGAGGAAGCGACCGTTTAAACTTTACTTCCTCCCCCGAGTGAAATGTAAAATTGAGCCACTACATGGAAGTGCAAAAGTAGCCCAGATTTTACTTCTGTTATCACTACTAACCTAGTATTAAGCAAATAAATAATCCATGCGGTTAGTCTATATTTAAAATATTTGTTCTTCTTTAAATATAAAGTAACTTTCAGAGAAACAAACAGAAGTGGCTAGAGACTGAAATCATTCCTTTGATGTTGAAGCTGAGTATTTTCTTGTTTAAGCTCCAGACGTCATCTCCCTCGTGCCCATGGGGCTTTGCACTGTGCTCGAGCACTCCACCTCGCTAATTTACTGCTCCCCTCGACCGCTTAGCTCAGATGCTGGTCTATGAAAGGGTGGTTACAAGCTTAGGTACCACAAGATTTTAGGAGCTTATCTTCATTCATTAATTGTTCTGTATCGTGTTTAAATGGTGGATTTCTCAAGTTTAGCTATATTTCTTCTAATACTTTTAGTTTGGTCTGTTATCGCAAGTACCATCTGTGTAATGTTGAGAGCAAATACAGTTTGAAATAGGACTGCCATAGCAGCTATAGAACGTCTAAAAGGAAAAAAAAATAGGCCAGACCTTTATTAAATTTTAAAGTATGCCTTTGCTACACTCTTGTAAAGATCCAAATAGGGTATTCAAATCTCTAGAGATCAGCAGTATAATTTCTTTATCATGTTCCATTTAAAATTTAATTATGTAGTCTACAACAAGAAGTATCTGAGTACTCTAAATAGGTCATGCAATGAACAACTTAATATTACTATAAAGTTTTCCTTGTGAAGACGGCTTCTTTGATGTGCTGTTGCACACAGAAAGCCTTTCTTAGAAAAAAACAATATACATTCATAGATATAATAATGTCATTTAATATAAAAATTGTAAAGCTTCTTTATCATCTTTTAGTTTAAATTTTCAATTCCTTCTCTAGCCTGAGCTTCCCAAAATAATCAGAAATAACTGGTAAATTAGAACCGACACAATATAATCATGCTGAATATTTTTATATCTTTCTACAGGCAAAGTTAATCTATTAGCTTTCCTTCTTAGGGATGTCCACCAACTCAGATTTTTCTACTTTTGCCTATCAATGATACATATTCTTCAGTGGCAAGACGTAAGGTAATTTCTTCTTTCTCTTAGAAATAATCATTAGAGATCAATCAGCAGTATTTAATGGAAAATGACTATATAAAAGGTCACCATTTACCAAGACACTTCGTTATATTTTCTCTTTTAAAAATGCATATAAGTAACCTCTCTTGGTTACTATAGGAGAAGAGAAAATATTCAAAATGTTCTCTTCTGTAACTTTTGACTATTTACAGGGCTTTCTGGGAACAAATCCCTAACTTTTTTTCTGTAACTCAACTATGTAAAATTCAGAAGGGGTTTTTGGGATTTTTTTTTTTTAAATTTCTTTGGAAATGACAACAAAAAATTAATTCCACTGGTGCCTAAATCTTCCTGACAGTCAGACAAAATATTTCAAGTATGGACACGTCTGCTCCCACTTACATTGCTTGTAACAAAATCCCTTTCACCAGGTTTACAAATGCTTGAAAAGGATTTGATCAACTCTGGCCACAAATATACCCGTGAGTCTTTATTGCCCTGAGAAAAGGCATCGTGTTTACCTGCACAAATGAGAGTTAGATTTCTAGGATTACAGAGGGCTTTTTGTGCCCCATCGGACAAAATACAACAAGCACAGTAACTATGGGAAAGTGGATATTAGTTTCATCATTCCAAGGTGCAACACCTAAAATTTTATATGCTATAAAGTAGTCGCAGGGTGAAGGTGGAAGAAGATGTGGTGTTGGTGGGGAAATTAGACTGTTTCACTGTTATGAATTAATAATAGCAAAACGGTTCACTTGAAGCTTGAAAGAAGAACAAAAAGTATTAGATTACTACATCACACCATAAGATTAAAACCCCCAAGGAACTGCTTGTTTAAAGAAATGCAGGAACAGGTGAATCCCCGAGAAGCTGGAGGACTAGCCAACCTGCGCGCAGCTGTAAACATTTGTTTTAAATCAAGACAAGATCATTRGTTTTAATATTTATAACACAATTACAATGCTTTGTGCGCATTGCTCGTATAATCTGATTTTTACTTGTGACACCTTGCCAGTTGAAATTAAAGCCTTGTGGTAATAATTCAAAAAACACATTTAGGCAATCATTAATGGCAAGTATGAAACTGGATGTTTATTCGAGCACCTATATCTCTCATTTTAACTTTAATTTAAAATGGAATTCATTTCTGCAGTACAAGGACTTCATGTTTCCAGTGTATTAGTCATATAACACCTAACCAATTAGGGGCATGCAGTCAAACTGGAAATATTTTAGCACTAAAACCAGTAAAAGATACAGCTAAGCAGTGTTATTGACATTCCTAATCAAGGAGACAGCTACTCTGTTGAATCTCTAGTTTCTTGTTTCTTTTTTTTTTTTTTCGTAGGTATGAAGAATTGTAATTCTTTTGCAATGAAGATGAATCAAATCTTTTACGTGTCAGGTAGGCCTGATCCTCGGTCAGGACTTCAAACGCTTGGCAAAATTTCACCAGCATATTTGCTTGCACAACTGAGGATATCAAGTGATGGTAAGTCATAAGAAGAAAGGTATCTAATAAATGAACAACTGATATATATTACACAAGTTTGTACCTACAAAACAAGGTGATAGATTACAAAGGGGGAAACCCCATCACATAGAGTGAAAAATCTACGTTTTTACAGCTTAACAACACAGTCAAGCCAACTAATATACACCACACACACCATAAAGAAAGGTAGACATTTTTTCTCTGCCTTAGAAGCAGAAACAACCTGTATGTATTACCATGCTTAAAGAAAATTGATTTTCTTGTTGAAATATCCTTTTAACCTTTATCATATATTGTATGAACTACAACGTTGGTATTAATCAGAGGATAACAACCCCCCCCAAACCATGATCTCATTAAAAACCCCTGCACCTCAAAGAGCAGAACTGGGAGCAGAAGATGCAAGAAGACTGAGAGCACCATTTTTTTTGCTCACCAGGCATCTCTGCTAAGCGACAGGTTACCATATCAGATTTTTTTTGTTTCCCTTCTCTCCACCCTTTTCTCTATCTGCATGATTACAGCATTTTATTGCATCCTCTGACAATATGTAGGCAGGTCTCTCTTCAAAAACCTCTGTCGCAGCCTGGGAGTCTTGTCTAGTTCTATTATTTTATGAAAAGCTTTCTCAGCATAGAAGAATTTGGTCTAAGCTGCTTTCCTGCTTTCCAAATGAAAATGCCTTAAGATCACGGCGTTTTTTCCTCCTACCTCAAAGTTTCCCTCCCCTCATCCCTCAGGTGAAATTTAAAGCAAAAGCCAAACCACCTGCAATGGGTATAATTGCACAGCTGGAAGAAAGCCACATCTGGGATTTTTCTCATCAGGTGCACAACTGTGCTAAGCCTCAAAGCAACTTCAACGTGTTGCTTTAAGCTGTGTAGTTTTGGTTGCGCCAGTATTTCACAGTCATTTGTCTGTCTATGGCATGCAGTGTGTATTCTCCTCTCTGCACCTCCAGTTCTCAATATCCCAGCAGTTTTCCTTAGGGAAAGGATCATGTTCTGGCTCAAAAGGTYGTGCTTCTTTCAGCACCTTCCAGACATTGATACACAGATAGAGCAATTTGCTTACCTTGGTAATGTTCCAGATAACTCTGTGGCAGTTTCTCTGAAAGACACAAAGTGAGGAAAAATTAGCTTGTGTTTAAAGAAGCTATAAAATTTTAAAGACGCCTTTATACTGCTTGTATTTTTTAGGAGTGCAGAAGCACATACACAGCTTTATACGCAAATGCATCATTTGCGGATGCGACGTCCGCGTGATCATATACACAAGAATGTGAAAAACAGATGATGGAGTGTGATCTAAGGATTTACTTCACCAGAATAAAGTTCTCAATGATTCAATTACTCATTTTTTAGGCATAAAATTATCACTATTTCAAATGCCAGCACTGTAGGATCCTACATAGCCAAAACGTAGCACTGGGCCAATTCTCTAGTGGAAAAAGTTCCCTTTTTTCAGTACTGCAGCAAAAGCAAGACATTAGACCGATTTATAACCATGTCATGCACTGAAAAAAATACCATGTTAATGTTAAATCTTCTTATATTGGCTTTTAGGCAATAGTTATTTTCCAAATATGTGATTTTTGATCCAATTTCCTTGTTTGAATCTGTTTTGTGGGTTTGCAATTTGTTTGAGGGAAACTGAGTGTGAGATAGTGAAAGTGGGCTAATGTAACCGGTATGTCACATTAAAGCACAATTAAATACATTATCATTACCTATGTACACAATCCTTAAAATACATCCCAGATCTACCACCACTGTATGTCCTTGCTCCCCTCCCCAGCACATTTGCTTAGACCTTATCCAAACATCAGGAAAACAGCTGGATAGCTCCATTTCTCCTTTCTCTCCCATGTATAAGACCTTAAAAAAAACAGCAAAGAGGACTAAAGGGGTTCATTCTCCTACACTTGACCAGAGGTCCACCTCATTTCACACTTTGCTTCTCCAGTTATGAAATCTCTGTCCTACATTTAAGTTTGCTGCACGAAAGATAGCTGGTTAGTTCATGCCCTATTTGCTTCAGCTGAGATCCAAATTGCAAAATTTCACATCTGTAGCTTTGAACTTGTGGTATGGGACAATTCTCAACATAATACTCTCTTCTCCTTGTTTACTGCTGCGGAACAGAAAATCCTTCCATCCACTTTTACATACAGGGGGAGAAAAAAATCTAATTTTTTTTTTTGGGGGGGCGGGGGTGGGTGTAGTGGTGGTAAAGACAGGTCTCAAAATCTTCCTTGCCTTAACAATTTCCAAACCCATGGATCTAGTGATGTCTAAGTATGGAACCAAGCCTACACATTTTTGTTGCAAGGGTATAAACCTTATAAATACAGATTGAACCCCCAAACCTAATTTCTTTAGGAATCCAAAGGAAAAAAAGAAGAAAGATATTTTTGAAGGCTTTTATAGAGCTTTACCATGTTCTGAAACTGCTTTTTTTGATGGGGTAGCTGCAGAGTTATTACAGTAAAAGCACAATAATTCAGAGCTCTTCTTTAGTTCTAGATCCCCCATGCTTTTTATAAGCAGCTACAAGGGTCTTGGTTTCTTAATTATTAATTTTTTTTTATTGAGCACCCCACAGTGACACCCAGGCTTTTTCCTTAATGGTTACACTGGCAATTGTAGAATCCATTACAGTGTCAGAGAAGATAAAATGGTCCCTCTAAACATGCACGGCTTTGCATTTTCGTTGAGTCTCTATCTTCAAGCTGTGCAGTTTGCCGGTCACAGAAGGTTGCCTTAAACCTCCCAGTGTTTTGCTTCAAAAGGCACAGAGCAGAACAGTGTTCAGTGGTTGCAAAGAAGAATAAGCAAAAAATAAAAAGATGGCTCACACCGTTTTCTTGCGCACACCATTCAGCAACAGACRTATAAGCCCTCTCAGAAGAGCCAGTTCCCACCCCAGCAAAGGCAGACAGGTATGTATTTAACAAGTGCCTGCGATGAACAAAGTCCACGATATAAATGACATCAAAGGTGAGAGCCAGGAGCAAGAGGAAAAGAATGGAAAGAGATAAGAAAATGAAATTAGAGTGGAGCAATACAGACTTGGTTTCTATGGGGTAATTTGCTACAGCTGTACATTTTAGATATTTTATTTTCATTAAACTCCTGCACATTGGTATCATACCACCTTATTTTTCAAGCCCTACTYGTAACTTACACAGTTCAAAGAATTAATACGATGTTTTCTGTAACCTGTCAAAGAACTGGATCACTAAATGGTTCCAACAGTCAGGAAATTTCTCCCCTTCCACCRCTAATCACAGGCATCAGCTCCTTTCATTGAAATGCTTTTTTGGGGAAAGAACCTGGACTAAAAGGTCAGGCTGGGCGTTTCTTTGTTTCTTCTTCTAAAGGGACTCCCTAGCCTTTAGCTACCTATTATCCCTTTAATAACAGAATAGCACAAACCTTATTGCTTTAGGGTATGGGAGCACATTTTATAAAATAGCAGTTGCTTATCCAGCTTAAAGAGACAGCCAGGCAAATCGCAGGTGGGTACTGCAGGAAGCCTCAAGAAGCAGAAGCAGCTATGTTGAAAAGAGGATGTTAAACTGGAAACACACTGTCAGCTTCTGAGCAGAGCAGGGAGTGATCGGTGCATCTAAATTCCTAAAGATTTTCATTTTCGTGAAATAACCCTCCGTACAAGAGATGCTGGCCTTATGAAAACAATTATTAAATAGTCGATACAGTGGTAAAAAATCTGAATGTGCTCAGAATGTTAAACAAAGACACTGCAGGCCTTTATCATATACATTTTAAACGTAATTAGTTGTGTTGCCAGTTTCACATTTGGTCAGATCAAATTCCAATTTTAAACAAAAATATGTAATACAGAAGCTGACAGTGTGTTTCCAGTTTAACATCCTCTTTTCAACATAGCTTCTTCTGCTTCTTGAAGCTTCCTGCCTCAAAACGCACGAGTAAAAGAGGAGAATTCTGATTACTTCCCAACTATCCAAAGATTTCACTGTTTCTCATCAACTCAGTAAACATTTAAACCATAAAAAAAAAAAATAAATTAAAACCCCCTTTAGATTATTAAACTAAAAATATTATTTTCCTAGAAAACAAACACAATTATCCCTGCGATGTCACTGGAAATAAATAGTACACGGACTGCTGGAGATGGTTAATGTCCACTGTAAGTATCCTATAAATATCAGGAATTGAAACACTGCTCTATAAATATATTTCATGAGAGTTTAAAAAAGAAAATCTTACGGAGCAAATTACTCATCAAGAAAACCCTTAAAGTTTATTTAAAGATAATGGATACTCTTTTTGCAGTATTTCAAGAAACTGAAGCTAGACTTATACAACCAATTTTCAGATCCCTAGTACTCCCAAATGACACATATAATAAATATAACTCATAATCTACTGTATCTACAGAAAAAAAAAAGAAATTCTTGGATAAAACCAAGAGAAAGATAATATTCAAAGGGCAAATGAATATAAGACCACGTATTTTCACGTCCTGCCTATGATATGAAAGGATGACCTTGAAAAAGAGTGAGGATGGAAACCTAAATGCTTCGTCAGGGCTGCCCCGAATTCTGCTGAAATCAGTGCCAATGCAAATGGGATAAGCTAATGCACAACAACACTAAGGACAGAAGAGGACAAGGCTAAAGACCCTGGAAAAGCTGTTAGGTGGAGGGTGACATTACGAAATGCAGTCGCAGCATTTCCAGGAAGGTCATTTACAATTTCCTAGCATTTTGTGTTCAGCTGTGCAGGATGGATCTAGGACAGCGTGGTCCGTACATATGGAAGATGAAGGTGCTGTTGAAGCCAGGAGGGTGCTGGGTGGGAGGTCTGCACCCCAAAATGCTACCCCGTCACATGTGGTCTTCCAGAAAAAAATCAAATTGCAGGTTTATAAATCGTTCACTAGACCTGCGAGGAGCTTTGACCTACTGAAGAGGTTCGGCACCCTCCAGAGAGGACTACGTAGCTATTCTCAAAACCCAGAAAGCCAGTGTAGGCGAACCAAGCACCACACACACATATTGTCATTTCTCTCTACAGGCTGAGAAATCCTTCCCGTAGGATCGGAGTAGGATGTGTACTAACGCAGAAAAGTGTAAATATTTTAGTCAAAACCTTATAGTGAGGTGGAAGTGGGAAGATCTGCATAAAGATCAGCAAACAGACTTTACTGCCTATTAGTTTTGTTTAAAGAAAGTTGTTCACGAAAACTCTTCAGAATATTTGGAAAGTGTTGTGTTTGTATTAAATGTTTTGTTCCCTGAGAAATCATATGGTGCTCTTCTCTCAGAGGCTGACTGGCAGCTGTTGTTACCCACCTACGTGCAGGGTTTGGCACAACACAGCTCTGAGGTTTAACTGTGCAACGTTTTTGTCCGGTTTAATACTCTACGCTGTGCTTCCGCAGAGATGTAAACTGAGGCGCAAGAGACAGGGCAGGGGTTTAAAGGGCAACTGAGGTAATCTTGTGTATATTCTGCTAGATGCATGCCAGGAAACTTAGTAAGTACTGAGTTCAAACCATGAGAGTCAAGACTATGCTTAGAAACAATTTTTTCTTCTGCAGGATTATGACCCTTAGTGATTTGGAAAGCCTCAGGTCTCCATCGAGAACAATTTTTGTTGTGAAAAGGAAAGCATATGGATTCAAGCTAGGCAATCTGTCGGAGTGCTGGGGAAGATGCAAAAAGAAAAGCAGCAACACATTCCTGCAATCGTGTCACCATTCTTCCTTTTTCCATCTCACACTTTGGGGAGAGGATAAAGCCCGCCTACGGCGCACAAGGCACACGAGGATAAGGACATAAGGATAAGAGCGAAGCTGAAGAAGGGATCTGTATGGTGCACTACTAAGAAAGCAGCACAAATGCAAGCAGAAAACCCTCAGATGCAGAATATGGGAGTCTTCCAACTTGTGAAGAGTCCACAGCCTGAGGTCATGATTGTAGGCATCAGAGCCGGCAGTCGTCATTTCAACCAGGAGGGTTAAAAGGTCCTGTCTTCTCCAGGACAAGCGACCACGACCCCTTTGATTCCCCGGGACGTGTAGCAGCAGTCAGTTCTATCACTTATAATCATTTTCCATGAAGCGCAAAAAAAACCCAAAGGTTAAGCTGATATTTCTGGTTTGGGTGAAACGTTCAACCCTTTACTAACAGAGTCGTACACATGGCACAAGCATTAATCATACTGGAAGGGATACATTTGTGAACAGAAATAAGAACAAGTTGAAGAGAAATGAGGTATTTGAGAGGATCACTTGAAAAGTTATGTATTCTTCCAGGGATATCCACTGTGGGCGTAACTGGATATGCCAAGTGAGCTGATAAGGTGTGTGTAACAAATGGCGATAATGTTGATAACTGGAAAGTTCTACCTTGAAATATTTCCAAATATTGCACAACCGTGAAGTTGTTCTTTGTTTTGCCCCATAGGGAAATCTGGCTTGCCAGAACAAACAACACACCTGATGCTTTTGACCACTCTTTCCTGGCTCTGCCTACACACAGACAGGGAGTAGACACCATACCACCAACTCTCTACACTACACTCAGCAACACAAGAAAGTCAGGGTAGAGAGGGGTCCAAAACATGCTGTTGAGCAACACCTCTCAGCTACAGCATTGATGGCTCCTGTGACCACCAACTCAAAGGGATACATCCCATTAATTTCAATGGCTTTTAACCAGACCATCAATAAACAGCTTTTTAAATTGTATGGGTCCATGCTTGCATACACGCTCACTGCTACGGCATAGACATGCATCGGTGATGCGGCAAGAGGAAAAAGACAGGTACTAATTGCCACTATAAAGCAGAACTAAAGAAAAGTTTACAAAGGGAAGTGAAGGATTTTCCACTTAAAGCAGGGGAGAACAGCTGAAGAGGAACATTAAATTAGCCTTAAATGGAAGGTTGTATCAGGAGGAATATAATTACTTAGTTGGAATTTCACCAAGACTTGGGAGTCAATGCCTCTACTCTTGCAGAAAAGTGCCATGGGATTTTTAATGACCCCAAATGGTCAGGACATCGATTTCGCATTTCAGCTGAAAAATGGCATCTCCAAAGACACATTGTTGTCTCTGCTCTTCCTAAAATCACATGGGGGGACTATGTCCAAGTTGACTTGGAAGAATTAATAGYGTGTATTGAAATACCATCGTGAGACACAAGATATTTCACTGGTCTTAAATTGGATAATTTCTCAGCTTTGTTAGAGTGCAGCAAAATAAACAAGCTACATTTGGATAAAATATGGGGTTTAAATTTTGAATTCAGTTTTGCTATGACTAATTTGATGGATTCCACAGGAGGTTTTGTTTTCTCTATATCACATGCTTTTAGCATTTTTTTTTTAGAACTGTGCCCTATCACCAGGAAAGATCAAAACGGTAGAAAACAACTTCATCTTTTAAAAAAATTAAGACATTAAAAAAAAAAAATCAAGATTTCAAACTGATTCTTTTGCAAGTATTTTATCTTTCACACAGTAAGCAGCAAATAAATACATTGAAGTTTTAAAACTTCACACAGAGCTTAGCTACCTTACAAGGATCATAAATTTGCAGCAGAAATACTGCATAAACACTCTCCAAATGTGCTATTTAAGTACAAGCTAAATACTCTTTTTTTAGGAAGTGATGTAACAAGTTCATATGTAAAAATCTATTTCTATACAAGCTGACATTCTGCAAGATTAGCTGACTGAGATAAAGGACATGAGCAAACATGCTTGTTGTTTTCTCCTATGMTTATTTTTAAAAGCTGCATTTTTCACTAGTCTAAATTTGCTATTTCTGAATTTTTCATTCCTCCTTAGGTAAGGAGGAAAGAAATCTCTGTGTATTGAGTGATAAGCACCTGCCACCAAAACAGTGTAAGTCCAGGGTACATCCAATATTCAAATAATACCCCAAATAAAACATGCCCTCTTCATTGTGACTATTTTATATATTTCATACAAATTTAAGTTTCGTTTTACCCCCCCGCAACATCTTTGAAGACGTAATATTGTAACTTACAAGTTAAAGCATAATTTAGGCCAAATCCTCACTCCTTATAATTTACCTACAAATCCCATTTAAGATCTCAGCCTCTTGTCTAAGTACCTGCCAAGGACATCAAATGAAAGCTCCTCGCTCTTACCTCTTCTGCTCTGCTATTAAAGAGCAAGATAAAAATGAATAGGTGGAAGAAACACAGCAGTGTGTCCATTTTATAGACTGGTAACAGGGGCACGGATAGGATGCAATTTAGCCAGGGTCATCAGGGAGAAATGCCAGGGCATAGAGAAGAAATGAAGAAAGATCCCACTTCGGTGCCTTGCCCCAAGGTCAGACCCTGCCATCGTGGATGTGCAGATCCAGCTGTCGCAGCACAGGGACTGCCGTTGCCTTGTGTTTTCTCAGAGAAGTGCTGCGTTTTGAAAGTTAATGACTCAGAAGTGAAGGAAGGAAATACCATGGGTACAGAATTTGGCGCTCTGGGGCCCAGCAAGCCGCAGGAAGAACATGTAGGAGAATCCACTGCGGTACCAACTCCTACATCCTCACCCTGTTAGTACAGGGAGAGAAAGAAGTGATGCACAGGCTCCTGCCTCAGGGACCTCTATGGGCTCAGTGGGAGGAAAATACCCTCTGTCGCTCTCCAAAATGAGAAGAAAGATCATCCAAAACAGAGCAGATGTTCCTCCCCATATGCTCATTAAACCTACTGTAACCTCCCTGGGTAGAAAATTTTGCACAGTTGGTATTTGACTGACCTGTAGCTCATGCTACCATTTCCATTGGTTGCAGTGTTATACTTTACCACCACCTCTTCTCCACTGTATAAAGGAAAGGAGGGGAATCACACCTGAAGTCTCAGCAGTAATTTGAGGTCAAACTCAGTTGTGCAAATATGGAACTGAAGGAGAACTCTGGGCCGTGTGTTAATTCTACAGAAGAATCATAGAGTCATAGAATGGTTTGGGTTGGAAGGGACCTTAAAGATCATCTAGTTCCATGGGCAGGGACACCTTCCACTAGACCAGGTTGCTCAAAGCTCCATCCAACCTGGCCTTGAACACTTCCAGGGATGGGGCATCCACAACTTCTCTGGGCAACCTGTTCCAGTGCCTCACCACCCTCACAGTAACAAATTTCTTCCTAATATCTAATCTAAATCTACCCTCTTTTAGTTTAAAGCCATTACCCCTTGTCTTATCACTACACTCCCTGATAAAGAGTCTCTCCCCATCTTTCCTGCAGACCCCCTTTAAGTACTGGAAGGCTGCTATAAGGTCTCCCCAGAGCCTTCTCTTCTCTAGGCTAAACAACCCCAAGAAATCACATAATCACAAGGATGCATAAGATAGATGAAGACAGACATAGAAATTATTCAAGTACTATAGACGGTGATGGCCTAGATTCTTTCCTTAGTTTCTAGGATGTTATACAGGGCTGCAGTAAATATCTTCTGATATTTAAGACGTTGTCATACTTGTGTAGGGTGCAGGGAGCAGTTATATGTACCATCTACACAAGCGTCTTTTATGATGTAGCACCTGTTGGTTGGGTCAAATGTTGATGTCTTCGGTGATGAATGCCAAAAAGAAAAAGCCACCCTAACAACTGTTTTCCATTGAATGCCCAGACCTCACTCTTCCCCCTCCAATTTCACATGCTAACAGTTCAAAACCTTGGTATTCCCTGGTGTTGGATGTTTTCACTAACATACACAGACTTGAAGCCACTCCAAAAATTCGGAGGCTTTATTTAAACTTATTTCAGAGAAGTAACTCTTGATTCTCCACCAAGAAACGCCAAGCTTGGAAATGGCATCTCATCCTGGTCTCAAAATACCTCACTGAATCAGAACAACCTGGATACTTCAGCTATTATGTATTCAAATACTTATTCATTTTCTGACCCAATGCAGACTGGGCAGAGACATGCATTTGGGAATCTCTGAAGTTTTGTGAAGCTGAGGGACTTCTGGAACAAAGTGAGATGGTAAAATATAGGCATCTTAGAAGAACTAATATTAGGTAGGAAGCGGATGGCCTTGCTTGCTCAATTCAATATGCAAACAACTTGTTTTCTACAGGAACTGCATTGGCAGCTATCAGGGGAAACAAAACAACCTAAAACAACACCCTCCCCTGAAAACCCCACAGATTTCCAGGCTTTGGGGTCTTCCTACTTCCAGTTTTGAGAGCAGTGAACTCACTGTATTTTTCTACTCAGAAGGCAGCAAATACCAGAAATCTCACAAGGTCAGCTCTTGCTGAAGTGTTGTGCAGTAGGAGGGATGCTGGGCATGGCCACATGCTGTACCACTGGCAGATGCAAACTCCTCTGTCTACACTCCCAGCTATGGAAACAGAAACCAGCTTTGATAAATGCTGCAGCTACCTTAACCCAGCTCTGAGGAAGCATTTGACGACTTTGGAAAAGCCTACTTTTCTTTATCTGAGGTTTCATCGGATGGATACAGGAACTACTGAAAACAGCTCATCTCTACCTGGAACACCAGTGTTGCCAACATCTCCTTCAGACATTTGCCCATATTGTCTTTTAATCCACCTGCTGAAATAGTTACTGCCTTTCTCTCTACTGGTTAGTCAAGGATAAAGTCACTGCTTAGCTCCTTTCTCTCCTGACATCTCCTCCTTGTGATCCAAAAAACAGTGATGTCAGGTTGAAACATCAGATGGAATAGGAGAAATGCAGAAAGGACCCTGTGAACAAGCCCGCCAGCCAGCAGTCTGTGTCCCATTAGCTGCAATTCAAAACAGTCCTTATACTATTTCCATAAATACTGCAGTATCTTCTGGAGTATCTCAGTGCAAACCGCAACAGATGTAGGATGGTATTATTTCTTCATTCTTGTTCATTTGTTGTTCATCTGTTATTTTTTGCCCCTTTTTTTTTTCTCTTGCCACCTGCCCATCCACAAATCAGAAGGGTTTAAAAAAACTTTGGTCAAGCTCTGTTCTTACCGCTCCCTCTACTGTTGCCCAAAATTAACAGGACAAGAGAAGAAAGGAGATAAAGATCTAATTCACTGTCCTATTTCTGACCTTAAAAGGACAGGTTGAATTTATTTTTGAGAGCCCTAAGTAGAGAGACTAAATCTGCTGAGCTGGCCACCTCAGGAAGCTGAAGTAAGTACACAAGTACCACCATTCTCTAATGAGTTCATTAATGTTACTGAACAATATATTGATGGTGTTGCGAAATTATTATGTGAAGTGTTTTAAGGTGTAAGTTGCCAGTGATATAAATCTACAAGCAAGTCCTTTTCTCCCCAACCACATCCAAACCAGAAGATGTTAAGATAGTTCTTTAATGGCAAAAACTATTAGGCTGCAATATATAGCAGGTACATTTATTAATCATCAGACCATTTATGTTCTGTAATTCTACCACAGTTAAATAACATGGACTACTAAGTACCTGAATCAGCTATTAGCAAGCATTCCTGCTCATTAAAACTCACTTATTTAGACTTTAGCAATGGTAAATGTAACCAGCCCTGGAGGAGTGTCACAGTGCTTGGAAATGGCACATTAAGCTTCATTTACCCAGCTACGCTCATAGGCAGAGGGGGAAGGGAAAAATACAGTGACGGTCCATAACGAAGCTCAGCAGCTTTTTGAAACTGCATTAAGAAAATGACAAATCTTACAAAGAGAGCCATAAAGCTTCCTCAAGTACAACAGTTCTGCAAGGAGCTATTTATCATAGTTTGTTGAAAAGACTCCTACGTTTAATACTATTGGACTGTGAGAGCTGATTATTAAATGTAATTACAGAAGTAGCACAGAAATAATAGTTTATTGCTGAGCATAAGCAACACTGTATTAACAAAGAGGAGTGGGGAACATGTTCAGCATTTGGAATCGTATCATTAGCTTTTCTGGGAACACATACACAAATGTATACACATTTAATTCCACATTAGCTTCTACTAACCAGAATTATCCTTCAAGAATTTCTGATCAGGGTCAATGCATCCATCTATACTTGGAGTGAGAAAACAGTAGCCAAAGTGGATAGCTGTTTGGGTTTCAGCTTTTATTCCTTTTCTACTTAACACAGAATTATTAAAAAACACCCACAGCCTGCTGTCATGAAATATTGCTCACATTTGCTTATTAGCAGCCCTGTAATAGATACGTTTTTGCTACGGTGCTGCCATTTGAAGCAAACGCTTTATTTAGAACATGCTGGTTATCAGGAGATTCTCCATGCAGTAAATCTTTTGAAACAACAAGTTTTGATTTCTCATTGCTACCTGCAAGAACGAGTCTTAACTTCTATTATACCTTCATCTTTGCATGCTTGCTTGTGTAACTAGCCATCCATTTTACCTCTTCTTTTTGCTGTGAGTAATTTCTCCCAATTTCTTGATGCTGCTTCTTACTCTCAGAAATCTGCCTCTCACTTCTTGTGCATCGCTGTCCTTGGTGAAACCCCTTTTTTAAAAGCACACGATTCTTTCATAAAGCCTTCTCTACTGCCTTGGGGTAGGCATACATACTTTTCCCAAACACAAAGCCGAACAAACTTAGAAGTACAGCTCCTTACAACCAGGGCTACAGTTTGTGCCAGCCAGCAGGGCAAAAACCCAACCCTATCCCAGCAGTCTAGAAGATCCTTTCTGGTCCACAAAGTTTAGGYTGAGTCAACTCTGCTGCTGGTCCAAGACTGAAACATTTTGCAAAACTATGTTTTGGAAGGAAGGCATTCAATGACAGATGGATTTTATTTATTTTTGGGTAAAAGGAACAGCTTAAAACAGGTTGGGAACATCAGAGAGGATCCTGGCACATCAAGACAAAGACTGAATGCATCTGAAGTACTCAAGAGATGCAGAAATTACCATCACAAGAACAGGCACACTTTCATCAATAATACGGTGCACGCTGACCCTCACTCTTTCAGCAATGATCTGCTTTGGAGTAGGAAATGTAACCAGTGGTTTTGAAGATCAACAGCCTCCTTTAAGCATTTGCATTCCCTCTTTAGTTCACTATGTAACAACAGCTTAATGTTTTACAGGCAAAATTGCACTCAAAAACAGGAGCTGCGTGCACACAGCTGAAAAAAAAGTTAGACTGTAAATCAGGTGCAAAGAGGAGAAATCAGAGTCTACCTTTAGGCATTCGCATCCCTAGATTTTGTTCAAAGCAGCATTTTCACATGGGCTAAAGACACATGGGTTACATTTTTGAAGGGCTTGAATCTAAAAAACTTGTGGATAGATTGCTAACAAAGATTTTCAACCACGCTGCAAAATCCTTGGGACCTCAGTGCTGATTATATTGAGATGCTTAAAAAAAAAAAAAAAAAACAAACAACCCTGCTAGACATCTATCTGCATCAGTAGATACACAAGGGCATTTGAGAAAATCTCTCCTGGTCACATCACATCATTGGTGTAAAAGAAAACAAGTTTTCCTTTTGAAGGTTTTTGACTCATTTGGAACAGATAAATCACTGCAGCAGCACTTTCCAAGTGACAATTATCTTGCCACAATAGCCATAAAAATAAAATAAAATCAACACGGATGGAATCCAAAGTAGGAGACCTAAATTATACATAACTGTATTCATAAAACTACACCTCTGCTCACGGTTGCTCTGTACACTACACATATGCCAGGATCTCTTAATCTGCTGCTGATGTGCTGCATATTGCAGTCGTGTGCAATTACAGTTAGCTATAATTAAGAACAATTACAGCTTTTATTTCTCCACTTGTTCTTTAAAAAGCACAGTTGTAATAAAACTTTTTTCCCCTCTCTTTTTTTTTTTTTAAAGGTGAATATAATTATACATCCCTATAACATCTCCAATAATTAGTTTGACTCAAGTTTCTTCTGGAACAATTTTCATTTTAACTGTCAGATCTGCCATCTATAGTCAATAGAACACATTGTAAAAAAATTCTATCATTAACCTCCTTTCACCCTATAAATCTGCAAAAGAACTTGAAGAAATTGAAGAATTCATTGCTTAAACATTTAAAGGCCAAATTCAACTAACACCCCTTCCCCAGCAATACCTTCTTAATCACACTGAAACATTATTATTATTATTATTATACTAGCTAGCTATAACAATAATAAATTAAAGCTGGGCATAAAAGGTATTTGACATCTCTCTATATTTTATAGGCTACTTTCCAGCCCTAGTCTCATAAAAGTATCTCTCTACTGTATCTTTGTTTAGAATCTACCTGCGATTACTAACCATGCAGACTGCAGGGAAAAGTAATTAAGTTTAATAGAAGCCACCCTCATTTTTGAAGCTGCCCTCAATTTAAGCCATAGAAGGAGAGTAATTAAATTTAATGCGTGCCACAGCTTTTAAATAAAGATATGGCATGTAAAATTCTCTCACTCTGTAACGCATCTTTTCCAAACATTGCAAAGAAAGTGTTGTGATGCAAAAAGATAGCAAACTACAACCACCAAGTCATGTTAAGTTTTCTTTTTCTACTGGCCATGTCTTCCAAGAGGTGAGGCCTTTGGGTAGATTAAGAACAGCGTAATCTAAATCATAGGACTTGGGAAGTCTGGAGTAGGATCACAGCTGAACTGTTTCCTGATCCATCCTTTGCCCACGTTATCTGCTTTGATTAAGTTTAGAAGAAGCTTTTGTGGCAGGGTCCATCTTTTATGTGTTTTTAACAGATGCAACAGGTTTCTGACGACAGCCACAAACCTGTATAGCACAGACATTGTTCACCAAGAGCCTCCCCGAAAGTAGCTGAACTAGCAACAGGGACTGAAGAAACACATTTCGAGACACAGTCACAAATCTCCCATGTATGTCTTCATCAGTGGGAAAAATAGTGAAATTACTCAAGGCTCAGCTATTTTGCCAAGCAAAAGGCTTACTTCTTTTACACAGAAATAGAAATTACAAACCAGGGCTAATGAAGATATTTCACTCTTGCAAAGACGAACATAATGAACGAGGGGCTCTGAGACAGAAGGAGAGGCATTTCCCTTTTCCAGCTCTGTAGAGAAGCAGTGGGCTCTCTCTGTATGTATAAATAAACTCTTCCTTGCAGAGAAACACAGAAGTTTCATCAACTGATTTAAAATAAATGAGGAATTTAGAGGCTTGAATTCCCTTGTAAAAGGGAAGATGACTGCCACTGTTTGTTCAGAAGAAGGTTAGACCGAGATACTAAACTCACAATTCATTCACAGAAGTGCTCTGAAAAATGTGAGGCTCACAACCTACTTCCAAGCAGCCTCCTCTCCTGAACAGAGGTTCGTACCTACCATTAGGGCTGAGCAAAACTTCTGCACTGAAACCGAGACCAGAGGTGAAAAGGCAAAACCTGGGACAGAATTTCAAAGGCCTTTGGTCCAAAGGCTACCCCAAAAAACAAGACAGTGAAAAAAGGAAAAAGAAAAAAAAAAATAGAAAAAAAGAAAAGAAAAAAAAAGTAGGGAGAGAATAAATAGATCCTTTATTTCAAGTTTAGACCCCACCACAAACCTGCCATGTACTTCCCCAAAAGAGGGGTTGAATACTTCATTTTAGCAGCATAGAGAACAGAGCCCTGTATCCCTGGTGTACACCCTACATTGCAGGAACCTGTATGTACAGCAACGAGATTCACACACGTTTCATCTCCTTTTCGTTTCTTTACAAAATTATCAAAAATGAACATTCATAATAGTAAACAAGAGGCAACCAGGGTTTCATGTCTGGCTGTCTCCCTGACAAAGCCCACAATCTTATATCCATCAGTTCAGGGACCGTTCAATAGGCAAATCCACACTTTGAATCTTGAAGCCACTGCTAATATAAATGCAAGCAATTTGGGAAAGAGACTGCATTTGTAGTTATTTTTAGTTTCATGAAAGAAAGAAGAGATTTGTTTATACATATCATGACAAAAAAGTTGGATTTTTTTGTTTTAAAGTAGCAAAATAGGGACAAAATTGCTGTTTAAATTCTAATTTTTACTCAATTATATTTTAAAGTGATCCTACCAGATGCTGGAACTAAAGCAACATGATTTTGCTATATTTATAACTAAGCTGCAAAACATTTCAACATTTACAAAGAGAAGAAATCTCTCTGCTAATGCCAGGAGAAGAATAAGCTCAAATGCTATTGCACATGATGGCTCTTAATAGTTGGCATGAGGAGAGGAGAAATGTCTCTATAACAATAGTATCAAGGAAAATTGCATCGCAAATATCACATCATCACAACAAGGAGGGGAAAAAAAAAAAGATTTGCGGAGAGTGTTAACATGAGGACATAACATCCACACGCTCCCAAATAGTCAGGATGGATGAAAACCAAGGCAAGCCGTGGTCTCTTCCTTCCTTGCCCCTAATCCAAAATCCCTCTTCCCATCTGAACCTCCTGCTGTTCATGCCTTCTGCTTCCTCTTAGGAAGTGGTATCCTTTTCTCACACGTTTCCCAATCAATACTTTGGCCTTTCTGCTGTTGGCTGCCAACAAGACAACTCCCTCTGTTCCCTAATACGCCCTCATGCTTTCCCGCAGAGGCTTTGCAGAAACGTAGGTTGTGGACCGGCTGGCCAGAAGCTTATGGGAAAAAATTAAACCAAACACAAAATAAAATCTTCAGAAGCCTCTCCCCTCAATTCCCACCCTCAGGAATTGCTAGGCTTACAATACAACCTTCATCCCTCATCTTATCCTCTCTTTGRAGGCTGTGGGTCCTGTGGGGTCCTGTCGCAATTGCCAAGTGCTCCAAGTGTTGGTGGGATGCAATTCAGCTTAAGATGCTGGAGCAGCAAGGCTCCCCCCAGGGCATCGGCATAAGCCACTCAACTGGTTAAAAATTGAAACAGAGCAAACGGGAAATTTTTGAACAAATGCTTCGAGATTATGGAGCACACGTTACAGCTGTAACCACCCACAGTTCCCTCCTACAGAACAGAAACACTGAAAGCAAAAACCATTCACTGCAGAAGTTGAAAAATAACAAAAAATGCAGCAGTAAGTATGAAATTAAAGCCTATGGGTATTTCCTGCAAGAACTTCTGCAAAGAAAGAGGGGACAGTTTGCAGGACACAACAGAAAAGAAAACGCAACCTTGGTTTACAAGTTCATGAGAAGTGCCRCGACTGGTGCACAGGCTTGCACTAGTTATTATGTTCATCATTAATTTCTCACTCATGAAGGAAATTGTATTTTACAGTAAAAAGGTGCCATAGTGGGCGGGATGGGAAGGACAGCCTCTCCTTTCCGTTATTAAAAATAACTAAACTAGACAAAACCCCAGATAACCTCAGCTAAAAAATTTTCCAAGTCTCCAAGGACAGCAGAGACAAGAGCAAAAATTCAACGTGCCATTCAGCAGGGAAAAGGGCTGAGTGTTCTGAAATGCTCTTGGAAAAGAAATGAAAAAATAAAAGCAAAACTACATGCTTTCCACCATGGAACTGATTTTTTGTGTTCACTACTTGCAGTGATCTTTCAGCTCTCCGGATCAAAAAATCCTACTGATACCAACATGCACGGTCAATCAGCAGGATATTCTGTTTCAAATATGAGATCTGAAGTTGTTTCTTTGATTTTTTTCAAAAGTGCGACGGAATTTTCCACTTCTCCCAATGCCAGTCATGTTCAAGTAAATGTTACAGCTTCTGCAAGTGCAAATTAAAGACAATTATAACCTGGCTAACCTACCTCATCATTAAAATGCCTGGCACAACTCATTTGCCCATGGAGTGGAGATTTGCTGCTATCACATTCACTTGAGGAGGGAAATAGTCGTTTTTAGATGCTATGGGCATGCTGATTGTTCTGATCAAAGAAGGCGAAAATGGAGGTGTCTGTTTGCCCCTCTGGGAAGGAGTACTGCAGCATAGGTGGAAGAACATATTGAGACGTTAGTCAATAATACCATTTGGGCAAACAGCTTCCAATAGCATCGTAATGCAGGTGTGTTTAGGAAAATCGAAGATTTATCTTTCTGGTACCAACTGCTCGGAGCGACCACACCAACTGCACAAGGGAAAAAGTAGGACCAGTGAATGAAAGCGTTAAGGGTCTTAATACATGCACCTTAGGGGGTACTGTATTTCAAACTGGTATTAGGGACTCCGTGTGTATGAGATCCAACTTAAGTCATCACACCTCCATGACAGGTGGAAATTGGGTGCAACTACAAGAGCTGTAAACAAATCAATGCCAAAGAGAAAAATACTAAGAAGAATAAAAATAGCTATCAGCAGAAATCCTTTAAAAGCAGTCTCAAATGCAGAAAACAGAAACCTCCAACCCTCCTGTCCAGTAGAGATATCTACAACATTTTATTTCCAGCTGGGGAGCCCGTATTAGTGAAAACTCCCTCTAGATGCATTATTTTTTTTATATATATATATATTATATTGAGCCAGAAGCAACTTTTTTGTTGCATTTAGACAGCACAGAGCACAGTTAGGGCTTTGAGGTGATGCCATAAGCGTTTCAATAGAAAAAAACAGGAACGTTTCAATACAAGAAAAGATTTCCTTATTGAAGTTTTACCCCATTTAAAATCCTTGCTTGTTTAGGTTTAAAACTTTATAGCAGGGACCAAAGGGGAGTTTTCTCAGCCAGGCAGAGATCTCAACATTTTCCCGCAACTGAATCCCTTGAGAAGGAAGAGTATCGGAGCAGCTCTGCCATCCCACTGAGAGGTGCAAAGCTTTCTTGGATATTATTAGTTTATGAAGCCACGGGCAAGGCTCTTGAAATACGGAGGGTGTGGGAGGTGTGGAGTGAACTGGCATATTCGAACAACTGGGACGTATCAGATGAATGAGTTGTAACCACCTGAAATCCTTACAAAAGCCCTGATATTCAAGGGTTGGCCACATTCACTTACGTTTGTGGACCAGATTGCCATCAGTGAAATTCAAGCCAAAAGACAAATCCCACAAACAAAAAACCCACTGCTTTTTCATTGAAACATGACCTTTTCATTTCACAAAACGTGTGTCAACTTAAATCTTGTCAGCCTGACCCCAATCCGTCCTATTCCCCGAATCTATGGAGCTCTCTGCAGAAGCCATTCCCACCCCGGGCTACGATCTCGTCAGATCTTGTAAGTGAAACGGGGCCAGGACTGGCTGGGACTGTGGGAGACACCTCCTAGGGCACCCCAGATGCTTCAGGAAGTTCTTGGTGGTGACTCTCACAAGTAACGTTCCTTGAGTTAACACCGAATCCACACTCCACAGTGACACTAAGGGTATTAGTCTCCTAAAAGCTTTGTATTTTAAATAGGAAGGACTAGAAATTCGAAACACTTTTATAAACTACGGGGACATTTCCCCACATGCACAACAGTGACAGTTACATTATCGTCTGTCAGCTATTGAAGTTCTCCCCTCATATTCCAATACTATCAACATGCACGAGCTTTTACCCATCGTTTAAAAAAAAAAACCAACAAAAAAGACAAAACCAGCAAGCTGACTGATGTTCTTGCTTTTTCCCTCCCACTGCTGAGGTTTATCTCCATACTTCTACATCTTTTCCTGGCAGAAGTCTCAGTGGCCCTTCCTTATTTCACTGCCAGTAACGTGTCTTTTTAACTTCTTCTATTTTTAAATCTCTTCTAGTCTGGTTTACTCCCGGTATTCAGTTCGCAGTCACGTCCTCTTGTTTTTCACTCCCTTTCTACATCATCTTCCTCTGCCCTAGCTTGCTTTATTCTGGCAATTCTGATCTGTCTGTATACCCTTGCCTTCAGAAATACAGTCTCCTATTTCACCTCCTCTACCATCAATCAATAAAATTCAAACACATATTTTATCCATGACACAAAACTTTTTTAGTACATCAGGCCTGTTTCATAAAGCCAAATTTTCCCCCAAACTATGTAGAATAGTGAACCTGGAATACACATAACAAGCCAGTGTGCAAGTTACCAATATATTGCAATATTCAGCTATAGCCAATTGCCGCTTCAGTTACTTCTTACTATGCTCATATTCGTGTCTACGTGCCACAGACTGCTTAAATACAAGTTATTTTGACCTAGACCACACCTTCCCTCCTATTTAGCAAGTGATAAACACACAATGTCCCAGAAAAAAGACTAAGCATGAAGCTGGTACAATGGTCAGTAATTTTATGTAAGATGCTTCGTTACTGACTCAACACAGGTATTAGCTATGCTTTTAATGGTACTAATCTTTCACTGCTGTTTACCTGAAAGGTTCTCACTTTACTGACATATCCAGGGTGGGGAAAAAAGATTAAGCTGGCTAGTGTAACAGGTCTTGTACCTTCAAAAAGAGCTTTCAGTAGAAAAGAAGAAAAAATATTGGAAAAAGATCGATTTTCAAAGTGAGCCATGGAAATAATAAATTCATGTACTCTGTTTTGAAGTGTTTTCTACCCCAGCAAAGGCATAGATCTGTCTTGTCGAGTGGTAAAAAGAAAACCAGCTCATGTGAATGGTAGCTTTTTTAGCTATCGCTATATAAGCTCTACTTGTTAGGTTTCTAATCGCAGGCTTTCCGCTATTTTCTTTGGTTATTATGCGAGATGCATTTGCAGGGATCTCAAAGAACAGTTGGAGCACTACAGATATAGGACGTGTGTTCTCTGTAATTTCATTATGTATGTATTAACACCTCCAAACAGGCTCCATCTCACAGAACGGCAGCCAGAAGTAGAGAACAACAAAAAAGCAAATCCACAGATTTCAGACTGAAAAATTTCCTTAGCTTCAAATCATTTTTTAGAGTTGAATTCACATACATGCAGAATTTATACCTTTAGACTTTTTTTTTTTTTTTTTTTAAACAAGCTGTAGATCATTCTTCTCCCTATTATTTCCCTGAAAAGAAATGGAGATTTTTACCCAGTGATTACGAACTGAAGAGACACACAAAAGCAGATCGTGCCTTCACCAACCTGCTGTGTTTTCACTGGGCAGATCACCTAGAAGTTCACAAAACTTCCCCTCGCGCTTTGCCGGATGGCTGCAAGAGCAGAGAAATAACTTATCAAATAACAATATTAGCATTCACAGGCAGCTCCAGAAATTACATATACACACAGAGCGTTATTTAACTGCACGTCCTTTCATTTCCCCTCGATGAAATCGCTACCAAGCTACAAAGAAATGTAATTAATTGGCACTGCAAACACACACATACACACACAGGCAGCACCAGCCTGCCTGACCCGCTCCCGTGCTCAGCCACTTTAAGCGCACGGACCATTTAAGCGGGGCCGTTTCCTTGCCCTCCCCGGCTCTGAAGTCCATCCAGAAATAATAAGTGAATCTGAATTTAGTTTCCCCAACTGCCTTTTGTGTTCAACGTAACGCTTGTACAGTTCACATTCATCTTATGTCACCCCACAGTGTGCTCAGACAGAGAATTATGCCGTATCTGCTCCTAATGATTCAGCTAAACGTAGAGGTGGGAGAAAGACGAAGGGTTTGGTGAGCGGCAGAACCAAAGGGGCCTCGTTGCCTATTGATTTATGTCTCAAAGTTGCCCTCCCACGCGAATTTTAGAATACCTAATAAAGGTTGATCTCCTGACTTTCTCTTGTAGAGACTACTTTTTCTCCTCTGTAATGCCTGCTATTTTCACGAAACTGGCAGAAATTAAATATATCTGAGACCTCTGTGCCTGTCAAATTTGGTTAAAATGTATTCACTGGTGTAAAAAGCCACAGAGACAGGAGGAGAAAAAATAGGGGCTGACAGACAATTCAACTATATAATCCTTGCTTCTTCAGTGAAATGGTGGGGAAGAAAAAAAGAAAAGAAAAGAAAAGAAAAAAAAGAAAAAAAAGCAGCAAACCAAAACCCGGCTCCCACAACACGGGAGGAATAACCACGTGCCACATTTTTCCTGCCGTCAGTCATTTACATGCAAACCCTTCATTGCAAGGGTCAAAGGACGCAGGCATCTTACAGTGAACGAGGGCAACAAAACCAACACAAATACAAGACGGAGGGCCAAAATAAACCAAAACCAGGTTTCAAATGCCACAGGAAAACCCCAAACTCTTCCATGGCTGACAGCCGACACGCTTTGGATCCAGGTGGCGACCAGTCAGTCTATGATCAATGTTTCAGGCAGACTATGGAGAGTATATCATCAAATAAAAAATGTTTAAAGCAGCTACTGCAGGTTAACTGTGAACTCTGCACACCCAATATGGTCCAGCAATTTTACCCCGGGGATTGCGGCTACCAAAACCCCACTGACAGTCCTTAATTTCTGTTCACTTGTGCTAGAAAAGACAGTCAGACTTGCTGGATTTCACCTCTGATCCAGCAAAGCTCTTAAGCACGTGGTTAACTTTAGGCACATGGCGAACTCAAATGAAGCGGGGGGGGGGGAAATGCTCGTGCACATAAAAGCTCATGATGTGTTAATCTTGCTGCTGCCTCTGGGCCCTTGTGAAGGGGGGAAAAAAAAATCTGAAAGGAAAAAAAACCCACCAGTTTTAATTCCGAGCTTCTCTATGAATGTAAAGTTGGTTACTTTGAATTCTGTCATAAACGGTTACATTTAAATATATAAAAATGTACACCGGGTGAACACACCGCTTTATTCCCTCCACCTGCTGCAGATTTAAGCAGAGGATCCACTCTGTGCATGGAGGTACCGTATGAAACCTCCTACCAGCAGCAAGACTCGAGCACCATTTTTTGATCACAGCGGATCAGCAGGGCTGCGAAAAAGCTTTGCTGATGCTATAGAATAAAAGAAAAAAAAAAAAAATCCCATTATTTGAAATCCATGCTAGATCACAGAAAGCTGCAAGAATTTACCCCAATTTCAAAAGGATTTGCCAAACAGGCTGCTCATGCCTCGGTTCGGCTTCGTACGCCTCGGCTGGGCCAAGACATGCCATCTGGTTCCCAGCAGCGCTCGCTGAAGTCCGTGGGAGTTCTGCCTCCAAAGTGACAGCGTGATGTGGCCCATCGTCCTCTACAAAGCTAGCGCCTACACTTCTAATGGATGTCGTTTCAGGCAGGCATTTGAGGTAAAACAAAAAAGAAAAAAAACCCAAAGCCCTACTAAGTCAATGTGGTGCTGAGGATTTGATCTGCGTTCATTAGTCATCGGAGTTCCCAGAGACAAAAAGATTATCCCCATTACCCCGCAGCAATTTTGACCTATCCCCACGTGAGCTTTGCATTACCGTCTTTTATGTCTGCTTCATCTTAGTGGATGTAACCCTCTCGTCCATTCACTGATAGAGGGGAAAAGTCGATTCAGATACATTAGTAAAGAGAAAGATTTAAGATGTGCAGCTCTATCATCATGCTGCAAACTTCATAAATAATCTACAAATACTTAAGCTGGCTAGAAAATTTCCAGACAATGTATTTTATACTTCTTTATTTCTAGGTAAATCTCTCGGAAGGAGAAGGTTAGCCCATACAAACATATATCTACCTAATATAAATACATATGCTATTCTCCTATTAGATCGATTTCTAAGTCTATTTGAACAGTGTAAATTATTTCAGCAAAGTATACATCGTTGCAAAACACATTATGGGATTTCCTGTATACCTAAAGCCAGCCTCAGGACAAAATGCCTTGCATGTTCCTGCTTAGACAGTTTGAAGTTAAGCTCTTTCTTTCTTTCTTTCTTTTTAATTTATGCTTTGCCATAGACATTACTGCTTCCCATCAGTGCAGCTGACATTGGTTGTTGCATTACATATGCCAGCAGACAGACTCCTACCTCTTTATAGACTGCTGCCTACATACTACAACTGTTTATTATTCTCAATGCGCAAAGTGCCAGCTAAATCAATAGTTCAAAAGCCTTGTTCAATTCAAATGGACTTTATAAAGTACTGCACTGTAATAAACACACGCAGGCAGAATGTTTCCCCAATTGCTTACATGACACAACTCTTATCACGTAAAGCAATACAACCACCACATTTTTCTTACTATGCAGAGTCCCAGTTAAGTCAAGAATGAAATTATCCTATTAATCACAGATGAACGGGGTGTACTGGCAATGACATATAGTAAATAAAGTGATAAAAGAGAAATACAGTGACAAAAATCCTCAGAGAGATCACTCCTAATGCGTTAGGCACTATAGCAATTTGGACCAGTCTCCATTTCTTACTCGGCAAAATTTCCCCACATAAGTGGTTTTATAGGTTCCAGATAGTTTAAAGAGCCATCAAGACAAAAATTGTCTACTAAATTGCAATGAAAGCAATAAATATGCTTCTCCTACACCTAGGAGGACCATWAAGTATCCTCTGTATCCCCACAAATGGTCCTACTTCACACAAACCGTGCTGTTGACTTGCTTGATGTTTACTGAACTAAGACCAGGACCAAAGATATTCAGCAACAGGATAAGCACTTGCATGAAYGGAAGGAAGCAGCCAGGCAAAAGGGTGACACTTCCAACATGACCAGCAATTTGTTCAGTAGGGCTTATTTATACAGGGATGATGGAAGGTCTTAAACTTTTGCCCAGAATCTTTTAACATCATTGTCTGAGCTCAATCCAAGTGCCAGCCCAGCTAAACGTTTAAAGTAAAACGGATCACTCAGATCCTTAAAACTCAAGGATTTGCTCAAATTTATTCAGGCTTTACTAAAATTCCATGCAAAATAAGAAGAATAATTACCACAGGGCAATTTATCCTACTTTCTTTTTCCTGCTCTATTAGCAGAAATCAGTCAAAACAGAGCAATGACTCCAGCTCTCTTAAAAAAGGTGGCAAAAGAGTTATCAGCCAAGGATGGTATTGTAAGTACCAGCCTGCCCACTTTCTATCAATCAGATACTACTGGCAGAGCAATAAAGAAAGAGTGAGATAAGAAGGAAACATCTGTCAAGCAACATCCCAGACAGGCGAGAAAGAAGGAAAGTGGTCTGGGAAAAGAACAGGATAACAACAAAAAATTACCAGCAAGTAATTTTCCCAGTGTTGTACATTCCTTTTCTCCCACCCTATGAATAGAAATTGGTCAGATAGGCCAGGTAGCAAGTTTGCTATTTGAAGAAACTTCTGACTGAAAGGATTTTTTAGTGACAGATCGTGTCTGAGGAGCAACGCTTTGGCTGGTTTGACAGCTTTCAAGGCAGTTTCCCAGCACTCGAGCCACTTGAAGGAGTCATGACACTTCACGTTTACAACTTACATGTGAGATAGCAGCAGCCAAGCTGATGTGCACAAACCACAGCGGTCTTCCCGCTGAAGAGAAAAACGGACTTCAAGGCTTTGGTCACTCCTATGGGCACTTAAAGCACAAGAACAATTACGCCCTTTATACAAAACTGAACGCAGAAAAGGTGATGTTTGGAGGCCTAACAGTTGCATGGAAAAAAAAGCTAATTTTCTTGAGGTTGCGGATAGCCATAGGAYGAGCAGGCTGTTGAATGCAGACATTAGTTATGGTGCAACATCTTGGGGGGCAGTGGGAGTAGAGATTGAGTTGTCCAACTACAGAGATTAAATGTTGAGAGATTAAGAAAAAAAGGTAAACTTCATTTTGATGTATGTGACAAAGATAAATGCAACAGAGCTACACAAGCTTCCAAGTGATTAGCGCTAATATTCTTTGCATTATCAAGCTCATGTTACTCAAGTTTATTTATTTGGACAAGAAGTTGTATAGGACTGATCTCGCCACAGCACAGGAAAGGTGGGTCTGATAAATTCAGAGAGCTGTGCTTGCTGCTTTTTCTTTCTTCTTTGTCACTGTTCTCAACTATTTAGGAGTTAATAGATTAAAAAAAAAAAAAAAAGTTAAAAAAAAAAAGAAAAAAATGCATTAAGTCATTGTTGTCTGCTAAACTGGGGATAACATTAAATACATGTCCCTTGCAGTGCCTTCCTTCTATCACCGGTCCTGCCTTAAACCAGCATAAACTAATTGGGGAAAAAAAAAAATAAACAACCTCAAATAAAACAAAACCCTACCCTGTCCATTGCTGAGTTTTCTCCAAATTTGTTTTGGGTTAGGACACGCTTAGGCTGGAATGTCTTACGAGTATCACTCTGACCACTTATGCATATAAATAGACTAACTAAGAATGCACTACAGAAGATTTTCTCTTTTTTTCAGTTTGTAGGGAAACATTTTCAAGATCTTTGTAAATATTGGAAGACAAGACATTTTAATTTCAAGATGGTAAAAAAAAAACCAATAAAACATCAAGTATACCTAAATTTGAACTGTCAACTCACCCATACTGCAATGCAAAAGACAAAAACCTCAAGAGTTTCAAGCTAGGGTTGAGTAAGATTTCATGCTTACCCAAGTCAAAGTTGTAAAATTCTCAAATGTATGTTTTGGAAAGACTGGATACAGGATTATCGGCTCCTTCACTTTTATTGCTAGTCTCACGGTAGCGCTTTTCTTAGCAGGATGCTTTTTTTTTGGTTTTACAAGTTTCTAGGCTTCATGTTAATGGAGAGAAAAAAAAACCCAAACCAAACTAACAACTTTAGAGCTTTCTATACCTTTGAGCATTTGAAAGACCATCTTTCTAGTTTCTTCTGAGGGCCCATGCCACAATATTTTGATGAGGATCTCTTAAATACCTGGTTACCAGTGCTGGGATGAGTGGATTCCTGTCCTTATTCAGATAATGCCTGCTTTACTCATCTCCATTTTTGCTGTGCCATCACTTGGGTAAAAAGAGGTGCTTTTCTTGGACATCGAAGGAAAGACAGCGGCTGGTTTTCAATGTGGCAGTATCCCAGGGTGCACCCATGGCTGTGAAACCACCAACCCTGGATCTGAGCCACGAGGTACCCGGACCCCGGCTCGCTGCAGAATGGGTGCTGCTTGCAGGAATTCAATCGCTTCCAGCATCTATTTGCTGCTTGTTTAAGAGTTTGGGAGCACAATAAACCTCAAATTGCCCCTTAAAACACTTATTCCTCAGAGTTTGCTGGATATGGATTGCTCCAGTGTTTTCCACATCAGGGATTTGCGTGTTTTGATCCGTTTCCCCCAAAAGGCAGCAGCTGGGAAATAAAACATCCATTCAGARATCCTCCCTGCCCCACTCCGACCCCTCACCTCTTCCCTCTTGGGGGGAAAAGGAAAGCAATATGGCAGCTGAGAAAGCCCTGCGCCCGTGGGTCCTTCTCCCGGTATTTGGCTGTGTTATGGGAAGTGACAGTGTTTATTTTCCATTAGGAGGAAGTGCATCGCTGTTCATGGAAGGAATTAATTGCTTTCATTTGATTACCTAAAGGCTGACCACCTGTGGGTACAATCAGCATTGTTTTCCTCTCTTGATGTAAACAAGAAAGTAATTGAAAGCCTAATGTGCACCCAGCAGTAAAAAACCAAGAAAGAAGGACCAGGCCTGTAGCAGCACACTTCAGCCAGTCTTATTCTTCCCAGTTACTAGAGATAAAAGATTTAACATTTTAAAACAAAGGAGAAATTATCTTACAAATTGGGGTGATCTCAGTTACCAATTTGGCATTACGTTCCTGAATTTGTTTGAGTAAGTCCATCATTCTCAGACCAACAGAGTTGCGTTTAACCGTAGGCAAGTTGCAAAAAAATACTTCAAAGCTTAACCCAGACTCTTGCTCACTTGCAAGTCAGGCAGGCTAAGTGGAGACTCACGCCTACACCTGGTAAAAGGTAAATTCACAAGCTTTTCAAAACTTCTATCAAGTTTTTACAAAGGAAATTACATTAAGGCCCTGATGAATTGTAAATTATATAGGGGCTGCTGTGGGGCATAAGCTGTGAAAACCTGTATAAGCTGACAACGAAACATACTCACTGCAATAAAAAGGGCAAAACGGTACAGTGAGAAACCCAGCTCCATCTCCTTCCTGGCTCCAGTCACATAACCTATTGGCCAGTCAAATTAAATGGCAAATTTAAATGGCTGTTTCATGTCATAATCTAAGAGAAGGAAACACATTTATGAAGAAAATACAGATTTTGCACAAAAACCCCAGAAGTATTTACTGGCAAGCATTATTTATTCATTCAAGGAACTTATCATATATAGATACAGTATCTCAGTACTGCCGTCCCGTCTACTGGACAATAAATTTTCAGTGCAATGGGAGAACTATGAAAAAATGCTCACATGGAGATTTCTTGGGAAAAAGGCAATGTGTCTGGATTTTGCAGATAATGTCTGAGCACAGATTGAGTAACAGCAAAAAAACCCAAACCACCCCTCTTTTATTGTCTCATCAGTCGGCCAGATGGATAGGATCTCTCAACATCTTCTGTTCTGGATGCTCTTCTTGAGCCTTTCCTACATCAACAGCGTCAGCTTCCAAAACATAGGCTACGGGCACATGACTCAAAGTTTTGCAATACAGCAAATTCAACGAGAAAACATCAGAGATAAATTATCATCCAACTGGACAATATTTATTTGTTTTCATTACAGCTTAGACTGGCCAGACTGAAGGAGTTCTTTCTGCAGGCAGTTAAGTCCTAATACACCAGTGCAGTGTGGACATGGTGGGAAGAGGGTGTTTTGTCTTGAAAGGAACATACAGAGACGTGAAGGGAAGGGTGGGAAGACCACCTTGATCCCAGGAGAGATAAACACAAAGTCAGTGCCACCACATTTACACAGTCCAGTGGGAAATGGGAATTTTTGTTCCACCAAAGTAACTTTTAGCGCAACACACCCCACCCAGTGCTGCTGAGGTTTCAGGCACCAAATTACCACAAAGTTACAAGCCAACTAGAGAGAGTCCAGAGGACAGCACCAAGAACGGTCCAAGTTCCAAATGCTATGACCTACAAGTAGCAAAAGGGGGAAGAACTGGGGTTGCTGGGATGATCTGGAGTGTAGATGGCTGAGGGAAGCTTCAGCATCTTCAAATACAGAAAAGGCTGCTGCAAAAAGAGGAGAACAATATGTTCTCCATGTCCAGAGTGAGAGGAATGCAGAATTCACGTAACTAGACATATTTAATGGCAGATGTCTGACTTGCATGTTACAAGTGTCACAGGTAAGCATAGAGGTCAGATCACAGTAAACAATGAGTTTCCTTATGGTCCCTTACTCAGAGTATCTCCTGTAGCTCTAGTTCATAGGTAGAAGCATGAAGTCACATCCTGCAGTCCAAGGAAAGGCTGGTGTACTATAAAAGAGGAATAGCAGCATCATAAGAGGATAGTGTTTAGGTTTGGTAGCTTAGTAGATGTAGGGAGGCATCTATGATGCAGGCAGGCTGCAAGAGGAAGGGAAGAAGTAATTACTCAACTGCAGCTCAAAGATTTTCATATTTTATAGGTCACGATTCAGAAGGAGGTGAAAAGTTACAGTAGGTACTAATACCTTTTGCTTCATGATGGCATCGGCATTTTTCCTGTTAGAAAACTGACAAACCTGGGAGCTGGATGTCTACAAAGCTGCAAACAAACTCTCTACAAACTTCATAGACCAAAATATAGATTAAGAGGGATGCATAGTACCCAAATGATGACTGAGATCTTAACATGCTGCCACATACAGAAGATGTAAGAACCACAGGTCAACAGTAAATAAGTTTTTCTTCTTCCGTAATTATTAAGGTGGTCTGATTATCAATTTGTAACACAGATGAATGCAGAGTCTGATTTGAAAACCTTTTCACGGCTGCTGAAGTAGTAACCATGGACAGGACAGCTGTGTTATTGCACATGCTATGGCAAGTGCATACATCATATTTCACCTAGCGTGATTGCTCACAGTTCCATCCAACAGTGTTCTCCTGCCAACATTAATTTTTTGCCAGTTATTTTTCCTCAGCTGATTTATTCACCCCATAGCCAGATCCTTTAGCTAAAACAGAATCAAAGTGAAATCATCTGGTTCTCCCATTTCAACAGCTGTACATTCCAGTTTTGCTGGGGAAGGAGGAGAGAAAAAAACCCTGCTGTTATCTGCTAAATGCGAGACACCTTACAGATAAGAAACGCCTTCAACAAGCATGGGTAAGTCCCTTATACTTTCTGGAAAACAATCTAGTGACAGGTCAGTGAATCAATTTTTCCTTCATGGAGGTCAATACTGAGCAGTGTAGGATTCGTATGGGGAATCAGGTAGTTGATTAGATGCAGTGGTGATCAGTAACGCTTAAGCTATTTACCTTTGAGTGACTGCTGAGGGAGAGTTGCAAATGCTCTCTTGTTGGAAGGAATCATAGAGTAAACTTTTTTTAAAATACACTTCTGACACCCTACACTTGGAACTTCGAATAAAAATATTTTATATATTTTATGTTTGAAATGCCAAGATGAAATAGATTTTCATTCCCCTCTGGACCAGGAATTCAGAGAGACAGAGAGGGGTAATATTTTAATAGACCAATGTGATTAGAAGAAAAAGAAATGGGCAAACTCTGAGGCATAAGTTATATGAATATATTCAAGGTTTACCTCACTTATACCCCTATAGAGTAGCAAGGTTGTAGGYATCCCAGTTTAACAAACCGAGCTATTGCTGAGGTGCAAGTAGCACCCTCTGAAACAGGTCTGTGTTGCAGCTGCATTCAAAAACGGACAAATTGAGGCATAGGAAATTAAATTATTCTGCACAGATCACATACTGTTGTGACATCTGACATGGAAACCTGACCTCGAGCGCTGGCGTAGGAACACGAGCCAAGAACTTAGGAAGGGTTTGGTAAGGCTCTCAGCACACAGGCACTTACACGAAAGGACCTCTTCACCTTCGGAGGAGAATTACAGTTTTAGGTAACGCGTGTGTCCAATTTCTGCTGAAGTCGGTTATGCACAAATAAATGACCCCTTTAGTTCCACACCCGGACTGGAAAGAGTTTAAAATAAAAGAAGCGTGTTGATAAAAGGAAGAAGAGGAGACAAAGGCCATCCCATAGCATGAGGAAACAGCACAATTAAGTTTTACAAGCTCCTTTTTTCCCTGCACCCCCGCCATGATTAATGACCGTGCTTTACTTTCCTTAAGGAGTGGGCCCAAGGCTTGTGTATCAGTTTTTACAATCTGTTTTTAATGTGGAAAGATAATAACTGTGTAAAATGGAGCAGACTGTATAAAAATTCTCTCTGCAAATGTGATTACACATAAAACCCATAAAAATTGTACAAAGCGATAGATGAACCAAAACTGAACAGCTGTAGTTTTTCATTATTTTGGAACTGAGCAGAAAGAGTGTATGTATAGAGAATGACTTCAATTTTTTTAATCTTCTGGACTTAATTGAATTATACATCTGCTGGGAATTTAAAATTTCAGAAGGAATATCACATTTCTGCTAAATTGAATTCTATATTGCTGAAATGAAGAACTGTCTGTGAAATATTAGCAATAAGGTTGATATATTTCAATAAACCCCTAGCAGTATAGTTCAAAATAATGTGGCACAGTTATATATATATATAAAAGTTATTACAACTAAGATCATTGGTAATCTCAAGACATTTTTAGCCCAGAGGACAAATTAAATAAAGTATCATGGCTTTTATGTTTACTTTAGGGATGATTTTAGACAAATAAATTAACGACTTAACCATTTCATGGCTGCTTCAGAACCGCTTCTTGCACTGCTCTGGTCTATCTTGTAAAATGTTTTTACTTCTGAAGAAGCCAAAAAAAACCCCAAACCATGAAGTGCTCCAGTTCTAATGCAGTTGGAGAGTTCAATACGGTCTAGGGGAAAAAATAGAAATAAAATGTACTTAAGCAGTTCTCAACCGGTATAGCACACATGAAAATGAAAGGATGGACTTTACAGATGATACGCAATTTTGGATATGGCATTAAGCACTATCACAAAAACCTTTTTTGATAGATGTATTGATTATTTCATAGTGTGAAGAAGTCATCTTAAAACCGCTTAGTTTTATTTAAGAGAGACATAACACGGAAAAATGGAGAAGACAGATTAAAACCGCAGTGAGAGATTAACCACATACTTCAGGTGACAGAAATAATCTCCTGGATGCACTCGAATCAAACGCTGCATCTGCTGCCGATACAGGCCCTGGCCCTTGGTGGCTCTCCATCACAACCAGCCGCTTTGATACTACGAAGACCTCAAAGCTAATGGTTTTCATGCAATCTTGATAAACCAGACCGAGCTGAGCTGCAGAGGGTTTACTTAAAATACTGCTGCTGACCAGTTCAACCCTGCAAGAACATTTGGGTCCGGGAATTACTTCCCTCCTGTGATTTCAGAAGAGGCACCCCCTGGTGTTGTAGGCTCCAGGGGGAGCATCCCCAACATGGGCACATCTGTGCCTGGGGCCAAAGCACTGCCTCTTTGGGGCAATTCAGTACGTGGCCTGATTCAACAGGTACAGCAAGACACACACCAATTTAACTAAAGATCTTATGATCCTATGGGTATCAGCTGAATAAATTCAGCTCCCACCCTGCATACTGCTGTCTGCAACCCCCGTGAACATGTAGAAAGCCGGGTTAAAACAAAAAAACCACCCCCCCAAATGCTAGGTTATCTGCAGTGCGTCAGTACGGCTGCTGCGAACAGCCTGAATTGCGACACATCTTATTAAACACCCTGGCTGAAACCCAGTTCTCTTAYCATGTAGTTTGTTTAAATAGAAGATGTCACTAAAAGAGTTGTGTTTACTTGCTGAAGAAAAGGCAAACAAGTAACGTAAGACGTTGCCAACACTATTGTTAAACACGCCATTTTTTTTTCGAAAGGGTCAAAAAAGCTTGCTAAATTCTCCCCGAAGACACACATACACCAAAAAGAAGAAATTGCTATTGCAACAGAACAACTTAATTAATAAACATTGATTGTGCTCATTGACTGCTGCAAATTGTATTAAATATTAACAACAACATTTTGTATATTTTATATTACTCATGAAAGTTTTATACCTTTGCCCTACAGCAGCCATAGATTTTATGTAAGCTTGCAACAAAAGTGACAAACTACTAAGCAGTACGGAGCACTTCTATAAATACTAGCTGCACGKTATTATATACGGATATAATGCCTTTACTTATATCTATCTGTACAAGAAGGTTATTTTCAAAACTAACAGACTTCAAGTCAGGAGTTTTTGCCTTGTGACGGCAGTGATAGCAACTCCTTCTGAAACTCCCGGGTTGTGCAGTAGCAGAGACATCGGGTACCGATATTGCCACCGGGTTCATCATCTCTGAGATACCAGATCTGGCTTCACTTTGTCTTATCTGGTACTATTATATCTTTATTGGTCAGGGTTATGGCAAACCRCTTGTGTGATGGCTACACATCTGGTTACACATTAGGGACAGTCGCCTTTCGGTCACTTTGCAGGAAGGCACCGCGCTGTCCTTGGATGGAGGGCAATCACAAACGGGACACATGGACTGTTGGAAGACTATGGATCACCCATTCAAAACAATAGAATATCTTCAGTGACCTTCAAAGAGAGGCAATTTCAGAAAAAAATCATCATTTTGGACAGTGGCTCCCCACCTCTATACTTTTCATTAAAAAGCACTTAAAGTATTTCTGCAAACAGCATGGCTTAATGCATCAGCCTCTAGAGAGGAAGGTAACAGCTGTTTAACAGTGCACAGCCATGCGATATAAAAAGAGTTTACAACAGCAAAAGTAAAAAAGAGTAGAAAAATACTGTATCTAATGCAAACTGTAAGGGAACTGAGATAGGAAAATCATTATCCATTCTGGAACATCGCCAGGACATTGCAAGCGTGCGTGTGTGTGTCAGTGTGTTAGACACCCACCATCTTACCAAAATAAAGAGGAATTTTACCGATTGCATGTGATCAGGCCTTAAAGCATTCACATCTTGGAGACTGACAGCTGAATGGAGTGTTGTTGTTTCTATTATCTTAGCCTTTTTTAATGGCAGCGATTGGAAAAGTTGTGCTGTCAACATGATTTTTAGCATCGACAGTTCCAAAGGGGTAGTGTTAGTGGAGAAATAGTGGCATCCAGGTTTTATTAATTATTCTGGAAAASCAATTTAGAGGATGGGACATCTGCAGATGACGATACCTCATTTAAGACTGTCTTCATAAAAGGAAGGTTTCTCTCGTCTCTCTATTCCCTCCAATGTCTCCCAGCCCTAAACAATTCTTTCTCTTCATCTGTCTTTAAAAAAAAAAAAAAAATTAAAAAAATAATAGAGACTAAAGAATTCAAAACATACTAACCTGAGGAGGAAATTATATAAATTAAAGTTTTATTTAATGATTGCAGATCGGAGTCAAAGGCATTTTCTTTTTCTTTAAACAGAAAGCAATATAAAAACTTTGAAAATCAGACATGAAAGATTTTGAAAGGCTCAGGTAACTAGTCAAGGGATATTACTGACTTTGGATCTTGGCTTTAAGTAAAATATAAGCTTTAAGTAAAATATAAACAATATATTGTTTTAAATCACACTCATTATCATGGTACTAATTCTTCAAAAAGCCGTTTTAATGTGACATCCTCATTAGAGATGTGACAAACCTAGGTCTTGGCGATGGGGAGCAGCCCCTTGAGCACTTCTGGAAGCCTGACTTCAGTCCGAAACAACCRGCTGGTCCCCAGCATCACAGCTCGAAGGGCCGTTGCCACAGCAAGCTGCAGGCCACACGCATCTGATTTCATGTTTATGGTGACTAATTTGAGGTTTGATTTTCCTGCGCTTCATTTCACAACCTGAACATTACATTAGGGAGCATTGAGCCCTGTTGTCTATTACCGTCAAAATTTTGGCAGAGACAATTACACATCACCTTTCCAGTTAGGTTACATCATTTCACAAGAGCACAGAGACAAAAAAAAAAAATCTTATACCATGCTTCCCCCTGCAAAAAAAACACAACCAAAAAAACCCCACAAACCCAAACCCTSTGTCCGTTTCTGCTACTATAGGTATGATTCATTACGTCTTTTACCTACTTTCACAAAAGTATTGGAAAATATATTACTCCCTACTGCTTGAGAACTGAAGGGGAACTGTTTCATATAAGCACATGTAGCAGACCAGAGGGCATGCTCATTCCTGGCAGAGAATTTGACAGGTTCAGTAAACTATTTATGTACCCGTACGCAACACCTCCAGACACAGACAGTGAACCGAACGGATTCAACCATCTTTACTCCTGGCCTGTAAGTAAATTAAATCTGCATCTTGACCATGTTGCCTGGAAGAGGTTATTCAATTATTTACAGGGCAATAACAGGTAACTGCACTTTACAGCAGTTTGTAGACAGCTACTGTACAGTTTCGAACAAAGAAAATATGGACAGTGGCAGTCAGGATATATTAAAAAGGARAAARAAAAAAAAAAAAAAAAAAAGTCCTGCAAACCCAGAAGTATTTCTAACTATGTTTTTCTCCAAGGCTCCTCAAGTCCCTGTGTCATAGCTATCCTTGTCATATATTCAGCAAAATATGTAGCATCTGAAAACAGGTTATTGCTGGAATACCAACTGATCTCAGAATTTGAATTTTGCCCAGTTTTATCCTTAAAGCCCATTTTCAGGGGCTCAGTTTACCTCCCTGTCTCTCCTTCGCCTAACACTGATCTCCTTTTTAAGCTTTTGAGTATGTTCTTAGTTTTAAGTGTCAAGAAACATTGGTATATGTAGTAGAAAGAAACTGAAATCCTGACCAGGTCAGGAATTTAAGAGTCTGAAAGAATTTGGCAGGAAAGYGACTTTAAATAGTCCTTTAGCCACCTGGTCAAGTCTCCTTGGATACTCTTGCTTTCTCAATTTTCCATCTTCCTTAGAGCACAGTAGAAAAAACCCAGTTATTTCCTTGTATCTTCCATACTCTACCACACCTGCTTTGCTCTAAAAGAGTATTTATCATCGGAAGATACTTTGGGACACAGTTTGCATGAAAAATTCCAAGCAAAGCTGTGCTATAGCATTACTTAGGCAGGTAAGTGTCCACATGCACACATTCAAATCAACGTGCCTCTACAGCGGCCAGCTGGAACTGGCCACGCAGGGATTTGCAAAGTGCTTTGAAGAATTAACACGCTGGTACCGGATGCAAGAATTACTCACGTATCAGGGCAATGGAAACTGTGAATGCCCAAAGCCACAGGAGGACCTGAAGGTCCCCGCTGGCTTTCAGCCCAGGATCCAGGGCAGGGAACCGAATCACATTAAACACAATTAGCACAGCCCTCCCTGACAAGCGGGGGCTCTTTTTACTTACTGGGGGTTGCTGCTGAACAGCAAGTTGCAAGCAAATTAGGGGTTCAGACCTGGCTTTGGATTTTGCTAATGAGATGTATCCTTTGCTATATGTGACCACTAGCTAGTCAACATGATGCTATACACACCAGCTCGTACATACAGCTGAGGGCTTGCCCATGCTTGGCTTTCACCGGCTAGCTCTGTAGTGAACCATTATGGGCTTTGGCTTTCTTACCTTCAATTTTGCAGCTTTATATTCCTGAAWGTGCCACTGGCTGGCGTGAACTGTGGCTGTAATTCTGATCACAGCAGAGTCTCAGCCCTGCACGTCAAGTCACCTGCCGTCTCTGTACAGTGTGTTTAATTAAGGGGCATTGTGTGAAAGTAAGACTGGAAAAAAAAAGTTGAATTTGCCCTAATTGCATATCAACATAAAAAATTATGCTCATTGAAAGAAATCAATGTAAAAGCCCTTTGAAGAGTGAACATGGGGCTAAATCTTTGGGCTCATTTATTTCAGTCAGGAAGAGAAATAATTGTTAAACAAAGTTCCCAAAGTTTAATTTTTTCACTTCCAGATAATAACATTTCCTCATTGATAGATGAAGTTGTGCGGAGGGCTTGCGCTTTTCCATATTACATTTCTTAGAAGGTTTATTTGCCATTCAGAGAAAATTATCACTGGTAAGAAACTATTAGTTTACTGTTTGAGAAAAGGTTTTGGGAGTTTCCAGGGTGGGATAGGTCCTCTGCTCTTGCTGACAACAGAGGAAGCATCACCTCTTTTGCAGCACCACACCTTTATGTACTTAAATTCCCATGTGCTTGGCTTTTCTAGCTATACTAGTGACATCCAGGGTGTTTTTCAGAATTTGAAGCGGTATTTCAAGGACTTTAAATAGTACACATTTTCCTTACCTTTAGAAAGTATGCACCATCCCCTTATATCCTATAAACCTCCCTCTCCCATCAGTAGAAAAAGCTTTCTGATCAGTATTTGCTTTGACAGTGGAACACCAATATTAATGACCGTCCTGGTGCAGTACCTCAAAACTAACTGCAGTTAAGACTCCCTTAGCAGCTCCCATCATGGCCAATTGATCACAACTTTGCCGAACTCCAGCTGTTCCAGTGTGTAGTAACACTCCTTGGTTAAACCAACTCTATTTAGAGCAATCCACTAAGTTATAAATTCAAACCTTGCAGYCCTGGCAGAGGAAAACAGAAGAAGTTTTACATGATATGCTATGCACCCTAATCACAAAGGCAGGCAAAGCTAAAAGATGTGGTGAAGGCTTCAACGTAAAACACACCCTTCTGCCCTTTTGCCTCCCCAAAATCGTAACAATGTTAAGTTAAAACATCTAAAGCCCTTGAAGGGCTTTATTTGGAAAAACTATAAAATCATGCAACAGTTAGTGAAATCATTAATTAAAAACAGGTATCACCATACCTTTTCCTTTGGTATATGATAAGCAAAAGTATTTAAGCAACACTCTACACTGGTAAAAATAATATGTTTTATTTAATAAGATATTCTTACTACTCAGGCAAGGTCCTCTRTAGTGAGACACATCTCAATTCTCAACTTAGACTATTTGGGTATGATGTATGATAAATAAGTGTTGAAAACACAGTAATAGATTGGGCATGGAAGATAAAAGACTGTGCAGCCACTAGATTTGAACTTACTATCTTTGAAATAAGATTGCTTTATCTGCCTGGATTCGCAGGACTTGGTTAAGAGCCGGGTGGGCTTACAGGTGTTAAGCTAGCTACTGGCAGGCTATCATGGTTTCTCCAAATGCAGAGGAAATATTTTTCTACTTCACAGCAGGAGCTGCATGCATGAAAAATCTCATGCAAATTGGATTTATCTGACTTTACTTTTCTTCTTCAGTGAAGATGTGGAAAGATGATGATTAAGCAAGCAGTTTCCTCCTACATTGTTGTTCCAAATTGTTTCCACAGGCTCAAGTCTCAAATGACATGAGCCWTTTTTGGCTGGTCTAATGTTGGAGTAAGTAGATCTGTGCATCCCTCTCCACTCCCTGAAAGACTAAAATTAGGTTTCAGGGCTCGAGATTGTCTGGATGACTTAGATTCCACTTCAGCTGCTCTTTTGCACAGATAACTGCGATAATGGTCTTTCCTAGGATGGACTTGCTACTTTGAGTTTCTAAGACTCATCACAGAACTGAAAGTGAACCTTTACATTGAGTCCAAGAAAGATGAGTTTAGAGAAAAAGAATAAAACAACACCTGTCTCAGATTGTTTGGGACCCACCATTACAATTCCATTTTAGAGACAGGGCAAAAAAGAAGCAGCCTCTCAAATTGCAACACATTTAAAACTATTTGCCCGGTGGCCTGTTCATAGATGCTGGATGTTATAAATGCAGGCACACAGGACAGCCCCGATAAACAGAGGCTGCAAGCCTGCTGATGACTATCTCTGCAAGCAACTTAAATAGTTCTAACTTTGCTTTTCCAATATATCAACACTGATGAAATTAGACCTAAAAACTAAAAACCATAATCTAATACGGAATTTAATTTTCCTCCCTTAAACATAGATAACTATGAATCCCTCTCTGAACAGAAAACAAGCTGCAGGTAAAAAGCAAAAAAGAATTTGCTATTAACGAATGCTACATGGAAGTACTCTCCCTTTTAACACCCTCTCCCCCCAAGAGTAAGATTTTGCACTAAAAAAACCCTTTTTCCTGAAAAACATAAACAACACAATATTATGAATTAGTGGATTTTTACAACTGAGCTGTGAACACTTCCGTTCCGGAAATGAGAGCAAATATTATTTAATATTAAAACTCCCATGCTGCTTAATGACTTAAGCCCAACTCTAGTCCTTACTTTCATTTTAAAGCATCATCTACAGCCTCCACTCTGTCAGAAGTGGTGTTCATTGCTCACTCATGTACTTCACATATAGGTACTACAATATCTTGCTTCTTCAAAATTGAGTATATCTGCCTCAAATTAGTCCTCCAGGAAGGGACATAACTACCTGTAACAGCTTAACTGGACTCTTTTTATACCCAGCTCACATTCCTAGGAAACTCCTTCCAGCTACAAAAATCCCTCCTGAAGCACTACTTCTGATATAGGAACTATCACTCCTTAATTGAAAGACGTTAGCAGCTTCCTAGCCTACACATATTTACTTATTTTAAAGACACGAAACCCCCTACTTGTGCTGAAAGTGCTTCTAAGTGACAAATATGATTAATCTCCAAAGACTCTCGCCTTTTGCTTTTCAATGATTTCCTTATACTCATTGCAGTTTATTTTAATTAAATTGTAATATGGACTGAATTTAGCTGCTTTTGTGCAGAGCCTAGCACAGTGGCAGATAGGTCCGTCTGGGTTGTCTGAGTCTAGCTGTTTACACAAGAATTTATAGAAGGAGACACCCCGTTTATATTTCTCTCTACTATTTTTCTGAAGTACCCTTAAGCAAAAAAAAAAAAAAAAAAAAAAAAAAAAAAAAAAAAAAAAAAAAAAACAAAACTTAAAAAAAAAAAAAAAAAAACAACAAAAACCAACAACAAAAAAACCATTACAAAATAAAGATCTAATTTTAAAAAAGGTCTGGCAGAACAGACAACCGCCAAATCAGCCCCTTTGTATTAAGCTGTCTTCAGGGAACGGATTTTTGTGACTGTGAGTTACTGTTTTTAATATAGAAACATAATCGTGTTACTTATTTGTACAAAGTAATTTAGCTTGCATGATACACTGTTTCATTCAATCCAAGCACAGTGTCCCTCATTTCCAAAAGCCTTTTGCTCCTATCTTGTCAATGGAACTGGCAGAACTATGGAAAAAACGAAACAAAACAAACAAAACCCCACACCTAGTCTGTTCTTATCCTTAAAGCACACAGAGAACTGGACTCAGGAATATTTTGGAAGACAGACTGGATTTTGACTGAGTCCTCTCTAGCCGTGAAGTTAAGACCACATCAGGAGCGTGCTTTCCTCTTCGCAATGCCCAAGCCCCATGCAAGTGCTAATGAGTTATGTCTTCATAATACTTAAGTTATTCTCATCCCGTTTTTCGAATACTGAACAGAGGCCCCTTAGATATTAAACAATTTCTCCAGGGTCATGCAAGATGCCTATTGCCAACCTGGGATGGGATCCCTGATTCCTATGGACTCCAAGTCCTATGTCTTGACCTTGTTTGATCTATTTATTAACCATGTACCTTCGCCTCTTTATTAGGCAGATAAGCAATTAAGCTGTGGTCCTTACAATGCAAGGAGCTGAATACAATTTAAAAACAATCAAACCAGCCAATCCTATTTGGTTATTGCTTTTGATGCTTGTTCCGGAGGACTCATGAAAGCTGGAAACTGTGAAAGGAAGGTTTGAGACATCCCTTCTCTCCCATGCTAACTGTTGTGTCAGGCCACACATTAACACATACAGAAGGAATGCTTAGCAGTCATACAAAAAGCAATTGCATGGCATTGCCTGATTTTCATTCAGAAAAAAAAAAAAAAAAAAAAAAAAAAAAAAAAAAAAAAAAAAAAAAAAAATCACAATTCAAGTATGCCGCATCTCAAGAATTTGGGCAAACAGGCTTGATTCTTCTTGACTAGAGCATTTGGGAGAGTTTTCTTTATCACGAACAGATTTCTTTTATTTGTCTAAGCTTGTTCTGCATCAAGTGAAATGCTAAAGCCAAACAATAGCATTGGCACTGATTAATATTAATTTTAGTTTTATTCCGATACCCTTGCAAGTCTCAGTGGCTAACGGCGGTCTTTCCTGTGTAGTTGGTTTCCCCTATACTGCTTCACAGAGCTATAACGCATCATCTCTCTATAGCACTGACTTTAGACATCAGAGTGTTTTAGTTGTTGTGAGGATTTTCGTTTATTTGKTTTTTAAACGTAACAGTTAAGAGCAATTGCTGCCGGCAATCCAAAGAACGAGAAAACCCCTCAGATTTCGGAAGCCCCAGGTCAGACCTGGGGAAGGGCTAATAGCTTCTACAGCAGCAGCCAAGTTCAGAGCCAGTATTTGAACCAGATGCTTTCTTTAGATTGAAGCAGTTTGATTTAGTTCTTGTTCAGGCTTCAGATAGGTACCGCAGAAGGAGCCTTTCTTTCAGTTTTCTTTCAGTTTCATCCAAAGTCAGAAATAAAAGACCTGTATTCATGTTGGGGGACAATCTCCAAAGCAAGCAGACACAGACTCCTGTCAAGAGATGTCTCCTTGTACCTTATTTTTGTCATGCTTGAATCTGCTTTACTTAGCTTTCATTGTACAAAAATTAGATACATCCTTTCTAATTAATCTTCCCTGGCGTTCCACATATGCTACAGACAGACCAAGGCACTTGCAGAGAACAGGCCGAGTTCACCTAACACTTCCAGGTCTAACTTAGGGCAATAAGAGGCATCCAAGACAGAGCTATTAATTTACTTAGATTTTAAAACTCTTTCCCAAGTAGTAGAGACTATTCACTGCTTTTGGTTGCCATCTAACAATAGCCAAAATGACATGTTAGCCACAAGGCTAAGCAAATGTGAAGTGATGTGAACAGGTTTTCAGTTGTTCATTGTCTGAATAACTGCTTGATACAGCAGAACTGCAATTACAGTTGGAATTTTGCTCCGTGTCCTTTGCCTACATTTTTGTCGCCATGCCCTGTTTGATCTTTGACGCTTTGAGCTCTCATGCTCTGGGATTTCTGGATTCCTACCCTTAATCACTTATAACTTCATGGAAGTCAGAAAGAATTGTGTTTGGTGGAGGGAGGTTAACTTCTGAAGGGGGACAGGCAAGCCCAGCAAAATGCGACCCTGTTGTGACCCTTCTTCATTTCCTTCTTCCCTATCACTCACAAAGCTTTGTCCCAACCAGCACAGACATCTGCCTGCTTCTCAGCTGTGGTAGAAGCCATCAAAAATAGCCTGCATAGCTATGGAGAAGCCCTGGCTTTATTTTAAAGTTGAATTTGAACTAGTGAAAGACTGACAGCTCTACAGCTGGAAGTTGCTGATGGAGTCCATCGCTGGTACATCACGGGCAGGCAGCAGAGAAATGCCGATGCTCCACAAGCAGCTAAAAGCTCTGACTTTAGGAGTAACCCATCCTTGGTCTCTCTTCTGAGGTAGGGAAACTTTTTTGTGATTATCAACCCCCAGGACAGGACTGAGACATTACATGTTCCACAAGGGCATTACATCCAGCCTGGSTTCTCACCACCCAGCCTCCGGGAAGCCGTCTCAGCTCCCATCAGCTTGCGAAACCTCTGATGGCTAAACCTCTCCAGCCRGTTTCGCTTGTGCTAGATGCAAAAGAAGACGGTTGAATTAAAACACCTTTTGCTATCAATCTCCCCAAACACCAAAATACAGCTRTACGCTATTTTTCAAAACATTACGGTTGGACTGTTAATGGTTTGAAACCAAATGTTTCATAACTCCTACTGACCAAATCATGTTTTCATACATCTCTGATAATTTCTTCCACTAGTATTTAGCACTTGTACTGCTTCCTCATCTGCTGGGAAGGCCAAACACAACATACAGTACTTGCTGTGGTTAACTCTGCACACTGTTTTGTGAAGTTTCTCTTTAACCAAGACCTGCTTTCAGTGGAGGCCTCTAAGCAGTCGGAAATGTAGCAGTCCCATTAAATTACTTTCAGGGTTCTGTTCTACCAGGATGATTTCCTGGCAGCAACCAATAAAGCAGCGATGTCTCGTTGTCTGCAAATTTTGATGCTGACAACTGGAATCAAGTCACCTTTGGCTGGCTGGCTTCCAAAATCGCTCCGAAATACGAGCGGGATGAACGACAGCGCATTCCCACTTGCCGAGAAGAGGGCAAAGCAAGGAAGGCACTGAGCTAACGCGGCGGTGGCACTGCAACGCTGGGGTCAAAACACAAACATCTACCAAAAGACATAAACGCTACCTCCTTCGCTGGTGAACCGGTTCTCACGGGGGGACAGGTGCCAATGGGCTGTGCGCGGGCAGCCTGTGCAATACCGCGGGAGGTGCCGTCTCCACGGCGGGAAGTCCATCCTATGTGACAGCTACGTCACTTCTGTGCCGCGTGCCTCTTTACACCTGATCACGCTTGTTGACACACGTGCCAAAGCAGAGCATTTGAATGGGCGCGAAAAGGAAGAGGCCGAGTGCCTGTATAAACAAGGCTGCCAAATTGACATGCTGCATTACAGCAGGGGCTCGAGAAGTCTTTCAACGTGCGTGTCCCAAGGATAAATAAAAAAATATATACGCAGTGCAACTGCTGACACGTATTGCACTCACATGCCTGGCGGAGAACGGCACTGAATGTCAAGGGTGGAGGTCACCTGGCACCAAAAAACAAACGGGAAGCCAAGAGCCCCCAGATTTTATGAAGCCTATTTGCTTTCATGCCAATGTCAGAATTAAAGCAACCGAAAATGGATAACATCATTTCCCTCAAGACATCCTTCTCTGTGTATTACCTGCAGTGGGTGACAGACAACTCTGCTAAAGCTGGTAATTTGATCTCAGAGAGTATCCTGTGCATTTTCCCTGCCATTTACTAACATTCATTATTTGTAGGACAGTAGCTTCCCAAATACCCAGTCCTTATGCTTTTATCAACAGTGAACAACACAGGAGTGGTGCCTTTTAGACAGAGAAGGTCATTGCTATGGATTCTCAGTTTTGCCCATTTGGGTAAGCTTGCAGACACATGACTGTCTGCAAAGTTTTTCCCCAAATATATCATCCTAGTCTTTTCTTTTGATTCATTCTCCAAGCCCAAGCAGTATGTGTCTCTTTAAAAATGGACAAACCAACTGTGGGGTTGGTATTAACTAATACATTCAGCTTGGTTTTTCGCTGGGTGGTAAATTCCTCAATTTCTCCACATATCAAATTTCTCCATAAAAGCTGAAACAAAAGGAAAAAATTCCAAAAATTAACTAAAAATCTGTGGGCCTAGCATATTCAAGTTGTAACAGCCAAAAATTTAAACCAACAATAAGTCATTTACTATCTTCTCCCCCTGAGCTTGGCAAAAGACGTTTTTACTGTGCCACCCAAATGATTGGAAATGTAAAACTAAATTTAAGCAACTTTTCTTCCTTCCTCCCCCTGGATAAAAATGTTTTCAGAAAACTAGCTTTTAAGGATTACTAGTCCTCACCTAGTAGTAGTCCTACGGATAGGATTTAATCTGTAGATAGATTTTGCTAACATTAGAAAACCAAAACAAAAACCAAATTCACAGTCTTTCAGTGCACAGGCAAAAATCGTACTTCCATACTACAGATCTTGTTATTATATAGAATCATATTACGTATGATTCTCTCCATATAATCATATAATATGTTATTATATAGAACCATCGCTCAATGATTAAAACAGAAGTTTTGGAACTAGAAAGCCCACCTGACCGAAGAAGTGCATTTTGCACAGTAGCTCCATGTTATTCACCCTTGTGAGTGAAGGGAGTCTGGGACTGAGCGTGTTAAAGAAATAATAATAGCAAGTAGGAATATGCTTGGGATGCCAACATCTACAGGCCTAAAATGGGAACCGGATCTGATTGTGCTGAATGCCGCATAAAACACATTGCAGGAGAGTCTCCATCCTTTGCGATTTCAATGGAAAAGAAGCAAAAACCTGGAAAGGAAACAGCCAAAAAAAAAAAAAAAAAAAAAAGGTGAAGACTGTTACTACGTGACACATACCAGGCAGTGGCTAAACCACGACTAGATGGAGTAAAGGCAGCTGGGATTTTAAATCATCTATATTTATTAGACCATATATTGCTAAGATTACTGTCTCATGGGAAGGAGAGGTGAGAGACGTATTAACGCCAGTGATGATTAAAAAAAAAAAAAAAAAATCCAGCTTGACATTCAGCGCCCAGGCTGAACATGCAGAGCTGGCAGTTAAAATAGGAACCTGGTGTTCCCTTACATACTCAAATTCTTGCAATAGCACACCAAGAAGTTTGAGTCATACTACTTCATAGCTTCAAAAGCCTCAAGTAACTGTATTTTCCAGACACTAATACTGTAGCATCAGAAAAATTTTAGTGCGTGTGCAAACTACAAGGTGTTCCTGCAGAGCAACTCATCATAAAACATTGAAGCAAGATTTTTAATTTGACCATTCTTTAAGAGGTGATTCCTTSACATCCTGAAGCACAAATAGCCTCATTAAACCTGTAGTTTTGGTGGCCCCTCTGTTAAACAGAAATGGATCCCCTCTATGAATCCAAAATTCAAATTTGAAAGCAAAACTACGTTTCCTATGGGATCCCTTTCCAGCACAATGCAAAATTGTACACAGAAAGAATATCCACAATTTTGCTAATTTTCTGGTACTGTTTTCCTTCCTGTACTGCAGATATTAACTAGAGCCAACCCCCGGCACTTGACTTAAAAACTGATTGAATTTAAGCCTATCCCTCTTGAAAAAACCAAACCTCCTCAGCCTGTTTAAAGACCATTAACGAAATAGATGAAGAGATCAAATAAAAAGGGTTTTTCACCTGAAATGTACTTAACAGGGCAATTTTGTATAGAAAGGAAATTAGTTTTACTTGCAAGGATTTAATCCAAGCATACATGCACAATATATAGCAGGAAACTGCAATCTTCAGGTATCTGATACACCTACAGAAATTCCCCGCAACCCCAAGGCCTGGCTGGGATAGCATGAGCGTGTGCTGCAATGTACCAACACATTCAAAAAGCTCAGAATATTTACTTTAAAATACTCATAATTGGCTATAGAGTTCATCTTTAAAAGGAGCCACCAAAAAGCCGCAAAAATAACAACACAGCTTGGTATTACTTTAATTTTGATTTAACAATGTGCGGCTTGGCACAAAACCTCATTCTGATTTCACTTCAGTAGTGCAGAACTTGTCATCAGATCCCTTTCTAATCTTACTTCAATAAAACATGCTTGACATCAAGATCCATATACATTGCTTTCAATACTGCCTATAAACACGTCTCTCTGCTTTGCTTTAAATGGAACCTCAGGGTACAAAGCAATACAACACAAAAATAATTGTGCCATTTTATGGTTGTGAAAGCCGTGCAACTTTAAAAGCACAGCTCAACAAATTGGAATGATAAAAACATCTTTATTACATACAATTTTAAGATATATATATTTTTTAAATTCATGTCCTCATGATGAAAGAGCTAATGAAGAGATGAAAGGAAAACAGAGGTTATTTTCAGAGAATTAAAATGCTCAGCATGGCCCAGAGACAGCAATAATATAAAAATGTACGTCTAGGGACTTACTAAATTCACCTAAACAGGCTGGCATCTGCATGAATGGAAACACAATTGCTTTTAATATCAAGCCGTCAGCCTGTTGTGTTTCATAACGACAAAGGAAATTCAAACAAAACAAGAGAGTTGCTTTGTAATTGCAGGGGAAGCACAGGCAAATGCTGCCTCCATTTTATTCAGTGCAAAATTGCTGGAGTTTGCATTGCGCAGGAGCCTTTTCCATTCTAAAGAAGTTCAAATATTAATTAAAAAATTAATTAATAGTAAAAACACACAAAAAGCCCCACAACCTAAGATGAACCTTTGAACTAATTGTCAGTAAGAGGCATTTGTTCTACACACTGCCCGTGGTCAGCAGCTTAGAGTTACTAATCCTTTTTGCCCAAGCACCTTTTTTTCAATCGTTATGTTACTAGAGGTAAAACCAAAGCCCACAGCCGTGGAGGAGAGGGCTTAGCTGGAAAGCAGCAGCTAGAAGAGGAGGGATCACTCTGTGTTTATTGCAGCAGGCTTTTCTCCACAAGACCTGGATTACCATTTTCATTTTTGACAGAGGATTTCCATGTCACCTTGGGCAAGGCACCTAATTATACCCATTCATATCATGGTAACAACTACTCCCTTTCTCTTTTGCCTCCTCCAGCCATATGCTCTCACAGAAAATCACATGTTAGAGCATGCACGTACACTGCCACGCACAACAAATCCTGTTTGTCCACCTCCAACCCCCAACGTCACGTTTTCGGTCAGCAACTCACATCTATGTGTGCACTCGGAGCCAGTCAGGACAACTGCTGAAATATGTGCCAGATAAA
>JAYKAV010001223.1:2553627-2829030 GCA_035582835.1 Phoebastria nigripes
TTTTTTTTCTAGTTTAGTGGAATGAAGAAAGAAAAATAAAAAACAAAGCCAACCAAAAAAAACCCCCAAACCCCCCCAAAAACCCCAAAAGAACAAACTATTCTTGAGAAGATTTCAGCCACGGTGTCCAGTCACTAGTCTCAGCTCTGGGCTCCACCTATCAGGTAGATAATGGCAGTCCTCCCTATGTCTCCTACGGCTGATATGGCCATATCCCAGCCCAGCACCATGGAATGCTGTGGGATCCTGGACTTGTCTCAATGCCCTGCTGGTACCCACCACACTCCCTTCAAGTGGGATATTTTCCCTCATTCAGTCTCCCCGGTGTATGAGCATCTTGCATATATAGTCGATTCCACTATAAAAGATAACTAAGAAACTTCTTTGAGAAAAAGAATCAGAAACTCAAAAAATCATAAATTTGATGCAATATGATGTTCTGTCCCTCCCTGCCTTGGGCTAGACTTTTCCTAGACATAACCAAACTCCAGAATCTATCATCTTTCCTTTTCACAGCCCATTCAAGTCCAACAGATATAATTATGTGCAAATTGTCTGTGATTTTTAAGATGGGCAAGCCTCTGACTATACAATCATCCTTTGAAGCACAACTGAGCTGCATTTGCATCCAGCATCACCCAGAGCTCTCATGAGTCAGTGGAACAACCCACCCTGCATCCTCACAAGATCCTGTCCCATTTATCAATAATTTGTAGCCAGTTACACAGAAGATCCCAGTTTCCCTTATCCCACTCGGGACAAAACTGTTCAAGAAACATTGATCAAATGTAGACGCGATAAAAGAAGCCACTCTGCCTCTTTTACCACAATCCTCCGTACTGTTTAAATTGAAATAACTCAGATTTTCCATCTTACATTTTTTTTTCCAAGAGAAAGCAGCAAGAGAATCATTGTTTTGGCCTCAAGGCATTCATCAAGCCCTCTCATTTCTTTCTTGAGTTCAGCAGAGTAGCCACTTTATCTGGTGTGTGATTGGATAGATTTTTTTTTCCCCAGGAAGATACTTCATTTTAGTGTATATGGAAGGTATATTGCACATAGAAACCAGGGGAATAGAGTGGCAAGGCACTAAATCTAGCTGCTAAAGAACATTTATTCAAAGACAACCACAAGGCTCAATCTAATTGACAATTTCTGCTCGGGGCCCGCGATTAAAATGCGAAGGCTGCTGCAGGTAAGAACAGGAAAGAACTAGCACCGCCATTGGCAAGAGCTTGCACGATAGCTGTCATGACCAGCAGTTATCACCAATTTGCTTTTAGCACCTAGTATTAATCAAGATGTGATGAAAAAAGGCTTCAACTCAACAGCAGGGCGTAGCCCAGGGGAGGAAGGGGTTAGGGAGAGCTCGCACAGGGTTTTTGTTACAATATCCTCTGGAACGTATGTTGGATATCCCAAATACGCACGTGTAAATTATTGGGTTTTACAACACATTTTAGACCCACTAACCCATACATTGTCTCTGTCACCGTTTTGTATAACCTCATCAATTCAATGAGATTCTTCATAAAGATTTTCTTCCCTTCATGTCATCTCTGTACAAAGGAGAAACTACGCAGGAGTTAAGAGTCTATTTCTGTTTCTGAAGAGTTCTCTATCAATTAACAGATGATAACTTTACTATGCATTTGGTGTTACTCGCTGAATGAAGCATTTTGTGGACCCAGCAGTTGAGACAGCAAATTTTTTTTTCTTTTTTTTCCCCCCAGCCAGCAATCAGTGGAAAGGAGATGTGGTACAACCACCGCATTAATACAAGAAACATCAAACACTTCACGCCTGCACCAATTTCATACACTGGTGGAAAAAATCCTTGTGCGTAGCACGTTGTTTCTCACATGTGCATCTCTGAGGGGTGTATCTTGGTGCAAATGCTGGTGGCCCCCCCAGTTTAATAATGCCTCTACCTGGACATCATCCCTGCCAAACTCCTTTTACAGGTAAATAGCTGCAGCACAGATACTAAAGATACACCCAGTCCTTTAGTCCTTCGTGAGTTGAGTCTAGCTCATTTAGATCTGAATGTACCCAACCTACTTGAAATGGGTAACAGTATATATATATTTACATTTTTTTTTTTAAGCAGCAAAGAACTGAGCCTTGACAAACTGCTCAAGTATTTGCAAGGGTTTCTGGCAGATTTTGAAAGCCACACTGAACTTACTGGGGCCACTGTCTGCGTGGGCACCTCTCTAAAAATCACTGTAAATCACACACACACACAAAAAAAAGCCACATAAATTAAATTGTTCTTGTGTTTGTGTCTTCTTTTGACAGAAAGAAGTTGCAGTCAGGCATTTGGCCAGCAATTACATGAGTACAAATCTCTAAGATAGAGACTTGCATAAAGAAAAAAAACAAAACAAAACAAAAAACCCCACAAAACCCAAATAACTAATATTGCACTAGAGCAATGCTTGTGGTTACAGAGCAGCTTAACTTGACCTAATTTAAAAGGTCTTTGTTGATAGACAGACATATTTATGTATTTTGAAATCTAACCTAGTCTTAGCTGGCTCAGAGCCAACGTTGATCTGCTTTTAATGGCAGCATTGGTTTGGGAGTTATGAGTCTCAACCACCACTGGAATTTAACTACAGATGTTCCAACCTCTTTCAACTCCAAGTATAAGTATCTGAAGCTGTAACACTTTGTGACTGTCCTTTTTATAAGACAGTTTGAGAGCTCCCTGTGTATGACTGGAGACCAAATGGTTCTGCTCAGTGCCTAAGCCATCTTTACAAGGTTGGTCTCTTTCCTCTGCTTGGGCTAATACAGCTACTATATATCCTAGCTACCCTAAAGGATGAGATTTAGGGGTCTGAGACTTGGATTCTGCTCAGATTTATAGTTTAACATTAATTTAAATTAATGTTTGGAGAAGAAGATGGACTAAGGATGGTGAGGAGATGGGGCAGGAGAAGAGAGACTTCCCCTCTAACTTTCCCAACCATCAGTGATGGAAGGCTCTAAGGAAGACCTGCTGGAGGCACCTATGCTAGGAGGAGTTTCAAAGCCCTGAGAAAATCAGGTGGAAAATGGTTTATTAGCTTTATGTAGGAAGATACTAAAATAATAACTACACCTGTCATCCTTTATTCCAGCTTCAAGATACAGACCAGGGTTTTACACCTACTTTTCCATGTCTTTCCTCTACAAAGTTAAGCCATTTAAAATAGTTTATCATTTCCTTCACTTTTAATAAGAGCTTACTTTTTAGGAGGTACAGATATCCTATTTATTCAAATTTTTCCTTAAAATGGGTTAGCTGCAAAATATATACACAAATAATTTGTATCAAAAGACTCTTAATCAAAGCATGGAAAGTTTATCTCTGTACTCGTTAACAGATGCAACTATCTTCATTCATACACATTTTTGAGAGGAAATCATTTATGTCACTGACTGACTCCCTTCTCCGAGGGCCCTCTTCCCACAGCTAACAACCCTTGATAGATTATTTGAGGAAAAAGAAAGGCGGGTTAGTTTGTACCCAAGAGTACCAAAGAAAGCTAGAAGGTGATTAAAGTAAGGTTTGAGAGTTCAAAGCAAAATATGTTATTTAATACCACATAAAATCATTTATATTCAAAGACCTAATTAGGAATGTGTGTAATGAATCCTACCTACTCTTCACAGAGTATCATTTAATTCAAAATGTTTCAAGCTTATTTGTGCTTTTTGGAAGTGGACTGGCATTGAAATGGCAACGACAATCTCCTCTGGAAAATACGTATGATTACATTGCTGCTTACAGTCCTGCAACCTACTATAAATACCATTTATCAAATTACTGTAATTCCACATCTTTGAGCCTGTATATCATGTGCATGCATATGTATGCATGACATGTTTAAATCTAGGAGCGAGAATTTGTTTTGTGCTTTGAAAAGTGTTACATACCACCACCTACGGAGTGTCCTTATATATGCAAGCTTGTATATCTGTTAATGTTTCAGCAGACCATTCATGGCGGTGCAAGGAATTTAGGAACCAAGGACATTCAGTTTTACCTTACTTGATCACCTCACATACTACATTCGTGCTACATTCACAAGGTCTCAACATCCCTGGTCTGGGAAGGTCGGGTAGGACGTTGTGTTGGTCCATGCTGTGCCACTGCTTGCAGTTACCCATCTTGGGCATCACCGGCCAAGGTCTCCAGGCATCCGTCAACATTCATCTCTGCCTGTCTTCCTCATCKCCAGGACTTGCTTCACTTCCCAGATCTTTCCTCCAGCTGTGATCTTCATCTTCTTCTTTCTAAGCCTTCTTCTCCTCCTCCTCCTCTCCAAGACCACTTCTTTCTAGGAACACATCTTTTCAGCCTCCTCTTCTTTCTGGACCCCCAAACTTCCCATTTACCAATCAAAATAGTCTCTGTGCAGAAGGACAACAAGTGATCAGCCTGCTAATTGATGCATCAGTGACATCTCTCTTTATTAATTGGAAGACTTAGCACATGCCACTTTTGTTTAGTCCAGGTATTCACAAAATCTACAACCAGCCTGTACCAGTTGCTGAAAGGAAGCAGCAGGCTTTTATGCTTGACAGTTCAAAAGTTCAAATCTGGACGTTCAACCCCCCCATCCCAATTATCTCCCTCATGTTAGCATTCATGTTTCTTTTTTGTTTTGGTTGCAACTGTTGTCAAACATGTATTAACTCATCTCCTGCAAGTGCTTCACTGCAAAGTCACATGGTTTGAAGCAGAAGAATGATAAAAATCTATTTTGTATATGAATACGACACTTGTTTACTGATTACATGTATGTTGATAAGATTGTTGTTCTCTGCTATTTTTATTAAGAGGTGTAAGGCAGGCACTAATCTACTGATTTATGAGTATCAGCACTATGCATTAACTCTCCCTCTGCTAGATAACCTGTTGAGCTGCTGCTACATTTCATAGGAATCCCCACAAGGCAGCAAGCATAACTCATAAGCTAGATAGATACATCCCTCCCTCCCAAAATACCAAACACATTTAATCATGCCCACAAATATTAGCTTTAGCCTTATGTAAGCCTCAAATGAGCACACAAATCTTACTATCACTATTTGAAGTCTAAAACACTGGCAAGATTCCCAAGTAAGCCACTGTGATTTTGGAGAACACCAGGAAATTCAAGCAAAGCAGTAAAACTCAGCCTGCCCCAAACAAGCAAATACGTTCCTTTGCCAAACAAAAGTTCACAGCAAAGTTAAACACAGTATTAGAAACAATTGAGATTCACCGAGAAGAAATGGCAAGAGAGGTTCAAAACCTAATGAAAGCATACCTCCCCAAACTGGGGGTCTGTTTCTATTTTGATATGCCAGTATGGAACTCAATCATCAACACTCTTTGAAATCAAGAACAGTTAAAGGTGGCTAGTACCTCGAAGGAGATGCCTTAACGAGAACTGGCTTAAAAACATCCTAACCGATGTCTTAATTTTAGACTGTGCAGATCGGAAAAAAACCCCAGTGCTGGGGCTAATCTCAGGATGCAGGCAAAAGGTCAGACTCTCTTAGGAGCACGAATTCCAAAAAATGAGAGCACGAAGGATTTTTGAAGCACTAGCCATCGCTTTTCCTGTCTCAGCGAGTGCCAGTGAGCAAGAGGATCATTTGAAAACTTGGCTATAGACCTCTCATTTTCATTTTGTTTCTTTTAAACAAACAGCTCAGCCTAACAATCTCCAGGACAAACACAGCTAAACAAAAAAGATCCCCACCCAGCACTCACTGATTATTAAGCCTTTGGTTTGGCATAGAGTCTTCTTCGACAAATAAAAACATAAATACATTGTCTTCATACATAATCTGGGGACATGCAGCTAAGCTTGATTAGTACTGGTATGAAGTCTTAAAAATAACAGGTCTTTAAAACAGCAAGCCATAAGCATGAGAATATAAAAGAACTAGCGTTAAACTATTTTAAATGACTTAAAATCTTTCCCTGAAGGACACTGTCAGAAACCTTTGCAAGCTGATGTCTTCTGTGGATGTCGGGCAGGAGGTTGACTTAGTTTCTATAGTACGCATTCAAAGGGGCCATGAAAATTTGGCCCAGAAACAGGACTGATGTTTCCATTTGGAGTCAAGAAACATTTATATCACAAGTAGTCCAGACTGAGGGGGAAATAACCACAGCTGAAGCAGAAGTGAACATTTGGTCGGAAGTTCATGCGGAATTTAGAAAAGTAATTTCTGTTACCTTGTGAGGTCAGAAATCTTTGTGCGGTTCCTGTTTCAAAAACTCATGGACTGACAACCAAAAGAAACGTACGTCTCGAAGCAAGTCCTAAGATTGTGCAATAATCTTAGCGTAGAGGTAAAGAAAACCCCACTATGTGATTTTATACATTAAAAAAAAAAAAACAACTAGCAAATTTGTGCATTTTTACCTTCTGAATGAACAAAAGGTTATTGACCTTAAAAGTCTTTATGTAGATGTGAGCATCCCTGTGTGTTTATAGACTAGAAACTCCCACTCGCATAACCATTTTTCCCAGAGCCAAGGAAATTTGTAACTATGAAAACTGGCAGCATTGGATTCATTATCTTTACTCCTAAAGGTTCCCCAACACCAGGACAACGGGCAACAACGTGTTGTCCTATGATACAAATATCAAACTCATAATGAAGGACCTTAGGTTATTACTCTTGTTCCCCCGCCCCCCCATTGACAACACCGCACAGAAAATTAAAGTTCATGGTTTATATTATTGCGCTCTCAAACCAAAAAAATCAGGAATTGAAGACTTGGGGGGGGGCGGGGGAGGGGAAAGGAAATTTTTCCCAACCTTACCAACCATGTTTGTGTAAAGGTTTGATTCTGTCGAAGGCAAGAGTTGTACTTTTTCTACAGGTGGGAAAGAGGGAATGTTCAAAATCAGGTATTTGCAAAGAAAGTAGATAAAGCTGCAAAGTAGCAGGAGTTTATTGGGGTGATTAAGTTAAGGATCATTCCTGCAGTTTGATTCAGTTCACCACAAGCTTAAGAAACACTCAAAGGTTCAATTCAGGTTTTAATGCTCATGTAACCAAAACCCTCAAATTTGACATTTACAGACCTAAGTTGACTATTGCTGATTTAAAAATAAAGTGAACATTATAGTGCCTTCCCACCCTCTTTAGGGAGCAGATGTGTAAGTATAGTCGCATACAAATGTTAGCTTAATGCCTCCCACCTTTTTTGAACTTCTTGCCCAGCTTCTGAGATGCTTGGCAAGGAGGTGGTAATCTCAAAAATAGTAAATTGTCTTAAGCCTCCTGAAAATAGGCAGCCAAGTAAAGACAGAGAGCCTCTCAGGTACACTGCTTCAGACAAGGACACTTATAATCCTCACCAAAAAAAACCAAACCAAAACAAATAAAACCCCCCCAAAAACCCCAAACCAAAATAAAACCCACCCCAAAATAAATGAAATAATAATAAAGAGAAAAAAAGAAAAAGAAAAAAAAAACCCAACACAAAAAAACCCCTAATAACACTGAAGCCACCAGAAATATCAAAAAACCCAAACCAGGACCCCCCCTACCCCCCAAGTCTGAATCTGCATCTGATTCAGCACAAGAGGATCCAACCAAGACAAACCCCAAACAAAGAAAACAGATTTCAAGGGTTCCAGCTCTTCCAGAATAAATTTGTCATCCTTAATGTGGAAAGAAAATGTAGAGGAAAAATAACTTGCAATCCCAAATGAATAAAGCTTTTCTAAAGGAGGGAAAAAAAAAAAAANCAAAAAACTTGGTTGAATATACAGGTCCTTCCACACAAAAGTAGAATTAAATGAAAATCAAAACTGGTCCAAGTTATATCAAGGCTTGCTATGCACATAATACAATTCTCCATCTATATATTTTGCATTATCCAACTTCAGAAAGTTTGAATTACAACATACAAAAGATCTTATGATCTTGAAATCTTCAGGACCCTGTCTTTTCTGGTCAGTCTAATCTAATCCTTTACCTCAGGGATATGTCTGAATTTACTTTGATCACCATTGCATCAAGCTCCCAGGAATTAAATGAGAATTTTGTTACATTAAAACAAAGTTGTTTATAATCAACCATGCACAAGCTGTTGGTATGGCTAGCTGCCACACAAATCAAGGTTAAAACAGGCCAGGCTTACAGCTGAAATAACCAATATGACATTATTCTTTCAGACATTTGGTTAGGCTGACAAATTTGTAACTCTGTAATTTACACAATGTCCCCATGACATGTGGCAGTACAGCTATTGTGTACGGAGATTTTTATCATGGGAAGGAGGGGGAGGAAGTCTACATTTTCCTAATGCAAATCTTTCCCATAACAATTTCGGAATGCATGCTGGCTTGCTAAAGTATACAATTTACTTATCTGAGATTACACGAAGTTCAAATGGTGATGGATAATTATTTTAATGCAATGCAAAATTACCCTGTGGAACTCGTTGGTCCAGAAAGTGGTTAAGATACCATGTAACACTGTTAAATAAAAGTATATGCTTTAGGAAGACAAGGCTTGAAAGATTTGTTCTGTCTTTTGACTCACGTGTTGCATCAATAAAGTAAATGCTGTTAGAATTCGGTACTAGGAAAGAAAATTCAATTAGTAGGATTGTAACACCCTTGTATAACACAGGAATTGTCTCATGGGATCAGACGGGAGTTTGTTTTATATGACCTTCCATCCCTAAGAGGTACAAAAAGCCTACATGGATAGGGATATGTTGCCAAATAAGGAAAGGTGCTTCTCGACCTCAGATAGTAGTTGGCCAAAGCCTGAGGACTTATATCCTTTCCCATCCATTTTAATCCTATCTAATTGTAGATGTTCTCCTCATCCATAAAAATGTTTTTTTTTACAATTCTAAGCATTTGCCTCCATGGTATCTACTGGCACAGTATCCCGCGAGCTAATTGTCATGTGGTTTATTGGTTTAAAATCTCTCACAAGATTTTTTTTTTCTCCCCTTTGTGTTATGACAGAATTCAAACAACAAAAGCCTAAACCACCATTTCTGAGAAGTGCTTGTTATTCTGTACAACTCTTTGCCTCCGTAATTAAACACTCCTCATAAGGAAGTCCTTCCAGGTCTGAAATTATTAGCTAACTACTGCTGGAACCCCTCGGTTAAAGCACATTTTTTATCATCTTCCTGAAGGAATTCAAAATTGGCTGCTACTACTGAGAAGATACAAAGATACCATATATAGGTAACTGCTCTGTTCCAGATCATCACATCTTAAGAAACCATCATACATACTGATTATACAGCTTCCTCCCTGCAAAGCTGATTTTATTCAGTAGTGCCACACTAAGCTTCCAGTTGCTGAAGAAAGAAAAAATGCCCGAACCTTTGCTGCTGAACTAGTTCTGCTTTCCCATCTCACTTTCACCATGTAGATTTGTGCAAACTTCCTGTGTGGTCTGACTGCTGTTGCGTATTATAAGAACAAATGGGGGGGGGGGAAATGCAGAACTCATTCTTTCCTCCAAATTGTCATGTTTTGTGATGTTGCAACCTAGAGCCCAACATTGTTTCATGTCCAAATCACAAGCTCACTATATACATGGCTCATTTTCATCAGCAGATCTTGTTTTCCCCCTGTTGTTATAGACTGTATTTTCATCATATCTGCTTAAATTTATTCCATAACCTGAACTGCCAATAGACGAAGTACAATCAACCCTGTAATAACTTGCAGAGAGTTTAATAGGAAAACAAGGCAATGATTGGTACTGTCAGATTAATGCAGGTACATGGTACATTCAAGCTAGGTTTCTGTACATTACAGGACATTTTGTTTTAAGGTGTTTTATTTTTCTTTAACAGTGACTATGATGTTTTTTCTGGAAGTTAACTGAAGTCTTTTCGCAGGACTTTTCTGCTATGATGCCTGCCCAGTAAACATCTGTAACTGTAGTAAAAATAATTCTGGCAAAGGTAACTTCTTATCTGCATGTAAACAAGATAAAGTTATGCCTCCTGGAACTGGACCTGCAGCTTCATCCATGCTCATTCTTCTTGTTGCCTTTACTCAACCACACCAATGTGAATTTTCTTTGGATCGAAGTCTTTGTGCTATTTTGTCACTATAAGAATAATTACCTATTTTTGTTGTTGGACACTCTGCTGTGCATGGTTGTACAGTATCTACAGATAAGATAGAGAAGAAAGGATATAAAGTGCAATAACTGCATCCCAGACTCATACCAATAGAAAAATTCAGATTGTAGTTTACTGTAGAAAATATTGCTAGAGAGGGTACATTAAAATTAGGGGACCTCTTAATAAGAGAGTAACTTGCTTTTTCTCTGGGGTGTGGAGGTGGAGAACTGAGACTGCTTTTAAATTCTTCTTATGAGAAGAATGAGAGTAAAGATGTAAGAGAAGACCTCAAAGTCCACATAAAATAGCGACCTAGCCAGCTTTGAGGCATCATGTAACAAGACTCTGCAGTTGCACTTGTAAGACTTGCGTGCACGATGTAAGCTCTCATTAACCACAGATTTTAATGAATCTCATGGCAAACAGAGCAACTTACTGCCCACAGATGTAGCTGCAACTCTCAGTGAACAGCAGGGAGATCTGAACTCAGTCTAAGAGCAGTCCCAGAGCTATATGTGGGAACCACGTTGTTCTGGGTTAAAAATACAAACTGCTTTTGCAGGAATTTAAAAAAAAAAAAAAAAAAATCCCTTTGCACAAATCAGGAAACTTCCAGCTCAAACGGGTAGCACAAAAAAAAAAAAAAAAAAAAAAGTTACTCTACAATACAGCAAGTTTGGTTTCTCCTATCACCACTTGCCAATGATTTAAAGTTGGTATGCAACTTATATAGTTAGTTTACACAGCTTGTCTGCAATCTAGGATGTCATAGGTTTAGGTTTGTTAATAGATTATGCTAAATTTATTAGTCTACTTGAATGCTGACTAAAGGGCAAAGAGCTAGGTCATGTTTCTTTTAAATACAGGAAAAAGTAACTAGAAAATTAAAACTTAATGTAACCTTATTCCCAAGAGCTTTTTAGAGTCCAGACTTCAGACAGAGTAAAACTGGGCATCAATAGGCTGGAATTAATTAATACAGTAAGTGCTCTGACCAAGACATTTTTTCTCCTATTAGATCCAGACACTTTATGTATAAAAAGAAAGATGTCAAGTCTTCTGCAAAACACATGGGGCCCAACTCCCAGTTACTCTAAGTCAGTAGATCTTGCTCCACGGAGCTTTGTCAGTTTGTGTCAGCTGGAAATCTAACCCCAAAAGTCACATAAAAGACCCTGCCAATTAATTCCTGTTGGAGTCAATGGAAGTTTACATCAGTGTTTAAATACTTTAGTCCCCATCACCTTTAATACCTATCTCCCCCTTCCAAGCCCGTAATTCTTCCCAGGCTACATAAATCCTTTATTTTGGCATGTCCAGCTGAAACTTGACCCCAGTCAACAACATTTTGCAACTCTTGGCAAGGTCAGTTTTTCCAAGAAAGGGCTACAGGGACACCCACCAGCCTCAGCAGTGCCAGCTACCGGTGGGACTGAACTTCCTCCCTAAGACCACACCAGGGCAGAAAGGATGTCCAGCTGAAGTGCCAAGTTTGCAAACATGCACAGCAGCTCTACTGACAGAGCACGTAAAAATTAAGGCTCAAATACATAACACGGATCACAGACCCAGTCTTGAAGGAAGTCTCACAGGAAGCCATGCAAACCTCCCAGGGACTAGAAACCACCTCTGATTAATATGCAGTAACCCCTTGCTTGCTTAAAGCAAAGATTAACTACAGCCTAAGAGATGGAGAAGTGAAATTCATCCCACAAATGCTTGATGGTGAATTTAGTTACTATTTGCAGAATTGGGTAGTCTCAGCTTGAAATCTGCCAGTGCCTCCTGGTTCAGGATGAGCGTAACAGGAAGAGTAGCGCTGGGGTGACACATGTAGATTAATTCACTTGTATACTTATAACCTATTCTTTGTGGAGAAAGATTATTAAGTCCACATATTTTTTCAGAACTGGAATGTCCACCACTTCAAAGACTCACCTGAAGTCCTTTCTATAGTACATCACTGTTTTCTTTGGGACCTGGAAACCAATAACCTTATTTAAAACTAAGAGTCTTAAAACTAAAGAAAAAACTAACCTCTCCCCCCTTTTACTTTAAAGCTTTCCACAGTATCTTACAAATTCTTGGATGGAATATGCTTAACCAAATCACTCAAAAGTCATACCAAGATTTCCAACCCCAACTAAGTTCTGGCTCCATTGATCTACTAATTTAATACATAAATGTAGTCTGCCATTCAGGTATGTTAAGCTGAGAATCAGTCTTCCACTACTGAAGACTCTTGCAAAGTTACCTGAACAAGTAAATTAATTTTTTAACAGATACAAATTATCTATATAAAGCAGTTCTTGAAGATAACTGGCTACAGACAATTTAACTTGGCATCTGAAAAAGAAGAGAAAAGAAGAGAAAAGAAGAGAAAAGAAGAGAANAAAAGAAGAGAAAAGAAGAGAAAAGAAGAGAAAAGAAGAGAATCTAGCACAACTGACAAGACAGATTTTTCCAATAATCTGAAATCCACATGTTCAACAAAAGAGAGAGACAGTACAATTACTGTGATAATCACTGGAGCCTCCCAATATTTCTACCTTTAGAAAATCTTCAGTTTTAAAACTCAGTTGGAAAAAACAAATGAACAACCACAAAAAGCCAGTATCTGCAGGTCAACAGGAGTTCAGTAACAAAGTGGTCCACTAATATCAGCTTGGGACCAACTCAAGAACAAGTATCCTATAATGAATTATCAGAATGAACTCTGTACGCAAGGGATGCATGGACTTTCCCAGATGAGGAATAAAAAACTGAGGAACCTCTTCCACTTGTGATGAAACATGGGGAAACACACACAATCAAAGGAAAAGCATCTGAGAAAGTTATATAGAAATGCAATTCATACGAGGGGTTTTTTTGTTTGTTTGTTTGTTTGTTTTATTAAGGAAAATTAGAGTACAATCAGTAGAAGCATGTTCAGCTTCTCATATAAAAGAGGTTGGATGGTAACATTTAGGTTATGTTAAGAATTTTTTTAGTGCCACAGAGCATTTTTTGGGAGTATTAGAGCTCCTGAAGTCTGAACAGGTTCCTTGGGAGACAGTGATACCCACCAGACAACACCCATAGGGAACAGTTAGAGCGTTTTCCTTACAGATAAGAAATTCAGCTCCTGCTCAGGTCAAGCAAAGGAAAATCTTTTGGATCTTGATGTAAAGGCCCAGCAAGAGAGACTGCAAATCTCCCTGGTTTCATCTTCCTTTGCTCCATCCTTGGTGCGGCACCTTGAGACTAACAAGGCTGCAGGAGATCTTTAATGAATCTCTCTTGAACAAAACAAAGCCTGTTATATAGGCAATGCTGTAATAATGACTGCTGGAATAAGAACTACTAGAAGAATGTCGTTGCTCTAATGACACCCCTCCATGGGGACAGCGGGGTACGCTACCGATGGCTGGGAAAATGCCATGTGGCACAGGTATCGCTGAATGAAGGTGATGAAACACAGGTGAGTAAAGTTGCATGTCAACTAGGGAGGGGATTAGAAAAATGAAGGAGAGCAAGAAATGAGCCTATGAAAAGAATTATTCACATGTGCAGCTATCAGACAGGAAAAGAGCAGCTATGCAGAGAAGGAACTGCATACCAAAGGAGAGACTAAGCTCGGAGGGGGGTTTAATAAAGCAGAACAGTAACTGAGCTTACAAATTTTTATAAAGGATTACTGAACAGAAGCATCACATGCACACACACAAAAAAGAAAACACCAAAGGGGAAAAATAAGAAACCCAAACCCTCAAGCTAAGTAATTTGCCATTAGGCAAAGCTCAGCCAGACCATTCAGGCTGGGTTCCAGCCTAACAACTCCTGGAAAAAAACTGGTGCGTGTGAGAAATTTGAGTGGCTCATCTGTGGAGCTGCCTTGCAAAGGCAGAAATACTGAAGAAAGGGTTTTAGTAAATGAGCAAGGAATTACTTGTTCTCAAAAGAGTTAAATTCTAGTTTCAGTTAAGTAAATTATTTTTATGAGGGCAGGCGGTGGAAAGCTCAGCCCAAGGCTGAGCCCTCACTGCTGTGGGCTCTATACAGACAGAGCCATACATCTCTATAGCCATGAAAAGTTTATAGCCAAAGTAGATAAGTCAGGTATTAACAACTCCATTTTACTGGTGGGAACTGAGGCACACAGAGATTAAGTAACTCATCCAAACTGACACAGAAAGCCTAGGAAAAGCTTGAAATTATAACCTTATCTCTCAAGGCACAACGTAACGCTGCCACTGCCCAGTTACCTTTCCTTTCTACAGGCAATTTCCTCCTTATTTCAGTTCCACTGAGCGCAGAACTAGACAAAGCTTAAAATTTGTAGTGGGTTAGTTATGAAAGAGCTGCAGAGATCTGCAGAAGCACATTAGGACTCTCATTGATTTGAGAGGTCAAGATGATGAAACGCTGGATGAAAGTCAGTATGATTAAGTAATGCGTGTAGGAAAGGATGATCCTGTTTTTACCTGCATCCTGCAACATGTGCATCCATGTAACTGGATGTCACTAATCACCAGTCAGGAATGAAATTTTGGGGTATAATAGATGCAGAAACAACACAACCTCCCCTTCCCCTCAAAAGAAAGGAACCTGAACTCAATGTTTCAAGACCTTAGCAGGGAAACCACTCCAAACAGCTACCATACGTCCCAAGACATGGATGCAAGACAAATTTACACATAAAAGAGCCCTTCCAGCACATTGCTTTGTCAGCACAGGCGCAGCCAGTGTGACAAACCACAGAATTTCTTTGCTGCAAGACGTTGTGGGCTCAAAGTTAAAACTGCAAAACCAGTCAGATAAATTAATGGAGGAAGCTTTCATCAAGAAAAAGACATCACTGCTGGCATAGGAAGTCCCCGAACTGCAATTCACTGGTGGCTGGGAGAGTGTTACTACACACATCATAGACTCTTGCTAGGCATCTGTGTTGCTGGTGCAGTAATTTTATATTACGTTTTAGGGGTTAGGGCAATTTAAACAATTAGGCAAAGGAACATAGCAGCAATAGTAAGTAAACCTCTTTCTGAGAGAGCATTCATTTGAATTGGATGGTTAAATCCCCCATAAAGCACCTGGAAGATTTAACAACTCATGTCCAAATGAACAAGATGTAATAAGCTTGTACACAGGCTTGATATGAAAAGTGGATTGTTTTTAGTAAAACAGTGGAGAACAACCTCTTATTGAAAAGGGTGATATTGAATTTTAATCAGGGGAAAATAAAGATGCAAGAATAAATCTGCACAGGCTTASAGAAGGACTAGATGGCTTTCTCAGCCATCAACAATGGATGCAGGAGTGTTTTACATCCTAATCTGCTATTTTCTGTTGTTTTTACTTTTTCAATCACCCTATATATCCTGCCTTTTTAAGAAAAAAAGCCAAACCAAGAAAAACTGCCAGTATTGTCCTCTAGGAAGTGCAGAGGAAGCAGAGATACAAAAGATGAAAAAGTGATAAAAACCACATCCTTCAATATAGCTGGCCCTAATTTTTCATCTCAGTATTACTCACTTGAGTAATTGTAGAGTTACACGTTCAAACTGAAAGCAGAGGAATCCAGACTATGTTTTGCTGCCCATGTTTTACATATCAGAGCTTAGTAACAACCATCATCGCCCTGGCGATTCTCATCTGTGTCATGACCTGGGATTTATGTGACCCTCACTAGCATCCCTTTCCGTGCCATCTCTGACACAATCTGTATCTTTGGAGGGGTTAACTGGAAAACCATTTCTCAAACGTGTTTTTAGTTATTACAAGATACACACACCCTCTTTTCACGCATAATTATTTTTTTTAAAACGAGCATATTGTGGCAATTATGGGGGAATTTGTATTCTCCACTGACATCTGAAATTCCATTATCTGTATTTCATGGTGGCAATGGAGTCCAGCATCATGTCCCTGGGCCAAACTTTCAGGGCTTGTTTTGGTTTGGTTTTGAGTAGTGGGTGGAGACAACATTGTTCAGGTCCTCAGAGTAAAGCACATGCGAAATAATTTTTTTTACCCCCTTTTCTGAACAGTAGTTCTGTGTTGGGGGTCCATGCACTTAACTGGTCTGTTCAGATACTGAATACAATACAGGATGCCTTATCTTAAGCTTTGCTAAGATGGAAAGCCAAAAGCCAAAACAGGAGCAAGACCCGCATCACTATGGTCCTCTCGGTTTATTGTTCTGTGCCAACAACCGAATTTGAGCCATTGTGAATACTTTCCTCCCCCCTTCCTCAGTTTGAACACTTTGAAGCTATTTAACCCATCTTAATTCACAGGCAATCACAGGAGCAGGGTGTGGGGATAGGACTATTTGCCCAAAATAGCTCATAATGCAAACACCAACAAGGCTGAAATTGCTCTTCCTGGACTGACTTGCCAAGCATGAAAACCACTTTTTTCCTGAAAAGCCAAACCATTTACAGGCTGTTTGGATGGTGTGCGTGGTGGGAGAAGGCATTTTGGAGAGAACATTTGAATTGGTACATCCGCCTGACACACGACGTGTTCCAGACAAGATGTTCCCGACTCCACTAGCCAAGTTGCATGGGCCAGTTCAATAGGACTTGTGAAATTCAGGTCATCTGTATGCAGAGCAGTACAGCGAGATTCGCTGCTTCACAGACTGCAAGCTGACCGCTCATCTGAGAGAAAACTCCTATTCTTTGCTCAGATTTCACCTTGAGGTTGTGAAGTCAAGTTAAAAACAACTTTTTTTTCCTAGCAATAAGCCATAGAAAGGTCACATACTTCTTCAGACAGGAATGCAAAGGGGTACAAGGTCTTCCCTGTATAGGTAACTCATGTGATTTATAGTGTTGCATTTAGCCTTGTTGGAGCCAAATTAAGGGAGAAAAGCAACAGAGGAGATGTGGCCTTGAGGGATATTTTTTTTTTTCTCCTTTTTGTGCCTCTCCTTGCCAGGCTATTGCTCTGCTTTTGCTGCTGTAGGGGCCCAGAGCACAGGCTCTGGCTTCAGAAACAGCGACCAAAGCTGTCCCTGTCACGTACGAGGAACAAAACCAAGTCCCAGAAGTACAGGGAAAGTTTTGAACAGGGATTAGAGACATCTCTGGAGTCCCAGCAGCTGATCCTGGTCTCTCTTATGCACTGGCGGGGCTAGATCCCAACACCCATATAATTCTGGAGACAGGTAAATGGGATTTCTATGTCGGCGGAGGGGTGGGCAAGCACACACCATTTGCTGGTAAGGCTCTGAAGGATTTTAAAAAGGCCTGAAGTTTTGCCAATCTCTCCTGGCTCCAAGGAGTACAACAGACATGGCACTTATTCTAGTCTTACTATGAAAAGCAAGAAGGCATCTATAAGGGAAGATCAGGCAGCAGTGTGTTAATGTCAAATCATAGATGTTTTGCTGGGAGCTTATCTGAAAAGAGACAACAGGAGGGGAAAAAAAAAAATAAACCCAGGAGCTCTCACAGATTTACTTTCCAATAACTTTAATATTCAGATCACCATCAAGAAATCCAGTGAAAGAAAGTATTTTCTGAAGTGGGTTTTGTTCTGCACGTTAAGCTGTATTTAGAGCTGTAACGTGAAGCCAGTGGGTGCTGAGTATTGCCACTCTCACTGTCCTACCCCAGACAGACACAACGGACGAAGGAGGCCTGATGTAATATTATATATACACACCATATTGCCATTTATTTATTTTAATACCTCTGCTAGCTCTCCCAGCCCTGCTGGGTGAAGTCCAGCAAAATCCCCTGCCATCCTCCAACACCACCTCTCCCACCCTTTAGGCTCCACCACCAGCCACAGCCTTCTCTGTTGTTATATTGTACCTTTTCCTTTATTATGATCTTTATTCAGAGGGCAGAGGATGTGCTTCCAGGGGATGTGGGGAGGAGGGCAGAGGAGCCAGAGCTCAGCTGAGACGGGGGTAACCAGCAGCAAGGTAGTCCATAGCTGCTCTGAGCCCCTGGGAATTATTAAGCCCCAATGCAATTATTTCCCCCCCCGCCTCCAAGAGATCTGCATCCTTCAGTCTTTTCCCAGCTAAGCAGGTCTCAAACTGTGAGCGAGTCACAGAATAAATTACAGGGGGTGCACAAGGAAAACAAAATTGAGAATTTGCCACTGTAGGACACTACTCTCGAACTGATCACAGCATTTGCTACAGCATTTCATTTGGGTCTTAAAGAATTGCTTTGTGCCACCTATGAGAAACACACAGAAACACTCCTCTATTTCTTATAAATATTGGCTACAGGCTCCCTTGATACATGGGTGGGAGACACTAAAAACGGTAAGCTCAGAGGCATCAAACAGGTTGGAAATTGGCCTGCAGAAGAGGAACTAAAATTTATAAGAAAAGGTAGAAGCGGCATTACAATTTAATAAGTCGCAAGCCATATGAGCTGCATGTTGACTTCTAGTTCTTTTTTTTTTTTTTTTTTGGACTATCAGTGATCATTTCACTTATATTACATACTGCCTTTTCCCACCTCTTAATCCTCTGCATCCTGCAGCTGATCTGCACAATGTCACGTCTGTACAGAGTTGCTGCTGTACTCATACACAGTAACTACACAAAGAAATGTCTGGTAAAATTGACTTAATCACATCTTTGACCTACTCTGTGCCCATACAGCTGTAATCTCCAGCTTCACACAAAAAGTTGAGAAACTTCAGTCATGCTGTAGGCAAAAAGTGCCTGGGAGATATTTCTTCTACGGTCACGTAAACATGTCATTTTTCTAAGAAAACAGGATTCTTCGAGAGGGCAACAGTTTCTCCTCCTAAATCTTCTTGACTTTCAAGTCCTCTGTGTCATCCCTCAACTCAGCAAAACCCAGGTATGCCCTGACTTGACTAGCAGAGGAATCAGAAGTAGTCTCACAGAGCTAGATAAACTTTTAAAATAATCCCTAGGATCGCTTGTCTGGAGCACACACGCTATAAGACAACACATATGGAGCTCTGTAAAAGCACTTTACTGGCATTCATTGGTGATGACTCCCAGAAGTCACCCCGGCTCTGGTCCGTAGGGTGCCCACCCGCCCCAGATGCCAATCACAGCCCTGCACTCCCCCATCCCGCACAACACTGCAGGTGAGCTAACATCCACACTGAAGTTTTGGAAGTCAAATAGAAACTGATCATTCTGTGTCCTAAAGTCCTAACTGACTTTTTAAAAAAAAAATAAAATAAACTTGCAATAAGACCGCTATGCCAAGTCTCATACCACAGACAAAGAAAAAGGATCTTAGTCCACATTCTTACACACAGGCTCAGAAGATGGTCAGAGAAGTTTAAACTTCTGAAAAAGAAAGTTCAATGCTCTGCCCCTGTGAGGAAAAAAAACCAGTCATGTAAGTAGACTTGATGGTTTGACTTTTGAAGGGTTGTTTTTCCTCTTTCAGCTCAGGACACATTAAGTTCTTTAAAACATTGTAGCAAGAAGCTCAAGTATACTTTAAAATATGATATAATAATAATAATAATATCACCATTCATATACCCCCTCAAAATCCCTGTCATTTACTCCCTCAAAMAAACAAACAAACAAAAACCACCAAAAAACTGTATTAGGTGCAGCTTCATGTTTTGCTTAAGAGCTGAGGGAAATAAACTTTATATTTAACTAATTGTATAATTTTGCCATCTACATTCCCAGATGGTTCCAATGTTTTAGTGAAGTTTCTGCAAACCATCTGCAAACTTTTTACATGTTCGGATTTTCAATAGGCAAACCCAGGCACTTACAGCAGCATTAAACATGGATATTTAACACTGTGGAGTTTTAATATCTGCAGCAGGCATTAACGGTGATTTTTTTTTTTTTCTCCCCCTTATCCTTCTTTTTAGCAGTTCGAGTTACCGTTTTTCACTATTCAAAATAAAAGATAGTAGTACCGAAGGTAAAAATCAGTAGCAACTTTTAAGTACCGAACACATGCCTCAGAGGGACAACAAACTGTGGAACTTTCAACAACAAAACGAAACAAGCACATTTGTCCCCCTTCCCCCCCCAAGACTATTTTCCACTTCTTGATCAACTTTCATGCTGGTTTTTTGCTCCTCTGAAGTTTCCCACCCATTCCTCTGCAGAGCACAGCAAGGAAAGCAGAGAGTTAATCCTGCAGCTTCAACTGGTGTGAGCCTTTACTATTAACTTGAATTTATGGAGCAATCGCTCCTAAAAAAAAAAGAAAGAAAGAAAAAAAAAAATTCCTCACTGCACTGTAACACCGAGAAGTATATTTAAAAAATCTCCCTCGGGTCTCTCTAAACATCTGCTTAAAGGTTTGCTGTATCTTAAAAGGGCTCTAATTACCAGAAACTCCTCTCTTACTTAAGCCCAGGGCTCACATTTCGATTATAACTCAAGCTCCAGTTAATTTAGGGCTAAACCAAAAATGCCTGTACCAAACAGAAGAAAACATAGGCCTACCTTAAAACTTTCCAGCTTTTCAGAGGATCCAAGTCAGAGATTATAGACACCATTGTAGTAATAATGACAATAAAATATAGATATATATATATATAAAAAAAACACAACCACGGCAGGGAAGCCTAACCACAAAAGCAGCAAGTACTCTACTCAGTGTGGGAATGACAACAAACCCAGCACAGCTCTTCCTCCTTCTCAAGCTGATAAGCACTTGTCCCAGCTTCTCTCCACCCCCAAAATCAATCTTGTGCTATATTGCTTCACAGTCCCAGTTTCATTTCTTCACCACTACCTTTTAAAGCTCTTGTAATCTGCTCCAACTGATCAAATTTGACCTTTTTGTAGCCCACTTTATTCCAAGCACAGCCCTCAGTTAAATCTCTCTTTATTAACACCGTCCTTCTTGGCTTTCTTTTGGAACAAACACAGCTCAAGCTGGAAGCCTCCAGTCTTTGCCAGCAATCATTTACAGATTACCGCAAGCTGCAGTCTTCTCCTTTTGGGTATTTTCTTCCACCTCTGAGGTTTGCTTTTATATTATTTTCTGAAGGTTGTTGGGGGTCTCCCTTTCCCCATTCTGTGCAGGTTGGAGTTTGACACTTTTAAAGGAGGGACTTTCTAATGCAACTCCTCTCCCACCCTTCCCTCCTCCTCTTACCCCTCACCCTCATATAGACAGACAGATACACACATTAAAAACAGTTTACAACCATTTGAATACAGAATCCTCTTTCTCCCCCCTTTATTTTTTTAAATCTAGTAGACTTGATAGACTTGTAAGCTGAAGCTGTGTCTGATTTAGAGCAAGACTGCTATTATGGTAGAATAATAAAAAGCCTAATAATGCAAAGACAGATGTAACCCTTTGGATGTTTGAAAGGGGAAAAGGTGTCTATATAATTCCATTAAATCCATTTCTTCTTTTTGTTGCTACTGAAAAAAATAAATAGTAAAGCATCCTCCAGATCACTATAGTGATCTGAAAAGTTGTGTAACTGCTATGTTAGTGTGTGTTTGTTTAGGAAAATCTAGATGATTGGCTTCTTTTGTGTTTCTAGAACTCTTTTTGACATTGATTTCCCTGCATTTAAATATTTCTCTTTTGCATTTTTTCCCCCCCTCAAAATGTTTTCCATTCATCCTGTAAATGACTGTGCCCTCTCCTTGAGCTCCATCGATTCACTGGGATTTCTGGAAATTCCCAAATTAAAATTCTGGGGGGAAAAAAGCAAAACTGTACCTTATGAAGTGTTCAGTCAGAACCAAACTACCCCAAATGACAGATACTTCCACTTTGCTATTTATACCACAGGCATATGCTCCTAGTTTCTCTCTGCCACCAGTTCTCAATTTTAAAAAAAAAAAAAAAAAAAGAAAGAAAAAAGTTAAGATCAGCCCTTGTATGTTAAAAAGCAGCAGTAATATGATGGTCACATAGAGATCTGGTAGTGTGTGACATCACACACTCATGGAAACATAATAAAGGGTATAATAAGGCATAATAAACTTTTGAGGCTGCTTTAAGTCTTCCACTATCACCTCCTTTGGTGAGATAAAACTCGAGCTATGTCTAAACTGTTTTCAGGGCTCCCTTGTTCGCTGTAGTTTTGGGCAGCCTGAACCTCCCCTTCCTGCTGTCCCTACAGTACAAAGGCAGCACAGTCTTGCCCTTGCCAGAAGGTGACACTGAGGCTTCCCACTGCCCCAGAAAGATTTTGTGACCATTTTGTCTGCCAGACAGCAGCCAGGAGATAGTGGTCAGACAGAAACAACCAGTTTTAAACTACCTAGATACAAAATGCCTTCTTTGTTCAAAGGCCAGAGCATCATTGACCCCTCATTTAGGAGAAACTTAGATTGAGTCCTCTCCTGCCTCTTTTTCCACCCCTCAGACCGGTGAAGCCCCTGGCTCAGCATGTGGGGCCGTATCAGTTGATCAGTTTAGCAAGTCAGACCCCAAATTCAGATCTCTGGATTTTACGTCCTCCCCTGGGCAATGGCTCCAACAGCTTTGCTTTATCTCAGAGGGGTGTAACAAGGATAAACACATCAGAGACTGCTGATGGTGAGATTGCAGGTGCAGATCTGGGGGAAGAGGGTGGAGGACAGCTGGGGGGTTAGAGATGCTCCACCTCCCCCTTAAAGTCAGCGTGGCACAGGGTGTTTCTCACCTGATACACACATATCCCTGAGCACTTCTTCAGAGATAAGGGTTGTATCCACCTCTGGAAACTTTGGGGCCATATATTCATTTACCTACAGGAGATGGGTTAGATGCTTGCCATGGAAAATGAAATTCAGTTGCCACTTGTCATATGTTTCTTCGTGGAGCTGAGGAAACCTTCATTTYTAGCGTGAGAAGCAATTAAAAAGAGATTGGCCTGTGTCTCTGCCTTTCTTCCCAAAAGTTTATAAACCAGCGTTACACAGGTTAATCCCTCACTTGAGGCTGGGGAGGACATAAGTGGTTCCAGTACACTGCCTTTTTCCTCTCTCCCTTACTGCCACATGTGCTGGTTTTAGAGCTATATTCGCGTGTTTTCCCATGCAAACTTCTCACTGAACGTTTCATATTGATGACCAGGCTCAAATTAAGAAAGGCTTCAAGCTTAGCCTGCAAACAAAAAAAAGTTCAAAATACCCTGTCCTATCATGTCCCCTTGGCAAGCCCAGTTTAAGTCCTTGTCACATCCTATCCGTCCACTGTTGCACGTCAAGATGAGAAAGAGGAAATGATGCTCTGCCTTTATATCCCACTTAGGGATCTAACTGGTTTCAGCTTCTGTACAGGTCAGGAGTAGGTGAGAGCTACAAGGGTAAGAGACCTTTACATTAAGGTTGGATGTTCCTATATCCCTAGACTTCAAGGACTAGACACACGAGGTGGAGGACCACAGTTTCCCCTGGTGTATATGGAGAAACCAAGGCCAAGAGAAACAACTCAGCCCCTGTCCGCCACTCCAGGTCAACGCCAAACCAGCCCAGAGCTCCACTGCACCAGATGCTGAGCGTCTCTTACTCTGTTCATCCGGAAATTCCACAAACTATCTCAATTTCAAGAACTTTATTTCTAACAAGTATATTTTATACTTTCCATAGATACGTTTTTCACTGCCTTCCCACAGAAAACACTCCATTATTTCCTCCAACATATCCACATGAAAACTATACCGTAGGAGTAAAGATTCTTATTCCTTTCCCATTTGCAATTATTTATGGTTATTTTTATTATTTTCATCTTAAACATTTCATGTCTGGAACGAAAGCCAGATCTCCATTTTGCTGGACCTGGCTGCCATTTTGCCAGCTTTTCCTACAACACTGAAGAAAGCAACTATAAGCTTTCTAAAAATAAAACTAGAAGATTAAGTTTAGCACAGAGAAACTTGCGACAGGCAATGGATTTTCCAAAACAGCCTCACGTTTTTCATACAGCATGTAGCTATAGTAGGAGAAAACAAATAAAACAGAAACAGAAACTCACTGTAAAATTATTTTAACTCTTGTGCTTGGATAGTGGCACTCCAGCCCATCTTTTAGCTAAATGTTTGTTCTGTTGCGGTTAAGGACTTTGTCTTCAAAACTTTTATTTTTATGCTTTAAGTGAAGAAATTTCCTATGATCTTCAGCTTGTTTGCCAAGAAAAAGCCAGCACATCTGTGAAATATTACTTAAGCAAATTTATTACAGTTAGCCAGAAGGCAACAGCCCTGAAAGTTTCCTCTACCTGCTGAAATCCAGCCTATTGTATAACTTGGGTCCGTCATGCCATAACATGTCCCACCAGCGAGAGCTTAGCAGTTCTCGGTTAATATGATAAAGAAGTACAAGCTTTCCAAGACTGTGAGTTATGTTAAAGTAAATATGTATATATACTTTTGAAAACAGTATTTGTATATGCACATGCATACACAAAAGCATCTCTAAGCAATGTCATCATCCTTAGTTTAGACAGCTGTGGAGTCAAAAAAGTTCCAGATCAGCTAGCTACAAACATTTGAAGGTCAAGTACAGGACAAAGCATTTAAAAAAGCATAAGCAATGATGGCTACTGAGCATTAGAAAGATGATTTTATGTCATGAGGTTTTTTTTCCCAGCTGCTTCTTTACCAGAAACCTATTGGACTGAGGACTTCRTAGTGTTGGGGAGGAAAATAAACCAAGTATAGTAAGCAGTCTGGGTTGGYTATTTAATCTTCTTTCGAGGGTGTTATCTCATTCAAAATATTTTAGAAGCCAAGGAAGGTCTGCCAAAGCACAACTTTGTAGTCAGGATGCCCAACAGCCATCATTATATCAGGCAATAATAGAGGAATAAATAACCTTCTAGCATCTTCCCAACACATATTTTCCATCGCTCTTTCTTTCATACAAAGCAATATTAAGTTATTTGAAAGAAAGCCTGGTCTTTTACCAGGAAAACCTCACTCTCTCTAGGGAGCCTGCTGTTAAACAAAAGCTTGTCTATTAGAGTGGCCTCCAACTTCAGGGCTGCTGTTGTGGGCTGATAAAGGCTCTTCTCCAGACTGTCTCATGCTGTCCCTCCCCACCAGCATTGCCACCCCCCCTGCCTCTCCTCCCAGTGCCTAATGCCTCGCCTTTTAAGCAATGGAGTGACTAATTGAAAATGCATTCCAGTGCTTTACAAGCAGCTTTTGCTTTCCTGCTGACCAGCCAAATGTTTTAAAGTTGGCAAGATGCTGTTTTAACTTGGGAACTCGGGCACTTGTTCATGGCCTGGATGTGTGAAAAAAATCTGGGTGAATTCAATAATTCTATTAAAAAAAAAAAAAATTAAAAATCTCACTTCTAGAACCGGTATGAGTAAATCCAAGTATTACAAATCTTGAAAGCAAGTCCATTCTCTCTTGGTGAAATGCATGATCCAGGAGACAAGAAATTGTAAGTCCTAAGGTTAAGAAATGCACAAAGTCGTGCACCAGTGCTTGGACACAACCAGAGAAAAAGCAGCTACAAGCAGGCATAAATCCAAATGACAATTGCCCTTTGGGAAAGAGTACTGGAACTGAAACACCCCGGAGACAGTCAGTAATCGCTGATTCACGGCCAGTCAATGGCCAACCAGTCTGGGATTCAGCGCATCTTATCACAAACAACTTAGAAGTTGGCTTCATCCAGCAGCTGCAGAGATTTAAGGGGTTTGTTTCTTTGCTAAACAGCAGGCCTGATTGTACAAAGCCTGCACTTTAACAGTTAAACATTAATCTTAAATTACATAAATGTGTCTCATACTTATCGACTTCTCACTTTTACGAAGTCTGTAGAGACAAACTTTCCAGAGATGGTGGKTTTTTTTATATGGATTGTGATTTTAACAGATTTTCAAGTACTTTCAGGTTTTGCTCATGACAACTGCTACAATAAAAAGCCTTATGAACAAAGATGTGTTTTGTGCCTATTCACCTAGCAGAAAATGACTATTATGGCATACTTCATTATGGGAGAAATGCTTTCCAGCCTCTCTGAAGAGACAGTCTTCCCCAAACTCCCATCATCCTAATTGTTTTTAAGGTGTTTGTAGTTTACTTTAAACAGCATATGAGCCAAACATTTACGTCTTCTCTTAAATTTCTCTTTATTGGCTGGCAGGAGGGTTCCTTCATTCTGCAGCATTGGCAGAGCGAGAACACTGTGTAGTCCGAGGCAGGGCTTGCCCYTCCTAACCCAAAGGAAAGAATGAAAGAAAAGAAAAGCTTCTTGTATTTGCCAGACATGTTCAAAAAGAGCTACTTGCACACCCCAATCTGATTCTTTCATTCCATTCGGGAGAGTCATGGGTCAAATTTGGTAGAGAGGAAAATAGCAGCCGTTAACAGTTCCAGCGCCGCAGCAGACTGAAAAGCCAAAGCTGACACTGTCTGTCTTTTCATTTCCATTCTTTTGGTGTCAGGTCATACAGTGAACACCAAGAGGTCCTTATGAATCCTTATGAAAAGGTTATTGTTCAGGCTGCCTCTGTAACATAGTCCAGAAAATAAAAACTTCGGTAATGACCTTAATAAGTGCTTTGTTATGAAGGCCATGTTTTCACATGGACCACAGCTGCATTTATCTGGTCTGAATGCCATCTCATGCAGCGTTGAAATATACATCCAAGAGTAATTAAATTATGCTGAATGCATACTGTAAAATGTTTAGGAAATGATTTCCAAAGAGCCAAAGGAAAACTAGTGGCTCCATATCCATATGTGTCTTTAATAGACTCTTCAAATATTTACCTCTGGTTTTCTATCCATTGCAGAAGTCCAGAGAATAGGATGATTATTGGTAAGGGACTAAATGGAGATGTTCAGTTAATTCCTCTCAATGTCTGTCTTCTTGACATTGAGAAAACTGTTTTTTTTATCTGTGCCCTACTTTCCCATCTGGGAGGGACAGATACCACCCTAGCAATCTAAAGAGCAGAACACTAGGAACTTAGTAGAAGACACAAAAATTGGCAGCTTTATAAAATTCTCTCCTTTCCAAGATGGTTTTAAGTCTAAATCAACTGAAATACTGGTTCATCATTCAGTGTAAAAGAACATGATCTGTTGAGACAGATGGCTTCTACCACTTCAAAAATTTAAGAGTTGCTGTAGCAAAGCAAGGAACCCCTGAACCTTTAAAAAATGGTCACCTATATCATACCCTTTAAAATGAAAATAATTTAAAAGCTCCAAAGTCCTAGAGGGAAATAAGGGGAAAATAGCGAAGGGGAATCATTATGAAATTAAGAAAATGGTGAAATAAATCTTCCATTTCTGAGATTCATCTTTATTAAACTACATTCAGGCATTTGAAAGTGCCAACCAAACACCTGCATTGTACATGGAGCTTATATTCTTTAAACAGAGAGAGGGAGACACAGGGTCTGCCTTGACAGCGTGCTTTGCTATTGACCTAAAGATGATGACATGCAAGTAGGGAAAGAGAAAATGCTTTAGATGCCTGAGCAATCACATACATATTTCACACAAAGGCATGGAGAAGCATCCTTTTAGCCTGTGTATGAACTGCACCAGCACAGGCTGAGTTTACGTCTGACACTGGTCAGGATTCAAGGTTTGCTGGACTCACTAGAGATACCACTGTTTCATCTTTCCTTCCTATTACAAAGGCAGGGAGAGCTCACAAAATGGGAAGGCTACTTTTTGCCATAACAGCTGGCAGGAGATTTTTATAGGCACAAAAAACAATTAAGTGTCCTGATTCTGGGCATGTAACTCCCCTGGAGCCTTTGTTTGGAAGTGTTTATCTGCTTGCATAGGCACAAGCATCTACGAATGCATGTACAGGTGTGTGTGTACATCTAAACAAAAGCACCATGGAGCACACTGAAATAATCTGTTGCTCTCCAGAGAAAAAAAACCCCAAACATGTTATCCCTGTGAAAACAGCCAAAAACTCCCCCACCGGCACACGCAGAAGGGAGGGGGGCCAATAATGCAGAAGAATGGAAGCTTGCAATGGCAASGACCAGCAGGAGGAAGAGACTTCCCCCAAAGCCTGAGGTGCCCTTGCAGAACCGCTTCACCGCTCTGCAGACTGAAGAGGAAAGACCCGTCACACCAGGAGAGATGCTGGAGCTGAGTAAGGCAGCCCGATCTGCCCCCCTTTAACAACCAGCGCAACTAAAAAAAGGCGAYGGGTGGTAGTAGTAGGCAACTCTCTTCTGTACTCTCTTCTCTGAGGTACAGAGGCACCCATTTGCTGACCTGACAYGCTCTCTAGAGAGATGTGCTGCTTACCGGGGGCTTGTATCAGGGATGTCACCGAGAGACTACCAAGCCTTGTACAGTCCACTGCCTATTATCCRCTSCTGYTGTTTCATGTGGGCACCAGTGATACAGCCAGGAGCAGTCTGAGGAGTATCAAGAAGGATTACAGAGCCCTGGGAATGGTGGTAAGGGACTCTGGAGCACAGGTGGTTTTTTCATCAATCCYCCCGGTCAAAGRGAAGGGGTTTGAAAGKGCCAGTCRAATCTGGCRAGTCAACAAATGATTACAGGACTGGTGCCACARCCAGGTGTTTGGCTACTTAGACCATGGGACTCACTTTGAGAAACCTGGTCTACTGGGGGCTGAYGGGGTCCATCTGTCAGAGAAGGGGAAGAGCATCTTYGGTCATAGGCTTGCCAAGCTGGTGAAGATGGCTTTAAACTAAAGTTGCTGGGGGAGGGGAACCTCAATCCATCCCACTCCTACCAGTTTGATGCTGGGGCCAGCAATAGATGCCCAGAGCCTGGAGAAGGATCACAGGTCAGCAGGAGGCCATTCAGAGTGACCTTGAGAGGCTTGAGAGGTGGGCCGTGCGAACCCCATGAAGTTCAACAAGGCTGAGTGCAAGGTCCTGCAYGTGGGTCGGGGCAACCCCAAGCACAAATACAGGCTGGGCGGAGAATGGATTGAGAGCAGCCCTGAGGAGAGGGACTTGGGGGTGTTGGTAGATGAGAAGCTCAACATGACCTGGCAGTGTGCACTTGCAGCCTGGAAAGCCAACTGTATCCTGGGCTGCATCAAAAGAAGCATGACCAGCAGGTCGAGGGAGGTGATTCTCCCCCTCTACTCCCTCTACTCCACTCTCTTGAGACCCCACCTGGAGTACTGTGTCCAGCTCTGGGGCTCCCAACATAAGATGGACATGGACCTGTTGGAGCGAGTCCAGAGAAGGGCCACAAAGATGATCAGAGGGCTGGAGCACCTCTCCTTTGAAGACAGGCTGAGASAGTTGGGGTTGTTCAGCCTGGAGAAGTCTGGGCAACCTGTGCCGGTGCTTGGTCACCCTCACGGTAAAAAAGTGTTTCCTGATGTTCAGAGGGAACCTCCAGTGTTTCAGTTTGTGCCCATTGCCTCTGGTCCTGTCACYGGACACCACTGAGAAGAGCCTGGCTCTTCTCTTCTCCAGGCTGAACAGTCCCAGCTCTCTCAGCCTTTCCTCATAGGACAGGTGCTCCAGACCCTTTGTTGGAATCTTTCCAATATGTCTATGTCTCTCTTGTATTGAGGAGCCCAGAAACGGACAAAGTACTCCAGGTGTGGCCTCACCAGCGCTGAGTAGAGGGGAAGGATCATCTCCCTTGACCTGCTGGCAATACTTTGTCTAATGCAGCACAGGGTACCATTTGCCKYCTTTGCCACAAGGGCACAGTGCTGGCTCGTGTTCAACTTGGTGTCCACCAGGACCCCCAGGTCCTTTTCTGCCAAGCTGCTTTCCAGCTGGGTGGCCTCCAGCATGTACTGGTGCATGGGGCTGTTCCTCCCCAAGTGCAGGACTTTGCAATTCTCCTTGTCAAACTCCATGAGGTTCCCATCAGCCCATTTCTCCAGCCTGTGGGGTCCCTCTGGATGGCAGCATGACWCTCTGGCATATCAGCCACTCCTCCCAGCTTGGTGTCATCAGCAAACTTGCTGAGGGTACACTCTGCCCCATCATCTAGATCATTAATGAAGATGTTAAACAGGACTGGATTCAATACAGACCCCTGGGGTACACTGCTAGTTACCGGCCTCCAACTAGACTTTGCACCACTGAACGCCACCCCCTGGACCCAGCCATTCAGCCAGTTTTCAATCCACCTCACTGTCTGTTCATCCAGCCCACACATCACCAGCATGTTATGGGAGACAGCATCAAAGGCTCTACTGAAGTCCAGGTAGACAATATCCACTGCTCTCCCCTCATCTACCAGGCCAGTCATTTCATCATAGAAGTTTATCAAGTTGATCAAGCATGATTTCCCCTTTGTGAATGCATGCTGACTACTCCTGATGACTTTCTTGTCCTCAATGTGCCTGGAAGTGGTTCCCAGGATTAACGTTCCATCACATTCCCAGGGATCAAGGTGAGGCTGACTGGCCTGTAGTTCCCTGGGTCCTCCTCCTTGCCCTTCTTAAAGATAGGAGGGACATTTGCTTTCTTCCAGTCTTCAGGCACTTCTCCCAGTCACCATCACCAATCAAAGATTATTGAGAGCATCCTCACTATGACATCTGCCAGCTCCCTCAGCACTCATGGGTGCATCCCATCAGGGCCCACAGATTTATGTCTGTCCAGTTTGCTTAAGTATTGCCTTACCTGAATCACTTCCACCAACGGTAGATATTCCTTGCTCCAGCCTTTCCCCCTGGTCTCTGAGACCTGGGATTCCTTAAAGTTGGTCTTGCTAGTCAAGACTGACCAGAGGCAGCATTCGGTACCTCAGCCTTTTCTACATCCTGTGTAACGAGGTCCCCTGTCTCATTGAGCAATGGGCCCGCATTTCCCCTAGTCTTCCTTTTGTCAGCTATGTACTTATAGAAGCCCTTCTTCTTGTCTTTGACATCCCTGGCCAGATTCAATTCCATCTGGGCTTTAGCTTTCCTAACCTCATCCCTGGATGACTGGACAATGTTTCTGTATTCCTCCCAGGTTACCTGTCCTTGCTTCCACCCTCTGTATGCTTCTTTTTTGTGTTTGAGTTTGGCCAGGAACTCCTTGGTCATCCACACAGGCCTCCTGGCATTTTTGCCTGACTTCTACTTTGTTGGGATGGAACTCTCTTGAGCTTGGAGAAGGTGATCCTTGAATAAGAACCGGCTTTCTTGGGCCACCGTTCCTTCCAGGGCCTTATCCCGTCTTTGAAGATGCCAGACTCTGCTCTTCTGAAGTCCAGGGTTTGGAGCTTGCTTTTCACCCTCCTCCTTGCCCTCAAGATCCTGAACTCTGCTCAAAGGTTGTTTCCAGACAACCTTATTTTCAAGTTATGGATGCTGCATCTAAAATTCATGTTCATTTCATGATGTCAATAGTGACTTCAGGCTTCATGTTGTCATTATTGATGACAAAACTGGGCCTAATACTTCTCCCAAAACACAATCATCCAGCTGGGGCCTGCTTTGAGATATTAATTGGCCTGTGTTCAATCCAGCTAGTTAACCTGTGCTCTGCTGGTAATGAACAGCCATAATCTTCCCTGGATTGCCAAGGGATGCAAAGTAAAGAGCCTAGGAGGACTAACACTTTTCCATTGCAATGTCAAAAAAGAATGAAATGGGTATTTTTGATGGAATTCCTGGTTTTCATTAGTTACATTCCTATTARTCAAATATTTTTCAGCCAAATGTTTTGTATCTTTTCTGTTATTTTCCCTTTCTTGACAGATTGAGCAGTCAGTGGGTATGTGGGGCAGCCCACCTGACCCTGTTGAGCCCGCATCACTTTAACATGGCCATGGTATGGCAAATAAAATTTCCCTTTCAGTGCAGATTAACCCAGTCTACACATTTAAAATGATCCATTCCCAAGAGATATTTCTAGCTATCTAAATTTTCTGTAAATTTGAAACAAATGTCATTATTCTTAGGTGATATGAGCAAATCATCCTGCTATGTTTCAAATACAGAACCAAAATATTTATCACCCAGGATCTACAAAAACCTATTGCCCACCTCTGTCTTTCCTGCAGTGCTATTAACAGTTTTATGTCTGGCTAGTAATGACCTACACCAAGAATTCATCTACAGGAGGTGGTATGAAACTGTTTTAAAAGAAACTGTTTTAAAAGAGTATGCAGCCCAGTATAGAGGAGCAATACCACTTTTTATCCCCACCTGTACGTGCTGAAAGTTTGCCAGCTCTTGCTGAAGCAAATTCCTACTTCCCAGCTCCCATCTGGCTGCTCTTCCCTGCTGTCAGAGGTGACAAACCATTTTAGCAAAACCACTTGAACTGATATGTCTGTCATAGTTCAAACCCATGTCTGAGCAAAATAACTGTCGTGGAAAGCTGTCTTGATGTGGGCAGCAGGACAACTTTTGGATACCTGGAATGGAAAAACAACACTTAAACATTAATATACTACAGATTCTTTAATTTCTGCTCCACCTGCTGTAAAACCTGGCATAGGATTGGAGAAATAGTAGCTGCAACTTCATCAGCCATTGAATTTGGCAGAAAGAAGAGCTTTACCAAGATCAATGAAGTGTTGTGGATCATGATGTATTCTGGAGCTCTGCTCGGGGGAGGAGAAAAGGGAAGGTGCTCTCCCCTCTGCAAGCGCTGCTCGTGGATTTATTGAGAGCTATCATCTAAAGCTGAGAGACGAAATTCAGTGTGTATGGATACTCTTTGAAAGACTGCCAAAGGCTTTAGAAATAAGAACATAAATTGAAGGTGAACAAAACTGCAATTGAGACCATCTATCTCCAGCAAATATAATTAAGAAAATAACCTAGTGAATGAAAAATACGTTGGATTTTTAGAAATTATGTCATTTTCAATAATACAAGAAAAGGGTTCCTAAAGGCAGGAATTCCCAAATTAAAGAGTGATATAAGAACCACTTTCAAGTAAATAGTTTGTCCCAGAGCCAAAACCTGTTACTGCCTTACCAGCAACAATACCAGTATGTGGCAATAAATGTTCACAGTCCCCTGAGCTATAGCACTGCTGTTTGCTCCTGGCACACCTTCAGCTTCTCCCACTTGGTCTTAGTCCTGGCAGCCACCCCCCACCCCCTGCTATGCCTTTGGCTTCTCTATTACGACCCTACATATTTCATGACTTTTCATTTACCCTTATTTCCCCTTTTTTCCTCGTTTTCTCTTGCTGTTGCTCTATATAATTGCTGTCCATACCACTTAGATGGCATAAGCTTTTAGCCAAAGGTATCCTCTTTCCTCACTGTGGAATTATGATAATCTAATAAACCATGAATAAAGAACTTTCTATTTTCCAATCAGTTTCATTCAGAATTTTTCTCCTTTGGAAAATTATCTCTTTTAAAGCACCAGTATGTGTATGATTAGCAGGGATGTACTCAGTTTGCTATACTGAATGTAATCATGTCATGATCGTTCATCCTTAGGCAACCACTAACTTCCAGTCTAGTGACAAATTCATCTTTATCCAACATAATGAAGTCCAGAACAGACTTTGTTAGCATTGAGCACAATATCATTTATGTTTGAAACTCCTTTCCTTAAAAAACCCAAACAAATCATCATTGATATTTTGCTACCAACTACATGGATACAGTAGCCATGTCTCAGGAACTGAAGTCTCCCATCACACCTCAGTTCCCCTCCATGCATTACTGACTCGTGCTTATGGAATAACACATCTTATTCTGAGGTTTGATTTGTGCCTCTTGTTTGAAATAGCTGAGTGGAGGYGCTTTTACACCACTGTTAGTTACGTCATTGGTTGATGTGTACTCTCAGTCCTGCTAACGCAGATGCAGGTGGTGGTTTTAGTACAGAGGACTGCCTCTCCTAAGAGCCTGTGGTCCATGACCTTATGAACCTGCACAGAGCTCCGCAGCACCGAGACTCTGGGCATCTCCGATTCCATCCATCCATTAATTCCACAGATGATCTCCATTTTAAGTACTTTCTTTAGAGCAAGTGTATTTTATGCTTTACATAGACTTATTTTTGCAGACTCCTCTTTTTGAGCAACGTGGTGTGACCTCATGGCTGGCCCAGCTTTGAGCAGGAGGTTTGACTAGAGATGTCCTGAGGTCCCTTCCAACCCCAGTCATCCCATGATCCTAAAATCCTCTCYGCTCACCTTTTTTTTGCCCACTCCACCCTTTTTAGACTGGTTACAGGTAGAGATACTAAATCTGTTTATTCAAATCAGCAGTCTTTCAACTATATCAGATTTTTCTATATAAATTCCCAGTTCCCTTGGTTTTAATTCATAGGACTAGCACTCACATGTAAGCAATAAGAAAATGTATTTATTTCATGTTCATTGCTGCACAGGTTCAATTTTGAGTTTGGACTGGCTGGACCTTCACAGTACCCTACTAAACACGCTAGTTTAAAGCCCTCTTGGCTGCTCCAGCTGTTATTTGACAGAAACGTTAGTATTGTGCTGTATGGTTCATCAGCTGAGGATCAGGCTGTGCTAAGCAGATAGCTTTCGGCTGGCCCTGAGCACAGGTACGACCAGCTGTCTAGTGGGGAATGGGGGGAGACCGATCTCCAATACCTCTCAGTCAGGTTATGTCTTCCACAAACCTGGAAAACTGGCCTTTTTCCAACATGCCAAAAGCACTGAAATTTCTACTGTACTGTTGCTGTAGCCAGCCAGAGCCATCTCAACGTGCCCTGCCTTTCACTTTCCAGCTTGCCTTACAACTTAGAGCTAATAGGGGGGCAACATCTGCTCCCCTGTATCCTTCCAGGGCTCAAGGAGCAAAAGGTGGTGATGAGATTATTTAAAATAAAAAAATAAAAAAAAAAAAAGCAATGGTGTAAGGCACATGTTGGGATCTTCTGAGGATTGTATAGCAGCTGAGGCCCAGGGATCTGGGGGATGAGTCATTTAAGCCAGACACAAACTTTCCCCACCACCTCCCCACCTCACATGAAAGGAAAGAGGGTCGGAGCCAGACCATCTGGACAACTCTGTGGGAGCAGAGACCTGCAGAGAGGATTGGGCTGCCCGCAATGCTTAGCAGAAAACAAAGCAAAACAACTTGCTCTGCAGACCTTCCTCACACTCATCAACAGCTATCGGCTGATTTTATATCAATGAGCATTTGCAACGATTAACCCTTATTTCCACTCTCCAAATGGGAAAGACAATTAAACTAAAGAAGAAGAAAATATTATGAAGGAGAAGATGATGTTATGAAGAGGATGACATTAAATTAAATCTGTGAGAGTGTTTCAGAGCCATTGCCGTTGAAGCTAAGAGAAATTTGCCATGGAATACGCAGCACTAGTTAGAAAGTGTTATAAGGATTCAGAGTGCTCTACTGTTGTCACACTACCTTACTATATTCACAAAGGGTTTAGAAGTTAAATTTGAAATGGAAATTCATAGGAGAGGCAACTGAACAAACAGGATAATATGTCACCAGAAAATGTAGATTTGCAGAGCTTGTGAATTTGTGTGAAAATCCCAAGACAATTTCTTCATTGATCAGATTTCTATTGCTATACAAATCTTCTCTTGTGCAGATTACTGCAAAGCAGTCAAAATTAACATTTGTTCCTTTATTATTAGACTAGAAAATTTCCAACTTTCATAGCTTCCCCAATTATCACTTTCCATTAGCCCCATTACCCAATCTAATTTTTTCCTAGGACAATTTCAACATTTTTCAGTTTTTAATCATCCAGCAATAAAACATACAATGGAGAGAAATTGGCAATTGTTGTACAGAGTTATGCTATTTATTCAGGAAAGTATGAGCCTGTTTCACACTAAATATACACTAAAAAGGTAAAAATTGTCCTGAAATTTCTGTTAATGTTACCATACCTGTTACCACAAGAAACARCGTATTCCCCCTCAATATTGTATTGCCTATGAAAACTGTTAAGRAAAGATTTATTCTAGTTGACACAGTTAAGATAAAAACTGTTGGCTAAAACTACAAAGTACTCTGTTTCTAAAAGAACAAAGGATGGTTCCACAAAGCTTAATAAATTACAGAATTTCTGATATGTACTTCCCATATTCATTTGTTCCAAGTAGATGCATGTAAGTAAAGGACTGTTAGCTTCATCAAAATCATGGTGTATACTTAATGAGACCAGTTCTGTTAATTTTATTTTTTGACACTCAGGCTTTATAAAATGTATATGTATATTTTTTGGAAATTGCAATGGAATGTGACAACCATCACTCTTTCTTTCTCCTGGATTGCTGCAGAAAGTGGCTGTGTCCACTTATACTGCTAGAAAATGAAATAACCCATACAAGTAGCTTCGGAATCTCTTGAAGTTCAAAAATTAATGATAGGAAAATTGCTATACAAACAAAAAATATTTTAGTTACCTCTGGAATGATTGCTACTAAAAGGATTTTAAGGTACTAGAAAGCTTGGGAGTTTTAAAACAAAGAGAATAGAGAGGTCAGGAAAATCATCTTTAGATTAAGTAACTGTTATAAGAMTATATTTATCAGAGAAAACATTAGGGGCTTCATATAAAACTAGCTTTTCTTCTAACATACATGTTGCGATATGATGTAGAGTGGATCCCTGCTGTTCAATATACCAAGAAATAGAAGTTCAGATATGTGTCATGATAGAGGCAGATTTCCGTCATCTCTAATTTGGCAGAAATATAGGAAATGTGGAAGAGATGTAGATAGAACATAAAAGCCTCACCGTGAAGTTGGGCAATGGTACAACTCCAAATCTTAATTAGTTTATTGACTAGCTCTATAAAGATGATGCCCTGTTAACAAAAAGAATATGTTACCCATCCTCTGCCTATTGCAGTGCTATAGCAATTCCAGCAAGCTTAGTATATGGATTTATATACTTGTCTCTACTGTCCATTTGTATAAACAAGTAGCTCAGAGGATTTAGCAAAACCCCATCTGGTTACTTTAAAAGCAGAAGTACAAAAATATCAAAGTAACAGAAATAAAAATCATTTTAACTGGTCTCCATCTGGCAATTTTAATAATGGAAATGCAAAGTTACAAAACATGCTAGCTACCCAGGGTTTGTACAAAAAGAAAAATTGTGATTAAAAACATTTAAAGAATTCCTGTGCAAGACAGGTTAGCTAAGAGTTTAGCTAAGGTTCGGCTAACTTCAGTATCGCAGGAATCTAGGTCACAGTTTAGCATAGCACAGGAAAAGCCCTTTTTCTCCTGAATGTTGGGGTTTACAGCAATAGATAATTATTGCCTTGTAAAGCAGCTTGAAAATAACAGCCCCAATGAACATTACGGTGCCTTTTTTCTGGGTTGGAAACTAAGGCTGAACAAGGAGATTTCTAAAATACCTCCTTCTGCAACCGATGATGTGACATTAATTTAAAATTTTAAAACTGTCTTACATTCTCAGAAATGTTTTCTTTTGGCTAATATGTTTAGTAGCTGAAAGTGTTAAGATTGCTCAGGAAGGGCCTGATCAAATGCTCATTTGAAAGAAGAAAAGAGAAAGAAACCTCACTGACTACTTTTAGTTGAATTCTACAGATCAGCCTTGCATATTATAATAAGAAACTTGGATGCTGAGACCATCAGTGCTGCAACATTTAATGCAATATATTTTCTAAGTTAGTCCAAAACCTTTCCACAGCGGGTTTGGAATAATCATGGTTTGCATTTTTCTTCTTTTTTTTTTTTTTTTTTTTGTTCTTCCCACTTCTCACTTTTGTTTTGTTTCACTTTGAATACTTCACAGTGTTTGTATTTTGAAAGCTGGCCTATTTTCCCTCACAAAGCAGCAGATTCAGTTTGTGGTATAAATGCTAAATCAGCATGTGTCAAACTTGTTAAACCTTTTTTATGCCAAGCCTTGAAGGACCTGATAAAATAAAGCTGTAAAGATATACATTTTAATAAAACATTATTCATGCACCGTTAGTCCACAAAATATTCTCATGTACTATATAGAAATGAAAAGCAACGTTTCTCTGGCCTAAAGCTAACTTTTTATGACTCCCTTGGTAATTTTTCCATTCTTTAATACTACTTTATTTATTTATTTTACAATAAGCTTTCAGAAAAGGGATGGCATTTTTCTCGACACATTTGCATGTGCTTCCCCCCCCACACCCCCGACCTTTTACATCATCTATAGAAAATTTAATAAGGATATGGAAATCAGACAGGGTAACTGCTGGAAGCAATATGTGCTGATCAAAACCCAGAGACAGCAGCCCTGTCAAGAGCAGAACTGTGGTTGTGTGGTTCAGACACTGGCCTGGGAGTCGCGAGATCTGGGTTTTCTTCCTTAATCTGCCTGACCCCCCTGAGTGATACCAGCTCTTTGTTTGCTCAACGGGAATGATAATATTTACATTCTCCCATTCTTTTGCCTATTTAAATGATAGGTGGCTTGAGAATCCTACTGTCTTTTATAGTGCTGGTACAGTGTACAGCACGGTGCAGTTATTTCAGCTGATGCTTTTAGGTATTACTGTAAGGTAAAAATACACATTAGGGACCTAAGTATGCTGCCCTAACRTGTGACTCTGCCCTCCTGCAAGTCTGAGAAAGAAAGCCCTGAGACAAGGAGGACTCCAGTGCTGGCTTGTAGGCAAAGCCAAGCTTTTGTGTGCTTACATACTGGAGCATGAGGTTTTATATTTCCCAGTCTGCAAGCCCTTTAATCCATTGGTGTGTCTCAAGTATTCCAATACTGGCTGCATCCTGTAGGCTTTCTGAACATATTCATTGGTAGGCACATTGTATTCAGTGACAGATGTATAGCTATCTCTTGCCGTCATTCAGGAAATCTCTTTTATTGGTCTGGTTTTCATCTATTTGAACTCTGTTCACAGTTGTGACTCACGTCTGTCTGTAAGCCATTCATTCAGCTGTATCAGAGAACACGAAGAGCACCATGATGTTCTCAAGGACATCCGCAGATTTCCAGGCCTTGTCAATGTACAGACCTACAGGACCTCCATAGTAGGTCCTCTGGATGTCTCCTTCAGTGACTGGTTTTCCTACAAAGGGCCCTCCGCTAGAAGAGCAGCTACCATCAGTAAATCAAGCCCCACCAGATCCAAACTTTTTTCCCACCACCACAGCTATGTGGAAATCAGTAAAACTTCTGTGGATATTTGTTCCCTCTTGTGCCCTGGTGGCTCATGGTGTGGGTCACTACCATTTTCTCTAATAGGGACATAGGCTTTTTTGAGAGGCTCTCAAGAATGCAAACTATTCAAAGGGTCAACCACAGCTCTCCTTGAATTTGGCCACGCTGTTGCTGAGTCAGTGACCAGCAAGTAAGGTCAACATCTGGACTGATAAGGAGTTCTTCAGGAACAAACAAAGAATTTCTGTTTTGAGGCAGTAACAACCAGTTGCTGTGCAAATATCAAGGACTGTAACTGGGTTAACTATAGAACCATAGAAAACCACAAGGACTGCGGGAGATAATTATCTTTAATACAGCATGACAAAGTATCATTTTCTCTTATTATGCAAAACATGAGGTGCATGGAGAAAGAGGCAGAACTGCTGTTGGGAATGTAGTTTAGCTCCTCTACTGTAGGCATTTGTAGCACAAAGCAACTTATTCTTTCTTTTTCTCCCCATGCCTGAGAGTATTTTTTCCTGTCTTGAAGGAGTCCCACAGTTCTTCCCTGCCTTCCACACCTGCTCTCTTCTTCTTTGTCTGCTGAGCTACAAAGTAAAACAATAAACATTCAAGGCACAAAAATTCATGTGGTTTGGCTCCCAATACTCAGAAGCTGATGAACTGAGAAGGAAAGAAAAATTTTTTTCTAACCGAGCCTTGAGTTCCTTCTTCAGCATGAGCTGCTCAAATATGAAGGTTAAATCCATATTCTGCCATACTTAAAGGTATTTTGGGCTGAGGATTTCAGTGGGATTCTTGCCAAAAGAGCGGGCATACAGGGAGTGCTGGCTGGTTGTGCAAAAGTAGGTAGAAAACCGTCCTAGGGTTTGGGAGGTGGGTTTTGCTGCACTGGCATGCTGGGTGATTAATGCAAGCCACTTAGCATCTCCTTCCTCCCCCTTGCTGTGCTTTAGGTTCAGGAGGAACAATGACATTTTTCTCCTTTGTACTGATTTGAAAGCTACTGATGAAAACTGCTACTTAAGGATTAGTTAGTAATGTAGAGAGGAAATTCTTGGGGAAAAAAAAAGAACACTAAATATGCTTTTTAGTCCAAATGTATACTACATGTTTTTAAGGCAGAAAAAAAGCCTTTCTCAGAAAAATGACATTTCCAGAAGAACTTTTCATTTTCACAACACATTTTTTTTTTTTTTTGCTGAAAGAACATAGGTGGAAAATTTCCAGTAAGCTCTGAAAACAAATTAATTCCTTGTTTTGCTAAACATACTTTTATGCTGTGGTTATATTATTCACAAGCAAAGAGAATCTTAAAAGGAAAGACTGGTTGATTTCCCATATCCCTGTAAGTGAAGCTGTTATTACCTTTGTTGCTGCTCAGAAAAATCTCAACAGGTCATAATGTTCCACTGTGTGTCTTAGACCTGAAGGAGCAAGGGAATTCACATTCATTTAAAGATACTGCGGTACTGCCTCCATAAATCCCCTCAATGGGACAAGATGTAGGCCTAGCTTGATGAGATAAAGATAGTGTTTTATACCAAGTTTTCAAGCTTCATTCTAAATAGTCATTGATTTTGTGGGTATACATCAGATTTTTATGTTCTTCTGGATATCATTGTCTACAGTTCCATCCTTTACTTTAAAAAGAGCAGCAATTCACTGACAACACCCAGAATACATCCTACAACATCCATCTACTGTGTTTTAGGGTCTTACCGTAATGCAATAAAGCACTTTTATTTCATATGAAGAATGATTTATACTTAAGTTAATGTCTAAGTGTAACACATCCACACTGGGTAATGTTATTATAGCATATATTTCTTCTCTGAGAGTTAACCTACTATCCAACTTGCTTTTGCAATGAATGTTTGCATAATGTAAAACAGCCACTTTGATACTAATAGAAATAAATGGCTGAAAGAACACAAAAAATTGAGACCTTTTGCTTACTATTTAAATTCTTTCAAATAGCAGTGCTGTGTGAAATTCTAATAAACTCTCTCTGCAACAGTCAGATATTAAAATGGTCCAAAGATTAGAAAATCACTTAAAAATGTAATTAATACAGCAGCACAATTCTCTGTGGTCTGTAAGATATGATGCATTTAGTGTAGCAAATAAAACATAGCATAGGACAGTCATCCACGTGTATTATACATCTAATCCACTAAAATATGTACATAGATTTACTGTATTTGCTTTACAAATTTTGTATTTTCTGGCCTAGATATTAAAGAATGATGTTTAATTTAATTTTACAGTTTCTTCGCTGTTGTTGGGGTTTTTTTTAGTTAATTTCTTCAGAAAATTCCTAGTTTTAAACCAACAATAATAAAGCTGGCAATTAAATATGTAAGAATATATCCTAAAAAAAATACTCTTATTCATGATTTATAGGATCACAAGTTGGAAGGGACCAGAGGAGGTCACCTAGTTCAACCTCCTGCTCAGTCAAGGTCAGGCTTACTTTTCCACGGACATTGTCCTGTTTTTGGTGTCTAAATCTTCATACTGATATTTGATTAAAGGTTCAAAACTAGGAAGATGCTCTTGCTCTCAACAGCCAGCTGCAACCTGAGCAAATCTGTGCATTGGTGCTTTGTAATGATGGTGTGTTTCCTTAGGGATCTCAGTTTCTGAAGCCATTGTTATGTCTCTGACTGCTTCATGAAAGTTTGCCTTGAGACGGTGTTGTTTTGCTCATTTCAGAGGAACTCCATTTTTAAGGATTTAAAAATTGTAAGCACTTCTAAAAGTTTGATAGTTGCCTGAAATTACTTTGCATAAAGACTGAGATGCTCCCACAGTTAATACACCAAAAACTTAAGGTCAAGGCAACAAATCTTTTGTGAGTGATCTATAGCCATCTGAAACATGCTATATAATCCTTGAATCTCTGCTTTTCAGTTTTATGCATTGATCTTCACATGTTCTTAACATTTTCCATATCTTTAGACCCTATAATCCAGTTTCTGAGCCCAATAAGGAAGAGAAGAATCAAAATACCGAAAAGGTGGTTAATACAGTTTTCCTAATTCTTGGGCAAGAGTGTTGTTATGAGCCCAAGGAAGACACTATACCACTAAATTTAAAAATTGGACTGCAGACTTTTGTAATGTCGATAAAGATGAAAGCCTCTGTAAACTTTATTGAAACTGAGTCTTCAAACCTTGAAGGTATTTATTCAGGACAAATAATCTTCCTAAAGAGAGAGCCTGGACAGAGTGAGGAACAATATAAAGTAGATATTTGCAAGATTAAGTCTGAGAACACACTCAGAAGCCTAATTCCTTTTCATCGGACACTATGGAGACTTAAAAGAATAATATTTAAGACAACTGACTARCAAGCAAAGAGGAAGCAAATTAATAATGGAAAAGAAACTAGAAAATAGATGGTGATTGGGAAACTACAAATAATTATGTATTTAGAACTCCTTTCTGAGACTTACTACCTCAGTGTTACAAGCGTGGTGACAAAGTGATGGGGTGCTAGTAAGGAGTACAATTAAAAACAAGTAGACACAGCTAGTCAAGCGCTCTACATGGTGGAGTTAGTACTACATAGGGAAGCAGAGATAGCTGTGGTACTCAGAGCCGTCCAGTGGCCTCGGTGATCAGCAGGAGCAATCCAGCCGAGAGGTGGAGCATTTTGCTCACACCTCTGTATTGCTTCTGTCACCCAAAGCTATTGAAGCCCTGAGGAGCCTGGTCTGACCTTGTTGCTGACCCTTCTGTGAGCAGAAGGTTGGACTTGATGAGGTCTTTTCTAGTCTGCTTTAACCTGTGAGCCGATGATCTTAGGATCCCAAGACAAAACCAGCTTGGACATCACTGTGTGACAAAAGGTTGCAACACACATAAATGAACTGAAATTCCACTTAGAGTTGCACTTGAAGGAAGAACAGGAGCGAGGGAGTAAGGTAGACCAAGAGTGGCCTCTTTTCCTCTTTCTAACCATGTATGTGCTTTCAGGCCTTAATTATAATATGTTCAATGCAACACTAGTTCTGTGTGAGCTGCTGTTCAATGGGCGAACAATATTTTCCATTAAGGTGTCGGGGTCAATGATATGGATAATTAGCTAGCACTGTGGTTCAATACATTAATTCTCTCTGAAGTAGTAGTAAAACATATGTTGACTCTCGGTAACCTCAGTGTAGATGTTGCAACCTTGTAATGGATGTGGATGCAATAACCTGCTTGAGCTTGTCTACTTGAGATAAGGTGTTTTCTTAAGTGATGATGATGAATGCTGCTCTTCTAGGGAGCCAGAGAGTGTCATTAAACTAGCTAATATTTTGCTGCCCTCCCATGTAGAGCAAGCATTGCTAAAGGGCAGCAGTGCTGTYGAATCCTTATAGGCTGGAGCAGGGAATAAAGCAGAGAGAAAACAGGATGAAGAAAGTAGATAAAGGGCCTAGGGTGAATTCAGGCCTAATACACAGTACATTGAGTTGGTTTGTTTGCTCGCTTTTTTCCTTTCCTCAGTAAAAGTAGTTCAATAGTTATATTTTTTCCGAAGCAGAACCCCCCCAACTCTCCCCATACTCCTCAGTCACAAACAGAGTTCATCGTCTATCAATAAAAGCATTTCAGATCTCTCTAGACCTGGAGACACCAGGCAGAGTTATTATTTCTTCTCCAGCTTATTCCAAGGTGCCAGAGTTCAAAATGAAAACGTAGAGATTGCTGGTAGCCATGCCAGAGTGAGAACTGCACAGATCTATCCTTCCAACAGTCTCTGCACCTATATAAACACAAACAAGCACATCCAAGGATATCAAATTGAGAATAAACGCCTGTGTGCAAAGCATTTTTGTCTGTGACAGGCCTTAAGAAACTAGAGGGCAAATTCTCTGCTGATGTAATTAGCACAGCGTTGTTAAACTCCATGGGCCTGTACCAGTTTAGAGACACATGAGATTTGACCCCATTACTTTATTTAGTGACACTTACAGTAATTTCAAATTGTAAAGTCTGCATTGCTGTATTCCAATAACTCTGCTAATAACTTTTCCTCCTCTAAATGTTGTGCAAGCAATTGTCTTTCCTTTATGATTAAACCTAAACCATGAAAGTAGATGATTTTTTAGTTATCTGTGTAGCAGTTTATGTCACAAAGAACACCAACTCAGTTTGGAGACTCTGAGGCACAATTATACACTTTGTGAAGACAACTGCAGCTGGGGGAAATACAACAATCATTTTATATTAATATGAGACATGTATTTAGATAGGAAATACAAACAGTGAGGTTTCCCTCTTTGACACTCGAGGCAGGTAGGAAGATCTTGTTTCTTCATCTTAAAAAATCAAGAAAACCTAGCAGTGTTGTGTTATGTTTTGTGAATTTAGGAGAATGGATTTGTTCTCTGATGACTTGGAAGACAACATTCCTTGTGAGGAATCACTGGCATCTTAGTGCACATAGGTTTTCTTTGGCTTGTCATCGTGGTRAAGACTCCAGGTAACACCTTGGTTAATTCAAAAGATACAGTAGACTCATATCCGATGCTATGCATTTCCCTGAGAAGTGGAATATGCTGCCATTAGGTAAAACCTGCCTATGTAAGCATGCTTCAAGGAAGAGTTGCTACTTGAAAAGAAGTAAATTAAGATAGATTACATGTCTGCAAGGGAAGAATGGCCCAGTGTAGATTCTGATGGCTAATAATGGTGCACAGTTACTAACTGAGGAGAAGGAAACCCTTTACCGGAATACAAGCCTCTATTGTACACAGAGCTGAAGCAGTCTTAAGGAGTTCAAAACATACCGCCTATTTATGAGTGTTGCTCTATTGCTTTTCTGATGAATATACTGCTGTCTCCAAGCTAGACTACTCTAAATGACAGGTAGCCTAAAAAATTTCCAGTTAGGGATATTCTAGGGTTTCATTTCCCTCATCACTTTGAATGGCACAAATGATGTTGCGTGCTCATGTGATCTCGAATGATAAGATGGAATACATTCTAGTATATAATTATTTTTGTTAGCTTTTTAATATTCCCTACTCATCTCCAACCAATCTAGTTATTCATTTCCTCTGTAATAAGGAAACAATACAAAGTTGGACTTCTGTATTTCTGCTAAAGAATGACCCAAATTCATATAATAATCCAGGTTAAAAAACAATAAAATCCTTTGACTTTACTTAACAGCATTATAAGTGTTAGTGTGGACTCCTTACTTTCATGCTCAGTTTCACCATCGGGGAGGGCTGAACAGGCCCTTCACGTGTCTTATGCACAAAGTCACCTAGATCTTCTGGCTTGCTGGCTAGCCTAGCCAGCACTGTGAATAAGTATTTCAAGCTATCTTTGCTATCATTCTTCCCATTTAGTACTGTCAAAAGTTCCTCTGAGTAAACTTTAACTAGAGAAAAGGTTCCGTCATCTGCCAATGTCCTGCTTATCCATTGTGCACCTCATTAGCAAATGTATTCATCTCCGCAACTCTGAATGGTGAAGCGTTGTGTGCCATCGTGTTAATGTTTTGGAGAAGTAAAGAAAGAATGGGTGCAAGGAACATCAAGGGGTCATTCTTTTACCCCGGGCAGGATCCGCTCTCTCTGAACTATTCCTAACATATGTTTATCTAAACTGCTCTTAAGGTCTCCAGTGATGGAGATTCACAACCTTCTCAGGCAGTATATTTCTGTCCTTAATTGTTCTTACCATTAAAAAGTTCATCCAGTGTCTAACATAAATATCCCTTTCTGCAATTTAAAGCACATTATTTCTTGTCACATACAAAATGGGTATGTGGAACAATTCAATCTTTTCCCCTTTTCAGCAACCTTTTATATATTTGAAGACTGTTAATCCTGTCTCTGCTTGGTCTTTTCTCTTGAGGAAGCAACCTTAACTCTTTGATTTCTAATAGGTCAAGTTTCTACACCCCTAATCACTCTGCTCTGCCTTCAGGTGACCCAAACATTTCTCGAAACGCAAACTGCAGAGGGAACACCATGCTTCAACTATGGCCTCATTCATAGAGCAGAAAGACTATGTCATGCATCTTAGAGAGATTATTCCTGTTTATACATCCCATAATAGCATTTGGCTTTTTTGCAAAAGTGTCACTTTGCTGATAATATTAATTTCAGGGATCGTCTCTTATCATATTCTCCATCATTGTTCTTTTCCTGCAGAGCTGCTGATTAGCCAGTTGTTCCCTGAAGTCATCTTAGATGCTTCAGACTGTTTCTACAAATTGTCAAGCTCATTCTGAATTCTCACCCTCCCAAGTGGTTGGACGTCTTTTCGGTTACTTGGCATCTTCTGTCCTAATAAATACACTTTCTTTTCCTCCGTATGCCTTGAGTACAAGTTTCCAGCCATTTCTCTGCCCATCTTATAGTAGTTTAATCTAGCCAATGTTTCCCTTCCTTACTATGACAGTGTCAGGTGAAACATTGTCAGAAACCTCACTGAAGTCAAGACATATAGCATCTACTGCTTCTGCCCTATCTACAAAGCCTGTTACCCTGTCATAGGAGGAAATGAAGTTGGTTTGACAAGATTTGTTTCTGACAAATCCATGTTGGCTGTCACTCATCTTTTTGTTATCTTCTAGGGGCTTACAAATTGTTTGCTTGGTTATTTACTCCAGGATTTTTCTAGGAATTGAAGTTAAGCTGACAAGTCTATCCTCCTTTCCCCCTTTTTTAAAGATAGGCTCAATAATTGCACTTTTCCAGTATTCTGGACCCCCCCCATAAGCTCCCCAAGATAACCAGTGACAGCTCTGAGATTGTCCTGACAGCTCTTTTTCTCTGATAGTGCTCACCTTGGGGTGGATTTACTGAGGCTCAGTGACCATGAAAATGTATAACTAATATAAGCACTTATCTTACTTAGTCTCAGTTTTTCTCGTTTGTTCATGCCTTTAATTGCTTTAGCCATTTCATCATATCAATCTCTTTAGTGAAGGCAGAAGCAAAAGAGGCAGTAGACACTGTGGTTTGTTTGGGTGTTTCTGTCCATAGATTTCCCATTCCATTTGGCAGCAGAACAAGTCTTTTCTTACTCTTCTTGAATTGCCTGACTTTCTAACTGTATACTCTCATACTGGATTTTGTCTTTGACCTGGATATTTCTCACATCATAGCCCATGATTACTTTGTGTTGTTCTTTTTGATAGCCTCCCATGAGGTCTCTGACAAAAGCTTTTGAAAAAACCAAATGAGTTGTGTCAGTTGTGTTTATAGTAATCTGGTGTGGTGATGTTAAAAACACTCATCTGCCACATTTAAATAGTTAAGGCATTTCATGCACTGATATATTTCCATCTAATATCAAAAGGCATTTCTGATCACACAGATCTTCAAACATTTATTTATATTTACTTTTAATAAGCACCATAAAACCTGTTTCAACAAGCAACAATTTAATTGCATCATTGCATTTGATCAGATGAACATCCTGTTCATAATAAAGCCTTCCCTATAAACAAAGATAGAAAAAACAGATTAAACTTCCACATTAAAATACATCCAACTTAATGTCTCAATTCTTTCTTTACATGTTGTGAATTGAATTTTTCTCTGGAATAGTGTGTACACTGAAATTAGAATCATAGAATCATAGAATCATTAAGGTTGGAAAAGACCTCTAAGATCATCGAGGCCAACCGTCAACCCAACACCACCATGCCCACTAAACCATGTCCCTAAGTGCCTCATCTACACGTCTTTTAAATACTTCCAGGGATGGTGACTCAACCACTTCCCTGGGCAGCCTGKTCCAATGYTTAACCACTCTTTCAGTAAAGAAATTTTTCCTAATGTCCAATCTAAACYTCCCCTGGCGCAACTTGAGGCCATTTCCTCTCGTCCTATCGCTAGTTACTTGGGAGAAGAGACCGACCCCCACCTCGCTGCAACCTCCTTTCAGGTAGTTGTAGAGAGGAATAAGGTCTCCCCTCAGCCTCCTCTTCTCCAGGCTAAACAGTCCCAGTTCCCTCAGCCGCTCCTCAGAAGACTTGTTCTCCAGACCCTACACCAGCTTCATTGCCCTTCTCGGGACACGCTCCAGCACCTCAACGTCCTTCTTGTAGTGAGGGGCCCAAAACTGAACACAGTATTCGAGGTGGGGCCTCACCAGTGCCGAGTACAGGGGCATGATCACCTCCCTACTCCTGCTGGCCACACTATTTCTGATACAGGCCAGGGTGCCGTTGGCCTTCTTGGCCACCTGGGCACACTGCCGGCTCATGTTCAGCCGGCTGTCAACCAGCACCCCCAGGTCCTTTTCCGACAGGCAGCTTTCCATCCACTCTTCCCCAGGCCTGTAGCGTTGCATGGGGTTGTTGTGGCCGAAGTGCAGGACCCGGCACTTGGCCTTGTTGAACCTCATACAATTGGCCTCGGCCCATCGATCTGGCCTGTCCAGGTCCCTCTGCAGAGCCTTCCTACCCTCGAGCAGATCAACACTCCCACCCAACTTGGTGTCGTCTGCAAACTTACTGAGGGAGCACTCGATCCCCTCATCCAGATCATTGATAAAGATATTGAACAGAACTGGTCCCAATACTGAGCCCTGGGGAACACCACTTGTGACCGGCCTCCAACTGGATTTAACTCCACTCACCACAACTCTCTGGGCCTGGCTGTCCAGCCAGTTTTTTACCCAGCGMAGAGTACACCTGTCTAGGCCATGAGCCGCCAGCTTCTCTAGGAGAATGCKGTGGGAGACAGTGTCRAAGKCTTTACTGAAGTCCAGGTAGACCACATCCACAGCCTTTCCCTCATCCACTARGYGGGYCACCTGSTCATAGAAGGAGATCAGGTTGGTCAAGCAGGACCTGCCTTTCATGAACCCGTGCTGGCTGGGCCTGATCCCCTGGTTGTCCTGCACATGGCTTGCAAGCGCCCTCAAGATGAACCGCTCCATAATCTTCCCTGGCACCGAGGTCAAATGTTGCTATGCATATTTACATATTTATATAAATTTCCATAACACATAGTCTAACTTGGGATTTGCCCCCATTTCAGCCATCAGCACAGCTACACTGATGTAAACCACTTGTATTCTAGCAAAGCTGATGAGACAGCTGAAAACTGGAAGAAAACATAAATGAAACACAGTTCAGTTTTGCTTATAAAATGGACATTTTTATTCAGTCCAAGTTTTCCATGGACATGTCAGTCCAAATTTCCAAATTTTATGTTACTGACATTTTTATGCCCAAAACACCAAATAATTTTAAGCATTCTGATGCACTAAGTGCTTATCAGTTGCAACAGTTGATATTAAAACATTTTGCATTTTCTGCTCTCTAAATTGCATGGATCATGTAGGAAAGCCCAAGCAACACAAATCTACAGTTTCTAATAGTTGTTAATGATGTGGAGTGAATATAGGAGTGGGACGCTAAACTAATCAGTGCTATTGGACATTGGTGAGTAGAAACCACTATATTAGTCCCTAAACTGTGCAGTGATCCATGTCTCCTAATTCTGGGAGATAGTTATGTTAAATTGATTTGAAAATAAGTGGACAGAATCATTACRTCTACATTTATAGCTAAGCTGATGGAAATCAGATGGATTTTAGTTTTGCAATGCACCTCATAAATTGATGCTGAAGATCCCAACAGAGACTTCACTGCCTGCTTTCTGTCCACCCAATAAACTGTGATTATTGGATCCTGATGACATCTGCTCTGAGGCTATATTAAAATGAATTGAAATAAACCTACAGAAAAAGCATGTTGAGGCAACTTGAATATGGAGGAAGCTGTAGAGCTTATCATCCTTGACATATGTGGTCCAAGGAAGGACTATCATGGAGCTGTGGGTATATGCTGAAAAGTAAGGTTTCTCAAAATGCAAACTCAAACCCACATCAGCATTGCCTAGGATTGCTCCTGGAAAATACATTCCTTTTTTTAAAAATCATTTTCAGAACAGAATAAAGCACTGAAAGAGTTCATAACAAAAGCAAGAAAATGGAATACAGTAAGTCATAAAGGTGTGCCCTTGTGGTTAACGCTCTGAGGCTGGTTTCTTTCTGAGACACTAAAATATCCTGGCCTCACCGAGGAGCAGAGAAAGTGCTCGGTGGAAGCACTGGGAATATCTTACTACAAACTGCTAAGCAATGGATTAATGGTTTTGTTAGGTGATTCTACCCAAATTCCTTGCCTAAGAAAAAGCTCACATGGTAAAACTAATAAGGACAATAGGTGTAAATAAAAAGAGATACTTCATTGCAATATATAAGTATTCCTTAACAGTCAGTGCTTTTTACTGCTTGTATCAACTTCCAGTTCAGGCCTATGCAATATGCAATATTCAACTCTCGCTATTGAAGAAACTGTGATTTGATAAATTAAGGCATGAGGATCCAGATCCATAGAAGCACTAAGGAGCCTTAAACCCCTGAAATAACAAATATCCTACTAACATCAATGTGACTTGGGAACTCAGTGCCCTTGGGAAAGGGAGTGTCTTTAACGGGTTTTTTTTTCTCTCTAGAAATTTATTTTCCAAATCATACTTTTAAGCCTTTCCTTAATATATGGCCAGAAAGGAAGAATTTCTTGAATTTTAGAACTTCTAATTCAAGCTTTGTTTTCTTTTAATGTAAGCAATAATTAAAAATAAAGGTCTTCTCTGCAAACAATTTTTCTGTTTCCTCTAGGCAGTCAACAATCAAGGACTGTGATTGTCAAAGCAGGAGAGAAATTGGTCTATAGCTCTGACAGAGATTTGCTTTACTAGAAGTGGCTATTAAAACTATCTACACTTCCTGCCCCTGTATCCATCCCCTTCTTCTGGGACCCATACTACCCATGCTTGATTGAGCAGATGCGCCTTTCTCCAAATTCCTGCATCTGCTTGGGCTTGGACCTGGAAATTCTTTGGTCCACGCAAAGAGCAGCTTCTTGGCCCAGACATTCTCCTCCTTCTCCATATCTCCAGAAACTGTTGATATTCCTTTGGCACCATTCATGTTGAAATTAATGCGATTTTGCAATTTTTGTTCCTGTGATATCTGCAGTGCTAGTGCCGCATCATGTATGTCAAGTTGTTAGCCTAGCAAGACAATTAATTTACAGCTCTACAGCTGTTGAATGACAACAGGGCTTTCCAGCTGTTTGCATTAAGGAGCCACTGAAGTATGGTGTATATCAGAAACTGCACTGGAATGAATCAACTCTTTTCCAGATTAGCTGAATTGCTGAGCTAATCTGTTCTCTAATCCAACAAAAATATATGTTTTCAATAGGCGGACATGGAGAAACTCTTATTAGTTTAACCACATGCATCAGGCAGCATCTACCTCATTAGCAGTTTGGTGTAACAGACATAAAGTCACTGGAACAGAACATGTTTACAGGGTAAATATCTCCCACTTTGAAAATAAATATCTTGGCTTTGGCTCAGCATTTATTTAGCAGTGGGAAACTGCTGTCCTGTGACAATGTTCCATTTCATTGACATTATCTCCTAATGATGTTATAAGTGGGGACAAGTTAACCTCAAAAGGTTCAGAGGTTCAATTTTCATTAGGATAAGCATCTAGAAACTTTGAAAGCTTATGAGCTATTATCCCAACTTTGGTTGTTATTCTTATTTTCTAATAAGCACTTGTTTTTCTTGGTCCTAACCTCCTAAAACATTTCCCCCAGGTAATCTCTTTGTCCCTGTTTCCCACCAGAAGATGTGGCTGGTGTGGCTCTATCAGGTCCTGAGCAGGTTCTGGCTGCTGAGGGCACTACATTTCCCTGATTTTTTCATTGCAATAAATAAGATCACAAAAGGACTTTCTCTAAATAACCTTCAGTCCGAGGCCACAGTACAGCCATTTCCTGCAGCACGCATGGCTGGTGACGTTCACAGATGGCACAGGGTTGATGCCTTTGTTTTAGGCATTTAGCATAAACGAGTCATTTAGGTTCCCTTTGTAGCCACCAAGAAGATTCAGCTGATGCTGGAAGGGACTCAAATTTACCTGACCTTGATGGCATTTGTCTGGAAAGGTTTTGTCCTGGTTGTCACGTTTTCTTTTCAATTACGTTCATGTACCCCTTGTGTTCTCCAGGTGAGTCATCTCCTCTCCTGTGAGCCTATCAGAATAAAACCACTTTTTTTTTGGTTACAGTCCAGGAAGATGACAGCCCTGAAACTACATTACTATCTGCCAGTCTGATACCTATAGGCAGTGGCTTCCTTCTCCTTTCTCTAGCTAATGCCTTAACTTTTGTTCTTTCCCACATCACAATACCCTTGCAGGCTGTATCTCCGTTTGCTTATGAGCAAATTTAAGAAGTTTCTTCCCAGCTGCTTTTCTCCCTGYCTTATTTCAAATCTTATTCTTTTAAACTGCCCAGTTCAAGTCTCTGCATCCCTTTTGGCCAGATACCCACTCATAGTTTACTCACTATTATTTTTGTCACAAATTAGAAGTAGTAAAATTTAAGGAAGACTGGTGATTTTGAGTGTCTAAATTCTTAGGGTCCCAACTTGTGAAATATAACAATTGCTGAGTACTTCTCATCCTCAGCAGCGAATCCATCAGAGTCTGAAATTGGTTACCCCAGCCAGGGGGGAAGCATTAAAAATACACAGATTTCTTGGGAAAATTAGTCTATATAACATCTTCTTACTGTTCACTTATTTCTTCTAAAAGTTCCTCTCTCACACAGACATTTCACTCATAGGAATGCATGCATTAATCAAAATAAACAGTTAGTGTATGGGGTGCACTGACATAATAGATCTACTTAACTCCAATTAAACCAAGCGGTGGGCAATGTAACCTCTCTTTGCTGTTGCTGCAGCATTGCATACAAATTATGGGAGGCAGGTTTGCTGCTGACCGTTCAGTACAGTCTTTAGTGCTGGGCACTTAACACCAGTTCAGAGACTAGGATCCTTGGGCTTTACAGTTTGATAGGGGGGAAAAAAAAAAAAAAAGAAATAAGAAAAGGGGTTAAAGCTTAATGTAGAGATACCTAAATAAAGTCAAAGTTGTGTTCAAAGACAACAAGTGCCGCCTTCTAATCTTTGTGATGCATGCCTATAAATTTATAGCAATATTGCCAAGTCCTGTGATTTAATGTGAGTCATATGAAAACAGAAAAAACCTCATCTTTTATTAAAACTATGAATTTTCAGGACCATAAGACCTTGAAGAAAAGCATAAAAATTTGACTCAAGTGTGCCCTATAGACTCAAAAAACAACGAAAAAGTAAATCTTATGCTTTGTCTTTAAGTCTTATGATCAATAAGATGCAGCCAAATGCATAATATTATGTCTGTATATAATATATATTTATAAGTTAATATATGTCCATAAGAACGAGACATTGTTGGTCTGGTGCATGATCTGAGCATTGCCAAACAGTGTGACCATGCCACAGACGGATAACATCCTATTATTTTTTATTTAAATGGTTATTTTTTCTATCACCCCACCTCCACCTCTTGTGTTTCCTGTGAAATGTGGTCTCTTTCAGCAATAAAGATTCATATACCTGTGGTTATTTTGTCATTTATATGCAGTTCTATCTTCGCCTGTTTTAATCTCTGTTTTAGGGGGTGTTCTGTTTACTACACTGCAATGATTTTTGAATTAAGCTCAGCAAAAAGTGTTACTACATCAACTATATCTTTGAATATTTGAATATATTTGTTTGCTTAAACATTGGCTTAGTCAGACAGCATTGAGGATTTGGTTTTAAGTACAATGTTTGCAATTGACAGATGACTTTTCTCTCAGTGGGTTCTAATTGCTTGTAACCCAGTGGGAAAATGTTTGCTATTGTATATATTGATTTTTTTAAACTAAGAAAACAGTATTTTTAAAAATAAAACAAGAATTAATACTTCATAAACCAGTACTCAATCTGCAAACCCAGTTGGAAGTAATGGAACTATAAATTTAAAATGATGCCTGTAAGAAATAGACTCAGAATTGTTTGATGTGGTATAACTCTTACCTGCAATACTTCAGATCCAGTGTTATACATGTAATGAAATTCTTAGTTGTAATGCCCTGCAGAACATATTGAGATAGTAATGAAAACAATAAGAACAGTAACAATATTGAAAATATTTTTTTCAATATGGAAAGGATACCAAATAGTTTCCTGTGTCTGCAGGTTTATACTTGACCCTTTGGTTCCATCTTACTCTATGGCAAGCCAAATGAACTTTTATAATTTGAGTGTGGTGATTGTGAAGAGTATTGAAATCTGATCGTTGCGCAGGACAAATTATAGTGTGAAAGCAAGGTCGTAAAGTGCTTGCAATGGCATGTAGCTCTTTAGTAAGAAACCTTTGCTATACCTCATGTTGATATCACCTTTACAGTAGTTAGCATAACAATATTTGCTTTGATTTTTTAATACACACACTATGTTTTGTATAAGTACATATTGATTTTAATGATACTTGAAAATTCTGATCTTAATCAAGAGCGTGCAACAGAAACAGTACAAATGGCCCAATAGTAACAAAATAAATGAGACTTCTTGCTCTTTACTTTCTAAAAATGTACATATGCTTTCCGCCCCCGAATTTCAGAAACGAAGAAAATAGAGAAAGTTCCAAGCAAAAATTTGCATCAAATAACAATACAGATCACATTTAGATGTTATGAGAAGCTGGAGAAAACAAACACTGTTGTCTCTGCCTCAAAAACCAACAGCTTGATTTTCCTATAAACACTAATCACATACATATTAGATTATTACATTAGAAGCAGAGCCCGTTGGAATAGTTTATCTTGGTCCCACAATTCCTTACTTAAGTGCTTCTTCTGAACCATTCTTTTTAGGCTAACCGGAGTCTGAAATCTCAAAGACTCCTTTTGATTTTTGAGAGCTTTTATAGGGTACTAGGAAGGTTTGGAAAAATTACTGAAAGCTCACAGTCATTAGCAAATCTTGTGAGGTATATCACATAGATAAACTGTGTTCTTAGCCCCTCTAAGTTCTATAAAAAAAAGGGAAAATATTTAGTTTTTACTTTTTTTTTAAGTACTGCAGAAAACATGTCCGAGATTCCTACAGGTATTCAGAGAAATGATGTCTGTCATTTCTGTAGGTTTCAGTACCAGCTTGTAGTTTTTAACAAAGGGATATGGCACCTTTTATAGACCCTGAGTCTGAACAGGAATAAAAAGGGATTTAGTGACTCTGGGACCCATAGCAACTGATGGTGAACAGCATCCCGCTACATCAGTCAGCATATATGACACCTTAACCAATTCTAGCTTAACTAATGATGGATGAAGAGACAGGCAGGTGACAATGCTATGCTCTTTCACTTTATCACAGGGGCTACAAAGCAACTGTCATGCATAGACAAACCTTCTGACTAACGCTACCATTGCCTATTTATGTTTCAGTTCCACACAAGTCAAATTAGTTTTACTGCATGAAAGTTATTCTGATTGTATGTTCTGCTGAAGCGTATGTTCTTGAAACAGCAGCTATTTCATATCTGAAATAATTAAAGGTACAAAGACTTAAAGTGAAATGTCCGCTGAATGAATCAAAGCTGAACGTAACAGGAAAAAATCACTTCYATTTAAATTTATCATGACTGATCGTGATAAATCATGACTGATTGTCACTTTCAATTATTATATTTACCCTGTTTTTATAGGGGTGCTTACATTTTATTCAAATGTTTTACCTCATCTTTTAAGGCACGGAGCACCATTAAAATCAATGAGACTGAAGGACATTAGAGGACCTATTAACTTCCTGCAGGATTAACTCTTAGGGCTGAGAAATACTAAAGAAAAAATGCTGTTAGATTCATCATATTGTTGGCACTGTACAGGAGGTGCATATAGCCTTATGTTCCCCCTGAAATGCCGTCTCCTCCTCTACCAGTAGGATTTTTCATCTTTATCTGAACCCTATTTAGTGAGAGGCAAGACTTATCCTGGATCACTGTAGTACAAGTCATAATCAAATGTGATTTCTTGAGCAGAACATTTTGCATTTGAAGGTGAGTCATTACTGCATTATGTTAGTATCCAAAAGTGTTGTCCAAGATGAGAAATCCCTCATGCCAGGCACACGCATTAAAATAGAGCCCTTTCATTGAAGTTTACAACTGACGTGGGAAAGACAGATCAGAGCTAGGAGAAAACTATATAAATTCAATATTGGATGAATACCACTTTGTGCTTATGGCAGATCTTTGGATGGAGATTGTCTTCTTCAGCCTAACAAGGCCATTCCTTGTTCCTTATCTTAATGTGGCTCAAGACAAACTTGAACGTTATCTTAGATAACTAAACTCTTGTGCTGGTTTTGGCTGCGATAGAGTTGATTTTCTTCAGAGTAGGTAGTATGGGGCTATGTTTTGGATTTGTGGTGAAAACAGTGTTGATAACACAGGGATGTTTTCATTACTGCTGAGCAGTGCTTACACAGAGTCAAGGCCTTTCCTGCTTCTCACCCCACCCCACCAGCGAGGAGGCTGGGGGTGCACAAGAAGCTGGGAGGGGACACAGCCAGGACAGCTGACCCCAACTGACCAAAGGGATATTCCACACCATGATGTCATGCTCAGTGTATAAAGCTGGGGGARGAAGAAGGAAGGGGGAACGTTCGGAGTGGTGGCGTTTGTCTTCCCAAGTAACCGTTACGCGTGATGAAGCCCTGCTTTCCTGGAGATGGCTGAACACCTGCCTGCCGATGGGAAGTGGTGAATGAATTCCTTGTTTTGCTTTGCTTGTGTTCGCAGCTTTTGCTTTACCTATTATCTCAACCCACGAGTTTTCTCACTTTTACTCTTTCAATTCTCTCCCCCATCCCACTGAGGGGGAGTGAGCAAGCGGCTGTGTGGTGCTTAGTTGCTGTCTGGGATTAAACCATGGCAACTGTACCTAAGGAAGATGTGTTGCACTTGGAGGGACAATTAGACTCTTATTGCATACATATTTGTCCCTGCAAATGCCCTGTGCAATGTTAAGGCAGTCTAGGCTTCTTGAAACCCACTGTCCTATTTTTCATATTCTCTTCCTTACATTTTAATGCCAATCTATCCAAAGTCTACAGTATCAAACCAGCTTCACTTAAGATATCATAAAAGAATTGTATGGCTTACATTTTTGTTCCAGAACCAACAGGTCCATTTTAATGWAAAGCTGCCTTCATTAAATACCTTTATAAACTTATGGAAAATAGAGTTGCTAAATCTCCCAGCCTRTTTATAAAATCTCAGTGCCGGATGCATCACCTTAAAAAAAGCCAGCAACAGCAGCTTTCAGAATTTTTTTTCCATTTCCAATTCAACTTTCAGAAATTAAAAGCTTCTACCATTTGATACAGTTCATGAAAAGGTCTTTAAAAGCAGTCTCTAAAGAAGACTTCCAGTTTGACCTGAACAAAGGTACTGGGATTTAGAGAGCACAGTTGATAGGATTAGTACTTCTCTCTAGCTATCCCTGTTAAGACAATTAAAACAGGAAATAGTAAAAATAGAGTAAGGTAGTAGAAGATCCAGGGAATAACCTCTTAGGCTTAAGTATAAAATGTCTAACAGTTTTTCTGCTATATGTTTTTCTATCCACATCTTTTCTGAACAAAAGGCTAGACATAACCAAGAGACAGTTAAGTCATTTGTATACTACGCTATAACAAATCACAGTGAAAGTGCAAATGGCATGCTTAGGGTACAAGAAGTGTCTGCAGGTAATAGGCGGGCAAAATTAAATAAGAGAGTCTTGCTGACTGGAAGGTGAGATCTGTGAAAGTTTCAAGAGCTTCCTCAGGGAGCTGGTGGGAGCTCTGTAGCTTTGGTCATTGAAATCAGACTGAACATTTTAACAGAGAATATACTTCAGGGAGCCATCAGTGATATTTAAGACATCATTTACAATACATCTAATACACCAGGATTTTGTAAAGCCGATATAAAGTAGTGTGTGAGAGAAACTAAGAAAAAACTACCTGGAAACAAGCTTATACACATCCCAATTCAGCAAAGCACTGGAAAATCATGCCCCCCTCCTCCTTCCAATAAATTTGCAAGGCTGTCCTACGGCTATGACACTACTTTAGCCCTTGGGGACCTGCCTGCACATCCTTGTGCTGTCCCAGACCTCATCTGTGAAGGGATGAGGGACCCTGATACAGCAGCAACAAAGCTTGCATGTACTCCAGCAGAAATATGAACAACAATTCACATATTTAACTAGGAAGGCTGGTCATGAGGTAATATGTAAAGTTGTAAAACTCATAATTTATTTTGCATTTCCCTCCTCATTGTAGTAAAAGTGTTTGCTGAAATGTGTTAATTGCCTTACACCTCTGGAGAGGCATTTTCATCCCATTCCTTGGGATGAAAGTGGACCCAAATTGTGAAGCTAACCAAAGCTGGCCGACCCCCGCAATGCCTGAACAGATCACATTCAGAGTCCACAGGGGGGTTTTTTGCACCAAAAGCTGAACTTCTGCTGTAAAGTTTTATTTTTCTCATACCAATAGTCCTCTCAAAAGAGTACAAGAGAAATTCAGAAGCCTGGGAAGCATGTCATTGAGGTAAATTTGTGTACAGTTTAATTTATTTGAAAAATAACCCAATTAGGCATATTTCACGTACTGAACTTCACACGTTAGGAATAGTGCTGCTGAATTCAACGGCACAACTTGCAGCATCTTGTACCATTGATAACTTCTGTAGGAAAGGGACTGGTAATAGGATCTCTGTTTCCTTGGAGATCACATGCTTTGGAACCGCTATCACAATCTTCTGCCTGTAAAACCTTAATCATTTCCATTGAAAACACTTAATATATTAAAATATCACAAGAAGGATGAAGTCTTTAGATAACCAATAAATAACAGCGAATTAATAACTCCTACCATTCTGGTTTCATGGGACTAAGGCTGAAGGAGAGAAAAATGGACCAAGAAGCTATTATCAGATTTTGCAATTTTTATGCTTGAAAACCTTTTAATTTCAGATTTCAAAATAGTGAAGCATTTATAAATATAATCAGCAGAATATGCAGAAGATACTCTATCCAAAAGAAGAAATAATGCATGTAAAATAAGTTTCCTTTGAGAAACATTTCATCATTAATCTGAAGACAATTTTATTAATGTCAGATGAGAGGAAGCATACAATTTCTTGGTTTTCTTTGGGCACAGTCATATTATTAAACAACATAGAGAAATTTCCAGTGAACCCCTGTCTGAAGGAAGCTTATTTTGGCTTTCCAGATTCACATCCCTGACAGAAGTTAGGTGACTCAGAGAGTCTAATCAATCAGTCTAAGTTTTCTCACGGTTCCCATGGTTGTGGGATATGGGAATCATAGCGGAGTTTAAGTACTTCGAATTCATGAGAATTCAGACTCAGATATGGCTACAAACTTAACAGCTGCCCAAGGACTGTCTGCAAAATTCAAGCGCCCTCCCTCAAAAAGCAACAGATGTAATTGGAGCCCAGTGTGAAAAGGGTGACTTATTCACCGCCGCCTTTTGTCTGCAGTATTTAGATTCAAAGGCATGACCAAGGAAGATGTCCCGCTGAGGCCAGCTGTCTGGATTCATGCCAACAATTTACATTTGCTTATATTGCTTATGGGAGAAAGGGCTGATACAACCTGTTATGCAAAATGCATGGTATAAAGAAAGCGAGTCAGAAAATAAATTTCTTTTGCCTTGAGGAAAAAAAATCGCAGAAATGATTGTTTAGGAAGTATTAGTAAATATTTTTTTGAAAGTTTTCTATATTTTCCAGATTATGACTGCAAAACTAAAAATTTATTGTCTGATTTTCTTCCCCCCAGCCCAAACCTGCAAATTTTACCAAATAGGGACATTCCATTTCACTGAAAAGAGCTTTCCATCAAAAGAGAGTTTCAAAAAGTTTAAACTGCTCTAATTAAACTCCACCAGGAATTATTCTAAAAAGCTTATAGCTGCAGAAAACTACATTAATGAGCACTTGGATGCTGTAGTCCTTCTCAAACACCCTCATATACCCTCAGTGAAATGAGAGGCAGCTTATATTCTGTCATTTGTGCCTATGTATGTCTACAAAACTCATCCTCTGACGGTGAAAAAATGCTATGGAAATGCAGTTAGAAATTGGTGCTAGTTGCTGGACTTCTTTGGCCAGATGTTAAAAATATTCTGGCTCCAACTAAAGGTCATCTCGGTCTCCAGCACCCGGTGGCCGGTGCCCAGAGATGAAAATGGGAGATGATACAATGCCAGAACACCACCCAGACTCCAGCATTTAGTGTTTCTGTGAGCCAGATGTGATGTCTTGATATTTTATATAGCTTGAAAAATATATTTTGTCTCTAATTGGATGGCTTTCAAGACACGATGGCAGATATAATAGAATCACAAAATCACAGAATGGTTGAGGTTGGAAGGGACCTCTGGAGGTCACCTGGTCCAAGCCCTCCACTCAAGCAGGGCCACCTACAGCCAGTTGCTTCCACCCTCTACATGCCTCCTTTTTGTGTTTGAGTTTGTCCAGGAGCTCCTTGTTCATAAATGCAGGCCTCCTGGCATTTTTGCCTGACTTCATATTCGTTGGAACAAAACTCTCTTGAGCTTGGAGGAGGTGATCCTTGAATATGAACCAGCTTTCTTGGGCCCTCCTTCCCTCCAGAGCCTTATCTCATGCAACTCTTCTGAGCAGATCTTTGAAGATTATAGAATGCCAAAATCTGTTCTCCTGAGCTTGCTTTTCACCCTCCTTCCTGCTGCCAGGATCCTGATCTCCACCATCTTACGGTCACTGCAGCCAAGGCTGCCTTTGACTTTCACATGCCCAACAAGCCCCTCATTGTTGGTGTGTATGAGGTCCAGTAGAACACGTCTCCTCGTTGGCTTCTCTATCACTTGGAGAAGGAAGTTATCATCAATGCACTCCAGGAATCTCCAGGATTGCTTATGCCTGTTGTGTTGTCCTTCCAACAGATAATCTTTCTGCTTATTTTTTCTCTAAACTAGGACTATCAGACTCTGTCAATTTTGAGGGTATTTCCCTGTATAATCTTTCTGTAGGAGATTGGTCAAAATGGGGGTCATAGCTTTTACAGAAGTTATTTTGTCTCAATTTGGTGAAGCAGTGCCCTGACAGTTTGGGAAAGGGCACAGTAGAACTAACCCCAATTAGCAGGTACAAATAGTAGTCCAAGCTGGATAACACAGGAGGGATGCTATTTTCGATCAATTCAGTAGACATGGTAATTTTGCCTTCGTCCAAAGAACTGTAGATAATTTTCAGTTTGTGTAGATAAATTGAGTGACTGGAAAGTTCAGTATGAATACCCAGAAGCTTCCTCCTTTTTGAGCCATCTKAGAGACAAAGTGAACATCCTTCTAATCATGTCCAGAGAAGAGCAAAAGCAATTAAATGTAACTCCAGCACGATTCTGGGAATAAAGTTATGTCAAGCTCACAAATAGCCCTGCTACGAGCGAGCAGGGGATCTTAGCGGACCCCTAGGCAAGCCCAGGTTACATCGGAGCGTGATCCAGATTCAGTCAACTTGCCAGCTCTAGTGCAACTCTCTAGCGGTACAAAGAAATTAATTAGGGAGGGGAAAAAAGACTAATGATTTTCAGAAAGCAGGTATTTCTCAGCAGTCCTGATTTCCAGCCTGTTGGACTTGCACGTGGAAAACAAGACATTCAATCAAGCACTGTTATGTAAGTGCAGCTCTTTGAGAGCGCTCCATATACAGTATAAATGCTACAGGCAGAGTGTTTTAAGCACTTGGAAACTGCAGAAGATGGATGTGGACTCTTTCTAAATCCATATAGCTTCAAAAACAGGAATAAAAAGAAGTATCAGTATAAGAAACATTAAGAGGTGAGAGGCAAGGTTTATAGGGAGAGGTAATATCTTTTATTAGAATAACTGATAGTGTTGGAAAAAAACAATCTTTCCAGGACAAAAGCTCCTTAAAGCTTGTCTGTTTCTTTTCACTTCTATCAGTTTGCCTCGGAAAAGACATTACTTCTTCCTACAAGTCCCATCTCTCTTCTATGTTCAGACAATCACTTAAAAGGTATTTCACTTCATTTAACTGCTTTTGAATAACAAAAGCTGTGTTCCCTGCTTGCCCAGGGTGAGTAAGAGTTTACACTTAGAGTAGTCAGTACACCCAGGGTAGTCATTTGAATAGGACTGGGATCTGTCCTTTAAAGGGCAATGGGGAAAAAAGAAGGGTCAAAATGAGTTTACAAAACCTCATTTGTCAGGACTAGTTTACCTGCCTCCGGGCAAACGGTAATTCTCACATACCTTCACTCATCTTTTGATGGTACTGCTCCTCATGAGAGAAGGCCAAAGAAACTAACCCTGAGTATCTTTCACCCAGTGAAACTGAAAGCATTTTGTAGAGATTAATTAATCAAGTTCTGATGTCCCTAGCAGGTTTACAAGTGTTTTGCAAGTGACACCATGGTAACAGAAGTGCTGAAACCCATCTTTCAAAGAACGTTACACAACAGCAACAGAGTACACAAGAGCATATCCTTCTACTCATATGGCTGGATTCATTTTCCTAAGTTGTGGGGAATATCAAATCAAGCTTCTCATAAGAAATGGGAATCTCTTCATGTTAGTATTTTTCATGCATTTATTTTCTTAAACTTTCTAACTGGCTGTAATGCTGTAACTCCTAAGGTGGAGTTACAGTATCAAGGCAGGCTGAAAAGCTACCAATTGATGGTCACTGCAGTTGGCACACATTTCATTTGCCTTTCCATATTTATCCAGCAGATGTCCACATCTGAGCTATCACCATAGACTCTCTCCAGAGTTAATGATGAGGAACGGGCATTTTTAGGCTGTAGCTAAAATGAATCTATTTTAAAGATTTATTTTCAGAAGAGTTAAATTGTGCCTGAGAAGCATCTTTTTCTTCGTTGTCTATAAGGGTGGTAAAGAGTGGGGCTGAATAGCTGAGATGCTTTCTGTACACTGTAGATGCCTACATTGATCAGATGAAACCCATCTTCTACTGCCAAACTACATCAGCCCATCAAGGAATGATTTCTTCTTTACAGCTCAATCCCTTTTCATCTGCTCTGTCTGTGGTATTCAAATGTTTTATGCACACTATGTCATCCCTCTGAAAACCTCATGAGTGTTATCTTTTATTTATGCCCTCAGAATTGCTGCTGATTATATTATGGCAATGTCTTGAAGGCTTAAACAAGATCAGGGCCATCTCTGCTAGTCACTGTCCAAGAAGAGTGGCTGCATCAAAGGCAGGGATCCAGTATTTCTGAGCTCGGGATACATCCCCATTTCACACTCCGGTAAGATCCAAATATGTGTGAAACCCCCTCCCCACATCTGCTGCCCTGGCTTCCATAGGAAGGAGAGTTTGGTGCATGGCCCAGCCAGGCCCCCACGATACATGACTGCAGATCACAACGTTGGTCTGCCACAACACGGTTGTGCACAGCAGCTCCGATGTAGTTAGGAATGAGACTATGCCCAAGAGAGAAAATGAGCTAAAAGATTAGATTATGTCACCCTGCTGTTTGTGAATAGGAAAAGACGAGGCGCAAAGAGATTGATCACCCTGCAAAGTCGATAGAAGAGTCTGAAACAGAAGTCATCTCTTAACCTGCAAGACATTCTTCTTTGAATGTACAGACATTTTATTGTTTAGTCTTAAACACCTTGCCCACAACCATATAGCAGCTGCAAGACAAAGCTATAACCCAGGAATTATGAGACAGAGTTTTAGCTGAGACTCGAGAGCTATAAAATGTGCAAACCTGTGGGAAAAGGATCTAAAACATACCGAGTGCATTCAATTCCTGCATTTGCTTTGAGAACTGAAAGTTGGAACAGAAAAAAATACTTCAGTAAGTTTCTTAAAAAATAATGAAAAAAGCCCATTCCTTTAAAACCTATGCTGGTATATTGAAATGTGGAGTTCAGAACTGTAGCATGATCTATTGTGCACAGACATGAATGACTCTTGATATTTGATTGTTTTATTACTTCCATCTGAGCTAACCTTCGTTACTTGGATTTTACAAATTTAAGGACTTGCCAGCATGCTTGCCAGTTAAATAAAGGGCACAGCTAAGGTCTCCGAACATCTGGTCCAAATACTTAATCATCTTGTTGCATGAAGGCTGGTATTTTTATCTTGTACCCTGATTGGGTCTGCGTAATTTTTTTTCACAAATTGGTATTTAAACCTCAAAACCTTTAGCTAACTACATCTGTCATTGATATTTTATTGTTTAATTTCTTTTTATAGAGCCAAATTACATCTCTCCCACATACAGCTTGCACTTTACATGTCTAATTTGTCGACATGTTCTATAATGATAATTTCATTGATTTAGAAAGTGACATTATGAGCAACATATGTTCAGTTTAGCAGTAAACCTTGTTAAAGCAATAATGTCCCATTCTTCCCTCCACCCTTCCCAAATTCAAATATAACCCACATTAGGAGGCAGCTGAGTCATTTAACTGCTTTGATTCTTGTAAATATAGAAACCTGCTAGCTGTTTAGCTTTACACTTTGGCTGCATATATTTCCTACTTTGGGTTGCTAGGAAAGGACAGTGCAGAGATGAATTACGCTGCAGTACTTTGTCTAAAAGCGTGATATGTGTTAATTTCCTCTGGAAAAGACACTTGGAAGGCAAAATTGCTCCCTTAAAAAAAAAGAAAAAAAATACAGGCCATTCACATAAAAAGGATATAATTGACGAACATCAATTCATAGACAATAATGAGAAGATGCCCTATTACTTTCTCCCAATTATCCTTAATATAATCATCAGGAAACAGACCTATTTTCATATTACTTGTGAAACAGCTGAGTAATAAAAAGGAATTATTTTTATAGACTCCAGAGCTAGTTGAATGCTTTGCCATCTGTACTGGTGTAGGGCCTTTCCCCAAAGTGTTTAAAAACTGACTATATTTTGATCTGGTAAAACAGAGTTTAGTGATTTCAGGATTAGTCTGAAACTTTACACTGAAACCTCGGCTCAGTTTTTGCAAAGACATTTTACAAATACTTTACAAATCACTACAAAACCCACTAAAGCCTATAGTGCAATTTACTGAAAAAGGCACAGATCTCTTCTGAAGCATGTAAAGAAAGGGAATAATAATAAACAGGAAGTTAAATCTTGTTTTGATTTCGAAAAGGGAATCCACATTAAAAATAGCTAGAGAAAATAATTATTGCAGTGTAGTGGCCTGAGAAGAGGTCTGTGTCAGGAGACTTGTCAACAGAGATGTTATATCCATGTTGTGAACATGCTCAACCTCCGCAGATCACTTTTATCTGCAGGTCAAGTGTCAAGAACGATGACTAGAGTCCCATTCCTCTCTTGACTGCCCCACTCACTCTGTCACAGGTACAAAAAAAATAGTCACAACAAAAAATATTGTCTGTTGATTTTCCACACACAAATTCCCTTCRAGGGATTTTGTAAGGATCAATTTTGGAATATACTTTATAGGTGAATATCTCTTTATATATTTATGAAAGCTTTTGCTGTGTGGTTATATTTTTCACTTTAAGTGGGTTGTTATTAAGTGGAATAGACATGACTACGCTTCATTCACCATCTGGAGTAACATCATAAGTTTTCTTCTAAGATTTTCAGGTCTTTTCACRTTGCATTTGAATGGACTAATAGCACATATACAGGGGGGAATATTTCTCCAGATACAGCTTTTGAAACTTTATTCTTGCTAATGAATTTTCAAATACATCAGATCATTGCACTTTGAAGCTTTCTTTTTTTCCTTTCTCTATTCTTTTCATTCACTGTCTTTCTGTTTTTCTGTCTTTCTGCCTGTTTGTCTTTTTTTTTTTTTAATTAAATAGAGGATTTCAGAAGAAACGTGGTTTGTTTTTCCTTTCCTCTAGAGGAAAGACTGCCAACTTTATATATGTTATACCTGTTTCTGTGAAGAGCAATCTACAAATTCTAGAAGAAATCACACATTTCTTTTCACACTTCTTCTGAAAAGAAGTGTTTTATCAGTCCAGAATGAAGATAATAAAATATTTCTCCACAATGAAAAAAGAAGTGATTTCATTATGTTAATATTAGGGGAGAAAATGTGATTTTACTTTATCTTAGCTAAAACAAAGCAAAAACCTCAGAGGAGACAAGGTAGCCAGTGATTTTCACACTGAACCTGTCAGTCTGCTAACTTGCATGGAGATGGATGAACAACCTTTCTCTTCATAAATTCATCTCAAATTAGTTGCCACATGTTAGCAGATTTGGGTAAAGAATCTCTATGTTTCCTCACTAAAAGTGAGGCCTTTGAGAGCAGAACATTTTTCTCTCAATTTACTTAATTCAGGAAAGAGGAATAAAATTACTTATTTGAAAGAGAAAACTGTTTCTATCTGTCTGCATTCCTATATGTTTTAAATATTTGCCCCCAATAAGCATGGTTAAGTCTTTCCCTGAGGCACGGTATGCTGCACTATTAGCAACATGTTTACATCATTAATGCTTGTAAATTTTCAGTGGCATTGCTCTTATTTATCAGTGCTCTTAGCATTTTTCTCAAACCCTACCATACAAGAGGTTGAACTCACATTGTCTTCTTTATATTAACATACATACTGCCCTATTAACATAGAACCAATAATTCTTCATTAATAAGGTGCTAAAATATAACTCTCTACCTGGTTAAAAACTGATGATTTAATTATTCAGATGTATCTGAAGGGTCAAAGTTAAGCATGAGGAAGATGAATTTTTATTCATTATCAAATACGATGATGCATATAACAGACTGATGACACTGTGATTTAATGGACAGCACTCTACAGTGATGCAGAAAACCAACCCTATGGCATCCAGCTGCCCACAGTGGGCAAATTGCCTCAATTTCTTAATTTTGAATGATATAGGGTACCATTTAACAATGCTTTGGGATTTGTGGGCATTCTTCTGCAGGACTCTGTTTAACCAGAGCTTTAGCAAGTCTCCCACCTAATCTCACAAGCTGGATCCTATTGCTTATATAAGACAAATGAAAAGTCCTTTCTCCTTATTTCAGCTAAGGAGCAACAAAACTATGAAAGCATGTTATTTTAAGAGCATGAAAGCATGCCATTTTTTGAAGGCATTGTGTCAAGCGCTGGAATCCATCTGTGGCGCACGAAAGTCTCTTGGAAAATCCCTGATTTGTACAGCAGACCAAACACTGCAGTGGGAGACAGATTAACATTTGCTGTAGCAAAACCTTTTACCCTGAGACAACCGATTAAAAACTTGGCTTGGTAACGAACAGGATGCATTTCCACCTGAAACCTGTCAATGAGTTCTGTGTAAAATAAGTTGAATGCACTCAATATGAGCTTTAGCAGATAGTTCTCCTCATTTCAAAAAATCACAATTTGCAACCTAAATAGAAAAGCAAACGGGTCTGGAGACTGAGTTGTTTTTCACGCAAAGATGCGATTTGCTAGTTCAGGCTTGGAGAAAACCGTTTGGGGAAAAAAGTCCAGCATCCAGCTCTAAAAGTGTGTGAGCACTTCTGTGAAGCATCAGTAGCTTTTTGCAGCCATGAGGATCTGGAGACATAAGTGAGGCAAGGCATGAGGAGAGGCAATCTTTGTTTTGGTCAACTGATATATTTCTGCTCACCTTTGGCTTTAACAACTCTCCACAGTAATCTTACAACTGTAAACATACTGAATCTTCTCATAGATACATATTTTGTCAAGTATAAGGGCAGCTATATCCATAAATGTTCACGTTTAAATAAAACAACTGAAAGTCTCCTGTAGTACAATCCTTTTTTCATTGGGTGTAAGTGTTACTGAACACTCAACTTTTTCCACAATATTATGGCCACTGATTCTCTTATCTACAGGAGATAATATCACTGCCTTTTCTTCAAGTGCTAGATGTCAAAGTCACAAACCCCATCGCCAGTCGGCGTAACCCCTTGTTTAAACTCTTTTACAGTATATAGAAAAAATATTTAATGGGCTTACTGTTTATTTGCTGAAGTTTTCTAAACAGGATATCTATTCATTAGCCTTTGAAGAATATGGCTCCAGGTCTCCATCACAGATCTTCAAAGCGTTCATATGATGGAGTGCTAGAGGGGGCTCTYGGGAGCCCCAGTTTAAGAAATCCTCCTCCACCTCAAGAGTAGGTGTGATTTTTTCTGTCTCTGATGGAGTCCACCCCCTCTTTGTCTACAGCTAACTCTTTGCCAGAGAACACTTATCCTTGTGGTTCTGAAAAATACTTCTGAAGAGCAAATTTTTTTTCCCTTTGGAACAGCCACACCACAAAGAAGGATTTCACTTCCTACCTTGTTTTCAAAGTGCGTAAGTGAATTAAGCAACATGTTTTACTGACATGCGAAATAGTCATAGTTGAAGTGCACGGATTTCATTTGCTTGGCAAGTGATGTATTTGTATCATAGGTCTATCTCAGTTATGAGATATTCTGTGTATGCTTGTGCACATGTTTGTGTAGAAGCCCTTTAAAAACATTGGCAGGACGCTAGCAATAAATCCGCACCACCTTTCGCTGTTCAAAATTTTTCTGTGATAGAACTATAATTCTAGTTCAAAGATTCTTCCAGTACTAAGAGCTTTGCCAATTTTTTATATGTTGTATAATGGGAATACTAAAGGCTAATGTCTGTATAGATAACTTTCATCCAAAGGTCTTGTGGCATGTAAGTTGTACTGTCAGCAAAATATGTATTGGTTGGAATTTTTTAAAGAGACTCAGCCTCCATGAAACATTTCAGTCAAAGCATGTTTTCATTAAAGAAGATAACTAAACAAATAGAACTTTTTCCTTGAGATTTTAGCCAAATTCTTGTGTAATGGTTAGTTCCAATCATCTAATCTGAATGCTTTTAACTGGAAATCTGCAGTCAGATTGACTTGAACTTTGATTTACCAATTCTTTCCAGCTGAATTCATTTGAGACCAGATTACATTTAGATAAGAGACTACTAAGAAAAAATGAAGTAATTGAAAAAAGATGTAGATGTTTGAGTATTTGATATTATTACTTTTTATCCCTTACCCACTCCTGGCTGGCGTGAAGAAGTACAATATGAGATGAGGATGTCTGACTGAGTCCTTCTATTGCAGGACTGACTCTTACATTTGCATGTGGAATTTTTTCCACTGGTCACTTGAAGCTACAAAAGGAGTTTCAACATCCAGCTGACATTTCAGCATCAGGACTAGATTCAGTGCCTGGTCCTGCCTGTGGTTAGGGGCATGTATAAAATTGCAAGCTCTTACAAAGAAGCTTTTTTTAATATATCCATAAGGATCATTTGATGCAAAGCATCTGCTTGTTTTCCAGCAGTGCATAGCTCCAAAGAAGGACACAAAAATAGCTTTTCACTTGTCAAGTCCTTTGGCCTCTTCATCCTCTGGTGTTAATTGGAGCAGTTTCTCTGCTGCTTTAACCTGTGTCTGCCTGCAATAGGATTCTCATGGTAGCAGCAGACTTCCACTAATTTACCTGCACATCCCATTTCCATGTAAACTTTCGTCCTCCTAAGAAGGGAGAATTCCTTTCTCGGCCATCAAAAAGCCCTGAAAGGCATCAAGAAGTTATCCAATATCTGTGCTTAAAAGGAGAAGAGAAATCATTGTGGGGTACTGATTTAATTTCAAAACTTTGGCACAAAAACATTAATCAAAGTCTGCAAATAGCAGCTCGAAGATATATTTATATGTATATATATATAAAATATATGTGTATTTTTATATATATACACATATAATTTTTTCCCTAAACAGTTACTGAGTATTTGATGTAGTAGTAGTATAGACTACTTTTAACTTCCAAGTTATTTTGTTGTAAATTAACACAGATAAATTATATTAACTACAAGCAAACACATAATTAATATTTTAATAGTTGCAAACATTTGAGACTGGCCTAGGCCTGCCTCAATCCTTCTGTAAGGAAGCTTTATTTTACAGCATTTCCAAGTGAAGTATGTCAGCTGTCAAATTAAGTGGGTTTTTTTTCAGATTTTTCCCTTGTGCTCTCTGAGACGCTACAAAACACTTAAAATTGAGATCCAACAGGGGTGTCCTTAACAGATTAGAATAATGTTCTAGCTATTCAACTGTCCCATCTCCAACAATAACAGTAGCTTAGTTCAATAAATACCTGACAAAACCTCATTTTTTTGTCGTGCATTAATTGGTGCATTATGTGCACCTAAATTCAGTTTCTAGGAAACCAGTCCTTTTAGAGGAAATACCTCAATTCCTTAAACAGCCAGGACAGAAAAAACACCTTTGCATGCCTCTTCCTCATGCAGTGAAAGGCTGTTTCACCCTGGAGCTGTGGCTTTGTGCATTAAAGTGCGATGTTCTCTGCAGTTTCAACTTCTGCAGCAAGAAGAACAGCTTTCTTCTCCCAGCTAGTGAAGAAATAGCGATGAGTCTGCTGGTTCTTATGGGAGGGAAACTTTGTCAGCAGATGAACCACAGTCAAAGGAACTGCAGAAATCAACAGTCAGGTGAAAAGAAAGTTGACTGTGTCAGCATCTTGACATACCGCTTTCAGTCTATAGGTACTTTGCTAATGGGCAGCATGGAGCACGATGCATGCAGCAGAATGTGAGCAGAAACCACAACGTATACCCACATCTACAGAGAAAAACCTCCTGGTATTTCTCTCTTTCCAGCTGCAATATCCCTCAGGGAAGAGTGGGCTGTCAGGAGACAGAAGGTCCCGCTGCGAAGGGGGAGAAACTGCATATGTGTTGCATATGGGTTCCCCATATGCACCTACCGCATATGRGCTCCTCCCGAGGGCTGCAAAGCCCTCCCCTTGGATGTTAATAATATTCTATGCAGCCTTTCAATTCCCATGGGGATTGCCGTCAAATTTGGGAGAGGCTCTTGCCATGCAGAGAGCATCTCCTGAGCTGGGCATGGCTTCCCTGAGCCACACAACTCCATCCTAGGCTGAATCCACACGGAAGAGCTGAGGAAGGGGTGAGGATATGGCGGGTGGGAGATGGGTGTCCTGCTCCTATCAGCTTTTGCCTAAATGCTACCGTATGCTTTTTCAGCTTGTTTTCCTCCTGTTTAATACCCATTGAAACACACAGTAGAGTAAACTGAAAAGATATCTTGAGCATCAAGATGGGTTCATACTTGTAGTACATGCTAAGGAAACCTAGTGTTAGTCCTTGTAATACTGAAATCCCTGTAGATGTCAGGTTTTCCTGCTCAAAATATGGATATACTTAAATTCCTCATACATATTGTATATATCTGCAGTAATCTAAATCCTTGGATGTCTCTTGAATTAAACAGTCATTTTGCATTATAATTCATGTACCTTATACTTCATAATTGCTGTGCAAAGTAAACTCTCAAACCAATGTGAGGCTACTGCATACCAGGATATCAATGTTTTCTACATATCCCAGTGGAATATGCTGCAAAATATTCCACTGTCTTCCAAATGAATAGGAAGAAGCACATGATAAATGATATATTTACCTGCATATCCATAAGGTAGAAAGACACTATGGCATGAATTTTATCTGTGGGTACCCTACAACACATAATGAAAAGTGGTTATGTGCCTGCTGATAAGAGACAAAGACTTAAAAGTGATTTGCTAGACCAATTTATTCATAAGTCTGAGACATTATTTAGTCAAACTAGTCAGATTCTCTTCCATCTTCCTAAATCTATCAGTCAGTCTTCTAATAATTCCTGCTACATTTATGAAGAACTTCCCAGCGTCTTCCTGSTATTGTGCAGCCCAGGAGGGAAAGCACTCTCCAAAATGCAGTGCTTGCACAGCGCGCTCGGTGCAATCCAGTATTGTTTATATATTAAACGTGAAGTTTAGCACATAAACATGGTGGCAAGACTATATGCAGATTGCCCAGGATCCTGTAAATACTTAGACATGTGGAAGCTTTGAAGATTCACTTTGATCAGCACTTCAATACTAACACTCATAAAAGAAATACTTCTAGCATCTGGATTAAGTAACTTCATGCATCGGAGGAGGGAGTGGTTACAGCATTTACAGATTATGCTCTATGAAGCTAATGTAGATATTAAGGAGTATTTATGGATTTTATTTTCATAGATGGTAGATATTATTGAATTATGACTTGGCAAGCACAGCCTGATTTTGGCATTTTTATTTTCTGTACAGCAATTTACATTTGCAGAGTGTCTAGGGTCTGAGACTGGGCCCTTAATAAATCAGGAAAAAATCAATGTGAAATGAATGGAAGCCATAAAAAGTAATATAAGAACAAGATAGATCATTAATGATATAAAATCCTGTAGAAGTAACAAAAGATAACTTCAAAGCACTGCACAAACACGCTTTGAAAGGCAATGTTCTGGAAGTTTTCAGGAGTCATGTGCTTTTGAGAAATTTCCTGACCACAATTTGATTATGTATCACCCTCCTTCTGTCTCTCCAGCATGTGTAAAGAAAGATTGGGTTTTTCATCCCTCAAACTTAGTGGAGTCGCAACACCCAGAGCGGTACAGCAGCATGTTATGCTATTTGCAACAGTCAGTTACCACAGTCCAGACTAGAAAGAATTTCTTTTCAGGGGTGTAAAGCTTGATCAGTATACACTTCTGAATATTTTAGGATAATAATAAATAAATAAAAACTATTATTTCATCACTTTTAAGATGTAAGTCAAAGAATGTTTATCTGAATCTTATATTTATGCTTACATTTCTATATACATCTTGCATACAAGTTCAAAACCATGCATGCCATGAGAACAACGTCATTTAGGGTGTGATTTGCCATTTATCTAGAAATGCTGAAGGCTGCAAATGGGGACAGTCCATTCTTCCCCCCATGGCCAACCCAACCGGTGTGTTCCAACTGCTGACCTGGCATTGGGTGAGCAAGGTCAGTGAGAGAATTTTAAACAAAACTAACCTTGAAAAGAGAGTTTTGCATTGAAGCACCTCTCCATGCAAGCTTTAGTCAAGGAAGAGGGAGGGAATGCATGTGAAGGACTAGGGATGGGGAAAGAGGAATGGCCCCTTTTGGTGACAGCCCCGGCTTACTTATTATATCAAGTCACCAAAAGTTAGCAGTGGGAAAATACCTTGATTGCCTCTTAACTCTGTAACACAGCAGTTGTATATCTAAGATACAGAAAATACAGTCATAGACACACTTTCCATGGGTATGCATGAACCAAGGAGGGACACAATTTCCACTAGTGTTAATTTCAAAATATAAGCCAAAGCATAGTCTTCAATTTTGTCTCTGTTGCCAGATTCACAGTCATGATATCCTGTTAAAAAATGAAAACAGTCCTTTCCTCTCCTGCAGCTCAGCCACATAAACAAAAGAGAAGGCTGAGGAATTTGTCTCATCATTTTAGCTGTTAAAATATTTGGTGTTTCTTTTGAGGTAATTGCCTAGGCTTCCCCTGTAGTCAGTGGAGAGAGAAAAACAACTTCAGAAGAAAATAATTCCATCTATATCAGACGTGCATCCTAGCAAGGGACCAGCTGTCCCTGCAGAAAGCTTAGATTGCTCGTTTACTCCACATGCTAACTTCTAGATGGTTGAAGTTACATTAAACGAATCCTAACTGAGTGACTATACAGGGGAGTTAATGAAGGTGTGTAAGCACAAAGTTCTGACAAATGCTCAAAGAAATACTGAAAGATTAAAGAGGCAGATTTAAAAAATACATTAAACCTTCAGTTATGGGAGTCTTAGGTGTTATGCGTAGCAAAAGCTGTGAGAAATGTAAGAGAAATTGATGTTTTATAAAGCTGGTGGTGCATTTTAACAAGCTGATATCGGCAAATCATCAGTGTTGGCAATGTTACTAAAAAGTATTTTCAGCTCTGTATTTGTTTTTTGCACTAAAAAAATTTTTTTAAACTATAAAAAATTAAGTAGGAAAATATCTTGTAAAGAATCAAACCCCCTGCTGTTTTGAGTAAGAAAGTTCAATCAATTGGTAACTAAGGTAAAGGGAATTGTACTGGAAATAGGATACTTAAATTTGGTCAAGTTTCTTATAAACTTCATGTTTTCTACATCTTTGCCTTCTGACAGACACAGACACCATTATCCTTTGAGGGCTGATTCAGAACAGGAATTCTATTGTGCGTTATATTTAAGCAAAGAAATATAATTATTTGGAGTACTTTTAGACCTAGAGCACCAACAGCATAGGTGTTATCTTAATTAGATTTTTGTTTAACTAGTTTTTCATCTCTACTAGCAAGAATTACTCATTTTAAGAATCACTAGACAGTCCCATGAAAATAAGACTGGTTATCTCGCTGATGTAGGTGATGCCAGGAAAAGGAAACATCATTGTACAAAACACAGATTTTGAGAAAGTTTCAGCAGTTTCAATGAAATAAGAGGACTGTCATGAGAAGCAAGACTGAGGCTGAGAAAATGCTGTTCTTGCATAGGAAGTAAATGTTCTGCCTCCAATTACGAAGAAACACAAAGGTTTTTGGTATCCACTCTAACATGGATAGTGGAAAGTGATCAAAGGCATGCCAATAACTGCATCAACTGCAGTGACTAACTAATGCACTATGCTGGTATAGAAGCCAAAATATCCTTAGGGAAAAAAGTCAACATTTAATTATAAATTAATATATCATGCTGGTTGGATGTAGTGGTGATTCACAGTTAAGATTCTGATGCTCAAATTTCTCTTCTCATTTACACTCAACAGTATCCTACCACCCACAGCCTCTCAACCTCAGGAGTTATCTTCTTAGATCTTCCAGGCTTAGCGGGATATATAGGGTATATAGCTTGGTGAATATGTGCATGGAAGTCTTCTCTGTAAGACAAAGCACCAGAATGGCTGAATTTAGTAGACAGTCTGTTTCTCTGTGTCAAGCCTGAGGTAATGTCTATGTTATTAGGAGACAAGAGGCTGCTGAAAATGTCTTTAATAAGGAAGTGGAATGAAAAGTTGGCCACATGTGGTTCTTAAAAATCTGTATCACTTAGTATGGAATACTATATCTATACTAGATCCAGGATCTTGGCTGATTTCCAAAAGGATAATTAGATTCCTATTACTGAGACAGAAGTTGCCTTCACTTCCCGTCCTAAATGGTGTGGTTTGAGCAGCTCCCACAGTTTACTCTGGGTCAGTGGATGAAAAAGATTCCTTAAATAAACCCTTTCTGACACATGGCTCTGTGAGGATGCCTCACAGTTTCTTGATCCTATTTAGTTTTAAGGCACCGTTGGTTATCACAGTGTCATATAGGTATGAAAATCTTACCTGCATGTGTCCCTGGATCTACCCACACATAAACACGTGCAGATAATCATAGCTAATGCTTTGGCACTGTGGTTCTGCAACACAATGTCCATTAATAATGGTGACAGATATTTCTGTGAGTATAGTACTTAGCAGGGCAAATGATTCAGAAAGAAAAGCTGTTAAGGTCTAAGTACCAAAGAATACATAGCTGTAGACCATCAAAGCAATGGCTTTCACTTACTATGGCAGTGATGGCCTCCTCCAGACATATGTGCATTAGTATAACCACGGCCTGAGCAAAACCTCATCGAAACTAGAGAAGTGAACAGTTTTTTAAGCTTAGTTCCAATCAGATTAGACAAAAAGCAAAAGTAATAAAAGGAACATCTTGAGTGCTAGGGCCTCCTTATCAGATGTATCACTTAGAATACAGGAACAGTCACGGAGGTAAGTAGGAAGTGCCCTATTCAGAAATTTGAATGAATAAATTGAGAAATACTAACTTTGTAAAAGCACATGGGACAACTCACTCTGTTCCTGTTTCAAAGCTCAGAAAAGTACTGTGGTGCTCACCCTATGAACAGAGGGCAAGACTTGCCCCAGGAAGGGTGATTCCCTGTGTTGCAACAGTCAATGAGATCCATAGAAGATATTTCTTCTTTGCTGTGTCTAGTTATTGCACCAAATGTGGATCAGCAGAGGTGGCTCCACATGGAGTCACCTGAAGAAACAGCAGAGAGGGAAGCTCCCATGAGGGTCCTTAGTGCTTTTGGCTTTGCTAAGCTCTTTTCTAGGCTTTTTCATAGATAGCTGCTACTTACTGCCTGTCACCTCCTGAGTGTGCCTCAGGCAGGGCAGCCAGCAGAGGTGTGCTTATGTCAATATTTTTTTTTTTTTTTTTTTTTTTTTTCTCCAGAGCAAAGTACAAGAGTCCTCTACATCTCTCATCAGCATAGTCTCCTCCTGTAACCTGGGACATACCACTCTAGGCTGTGATGCAGGAAGACCCTAGAGGAGGTCTACCAGTCATGGACGTGGAGCAGACTACCCAGCATGCCTGAAGGGAGAGGCTTGCTGAATCAGACTCTTATCTTTACATTTGTCTCTCTAAAAAGAGGATAATTTAAGTTCTCCTGTTCACTGCTACTGGCTTTTCCTAGCTATGCCATAAATTGTCTATGGAAAGAATGAATTTTCGTGTGTCAGTATAGTACCCAATATCATATGTACCTCCAGGTTTGCTGTACTACCAATGTTAGTGTTACGTTTATTGACTTAATAAACCAGTGTTGTCTGAGGAAATGAAATAAATGAGTGTTGTGTCATTTTCCAGATAGATTCATTCCTAGTTCGTATTTTAATGTAACTAATTCTAAAATGACAAGTAACAATAAGAAAAATTTGTTCAAAACTCTACCCTGCATCTCCACTGGCCTTCAACAAAAGACAGATCCAGAGGAGGGAAAGCATTCTTCCTGAGATATCTGTCCAAATACTCAGGCGGCCCGTGGCGGTCCCATTGCATCTGATCAGCTGCATTTTTCTACACTGAAAGGTCATTGATAATTACAGAGCAGAGCCCTGCAATTTTTCATCCAGGAATTAAATAACAATAATTGCTAAATATCACTTGGGAGAAAAAAGGGATAGATCGAGTACATGAAGCCCATATTCAAGAATCAGAGCATATCTATTAAAGGAAATAATTCTACAAAGTTATAAATGGATACAAAGACTTGAAGTGAAAAATTAAATGCTAGGTCTGACACTAATCTGTTTCCATCGTAAGTGCAGAAGAAAGGAAACTAAACACTTATTTACCCATGAAATGTCTTATCTTCTGCTAAAGACAATTTTTAGACCTGGGTTTAAGAGAGAGCATTTTTAACAACCCCAACATGAGACCTCAAAGAGCTGGTGTCTCACTGGGAGTCAAAGGTACTTGAGCATCTGTAATCATCTGGGATGTCCATCTTTAGACAATTTATAGATCCCGTCTGAATTCCTGAATTCCCCAAATGTGCAGTACTGTCATGCTAGGCTCTCATTTTCAGGCTCAAGTTTCCCTTTCACTCAAGTTCTATAGGTTGATTTTGCACAACATTTATAACAAGTAGGGTTTACTTCCTGCTAACATAGCTGGATCTCTTATTTGTATCTGTTTCTGTGATACCCTTTTTTTTGACATATGCAACTTCAACTTGCTTGTGTCTACTTGGAATGCCACCACAAACATCACCTTCTGACTTTTTTGTTTTGATACTAATTTATTCTCCTTGCTTGCTGCATTCCCATGCGTCAAATGGGAGCCATTCCCTTTACTTTCATGGCTCTTCACCACCTGCAGCCTTGCCTGCCTATCATCTCTCTCTCTCTCCTGAGGTGGACTCTTGTCTCTGGCTAAGTAATGAGTACGCCTTCAACTTCACTGCTCACATGTATGCACCCTCTTCTGCCCTTCCACTTTCACTGCCATACAAGCTTTAAAGCAAATTCACATAAATACAGTTACCTCATTTTCCTCCTCAAAGGTCTCCTTTAACGTATTTACAAAAAACTTGTCATGTGCTAACACAACTATTCAGCATGCTGACCGATACTGCTTCATTGTTTCCTCATATTCCACTATCTAACTGTTGACTATTTCTTATTTTTAAATCGCACATTTTCTTGGGGGCATCAAGTGTCTTTTTTGTTCTCTTTGTGATTTGCTTCGTACAGCAAGCAGTCTGCTTTGAATGTCCTATTTGTTTTCATTTTCTGATACCTTTTACCTTCAAGTTCACATAAAATACACCGGAAAAGTAAATTATTAATTTTGTTTTAGGGCCACCAGGGAGGACTCCTACATTTGTATCCTCTCAAACAGGACACCCATGAGTAAAGAGTTAGATATAATGCAGTAGAATCTGTCTGACCAGAATATCTGCTTATAAAATGGGAGAGTCCACTGGGCCACTGAATCCAATCTGCTCATCACAGGTACCCACACCATATAATCCCCTTCAAAAACTATTTAATGCCCCTTCTTAAAACCAGCTAGATTCCCCATTTCCTTTATTATTCTTACTGGAAGACTGTTTCAGAACTTTACTCACCAGAGGATTAGAAAACTTTATCTAATTTCCAGCCTAAATTTATTCATGGGCAATTTATAACTATTTGTTCTTGGACCAACATTGTTCTTTAGTTTCAGCAGTTCTTCTCCCTGGTGTTTACCCACCTGATAAGTTTATAGAGAGCAATCACATCCTGTCTTCGTCTACGTTTTGCAAGGCTAAACAAGCCAAACTCTCTTTGTGTCCTTCTGCAAGGGAAACACTCTGCTTCTGTGCTGATCCTAGCAGGCTCTGCTTGTGTCTGTTCATGTTTGAAAGCACATTTCTCATATAGGAGTGATCAGCGCTGCACTCTATTTTCCCAGTGAAGTCTTAACAGTATGGCAACTGGCAAGAATAACGGAAATACTTCTCCTCACATCCTTTTTCACAGTTGCATCCTGCCACTCCAATAATCCTGTGATCCATCTATAACCTCTTTCCGATCCCATTGTTTTTTCACTTTGTCTCCTTTTAGCTGACCTTCTTTACAGTTTCTGTATTAATTCCCACTCTTTCCAACAGGAGTAATGATTTTCCATATATTACCAGAGGAAATAGTTTAGTAAATTCCAAATTTCTCTTGAYTAGACAATCAGTTATCTTGCCACTGATAACACTGTATTTTTATAGTATTTTTCTTTTCCTTTTCGTTCAGAAATGATTATTATTTTCTACAAAATAGGTTCCAAAGTATTACTTAATCTCAAATTTATAGTTTTCCAAGGTCCATTTCTTAATTATAGGATTAATTATAGCTAGTTTCTACTTATATGGTACTTACCTGGCTTAGCAAGATTCTCATGTGTGATTGTACATGTTGCTACTATTACAGTTGTGTGCTAGTAATTATAACCAAATGACCCCCCAGCTGGGGATCTGTTTCTCACCTTTTTTAGCTGCGACTATTAATTTTCAGATCATTATTTCCATTAGCCAGCCTTTCTTCGTCCCTGTATTCACCTCAAGACCTGGCTGGACAAAGGTCTGAGCAATCTGGTCTGATCTTGTGGCTAATCCTCCTTTGAGCGGGAAGTTGGACTAGAGACCCTCTGAGGTCCCTACCCACCAGAATTATTCTAGGATACTATCAAGGTAAGGTARTCATCTGTTTTTTTTTTTGTCCTGTGTGTTATGACCATCAGCTCTTTTATAACCCTGGGGAGATGAACTGCAAATGGGAGCTCCCAACAGACGGGAGCATAAGGTAAGACTTTGCTTAAACTCTTGGAGAGTGGAGAATATGTGAAGACCATCACAAGCATTAGTCTCAGCGCTCAGAGAGCTGGACTGCAAAGTTTTTGGCATTAGGTTTGGAGATGATGCCTAGAGACCCAAGCTCTGTTTGGCCTATTTGAGCCATTTAGCTCAAACCCACTAACCAGCAGGATGTCCAGCGGGTGGGATTTACTAGTCCCTAAATCAATTCTGAATTCCCAAACAACTTCTTTTATGCTTATGTTAGATTGTTAAACTACTTCTGGGAAAGGTGAGAAGCAAACATCAAGTTAGCATGAATTGTTCCACCTGAACTTAGGTTAGCCCCTGGATACTGAAGAGAAATTAAAAAAGATGACCCCAATGACTCAGTTGAGTGTAGAGATGAAGAGAGATGGTGACAGGGCCAGTGTTCACATACTTCGCTATGTCTGGGACCCAAACAGACCTGAAGGTCCTCCTGGGTAATTTGTGCTAAGTAGAGCTTTTATAAAGCGTTTTACCAAATTTGTTTGGGAATTGCTCAGGCTGGTCACTGTTGTTCAAATAGAGCACGTAATCTCAAATCTCCTCTCCCCTTTTTAACCTTTACAATGGACAGTGTCGAAATAATTTTGACAAATGTTTCAGCTGATTCAGTCATAGATAGTGTACCTGGCACAGTCAGGATCAAGGAAAGACCCACAGATGATAAAAAAACACAAAAATCTATCTGCTTTTTATTTATTTTATAACTCTGCATTACTAAACCAATACAAGAGGGACCTAATTTCTCCACTAACCCTGTCTAATGAAGATTGAGATTTAATAAACATGTAAGAAAACTGCATCACCATGAACTAAGAGACTTCAAAATATGGCATTTAGTTCATTATTTATTAACCTATCCCCCAGGAACATGACAGAGGGAATGCAGACTATCCATATTAGAAGCTGTTTCATCTTTAAGAGATAATGGAGAGACCCTATTTCCTTTGCATGAGATTTATATTCTAGAGAGGAAATGAGATCTAAGATGCAAAATTTATATCACTCATGATTTCTTTTTTCCCATGGAAGGTAGAAAGAATATTCCCTTACAGACTGAACGTGCTTAGCATCATGTGCTTTAAAAGTACAACATGTTTATAAAAATCAGAATTTCCTATCAGGAAAAAATTAACAAATGCACATGTGGTGAGACAAAAGCAAAAGAGCAATGTCCCTCTAGATATTAAAAAACCATGCAAAATCCACATTTAAGAGGATGGAGACTGGACACCTAAATGTGCCAAAACAACTGTTTACCAAAACTGAGAGAATAACAGCTATACAAATCTCCAGCCAGCCAGAGATATTACATTTCAGATGCAGTATAGCTACTCCTATTTCTCTTCAATCTATTTAATTTTCATTTCCTGGTTTGAAAGAAATGCAAGACCCACACTGATGAGAATCACAGCTTATGGACCATAACCATAAAGCAGGATAATTTCTACTCATTCTGGGATGACTCCCAATTTAAGTAGTGTGACTGGGGTCAGAATCCGGCACACCCAACTAACTTCCATATCTGTAATGCTCTTTTCCAAATTACTGACTCTGTCCTGCAAACTGAGCCCACCTGGCAACCTTTATGCCTACTGGGAGTACCCCTGAAATCTGCAGAGTTTCAGCAAAGAGGAGAAAAGTGTTGGCTGACATGCATTAGCCTGCAGATAGCAGCCTAGACCTTTTAATGTTTTTGGAAGTGGTTCTGCGACATTGACTAAGTAGACCTGGAATCTCAAATAAAATAAATTCTCCATCATTAAAATACAACTTCTAAAACACGAACTTGAATCATTAGAAATAAGTTCATATGTACGCATGTGCTAGACTTCCTTCTTCTTACAGGGAATGATCTACAAGATAAAAAGTCATTCCAATAAACTGCTTTAATGATATGGTCCATAAATGTACTTGACTTACTTTTTCTCATTGACAATGAAAATGAGACAGCAAATTAAAGGTACAATTGTAAGAAAAAGTTACAATGGCAGGACATGAATTATTTTAATACCTTACCAACTGAGCCACTGGTACTTCACAATTCATGAACAAATTTTCTATTACTACAGAGTCATGCTTTTATTGACTGGTATAAAAACACCATTTGTATCTTTTTTCATCCTGCTGTGTTTCTATTTTATTGGAAGTGTCCTGTAACAGGTATAACATCAGCTCAGATTACCAAGAAATCTATAAAATAGCTTCCTGCTACTACCTTCGGTGCAGATTGAAAGAATACATTATGATCCCACTGAGTAAATGATAAAAGCTGTTATTCACAGGCAAACATGATTTATCCTCACCTGTTCAAAATTCTGAATGTACCCACTTTATTATTAAATTATGAAAACATTTCACTCACATTGATTAGGAACACAGATACATTATTAAAGAGAGGCTATTAGGAAGCATGCGTTCCAAATTTAAGTTCTGAGGTTTGTGACTCATGGTAGGACCACAAATATTTCATGCAAATGGGAGTGGACAGATACAGCTTCATAAATATTCCATTGCAGCACCAGAAATATATGTAAAAATTTTCTATTATTGATTAAAAATTGGAAAATCACAATGCCTGTTTCAACTTAAATTTTCATTCAGTGCTGCTTGTACATTAAATACAGATAAAATTGCAAAAGAAAATTAGATTTTAAAAAATTATGATTTCTATTTCTTTAATACAGAAGAGGCTTTTTTTTTTATTCCTGTGGTCCACCCTAGGATTATAAGACATCCCTTTTAAAGGGTATAGTTTTGCTATTTTCCAGTTCTATGCCGGGCTATATTAAGACTAGTTACCAGCTCCAGAACTAATTTCTCTGTAATGTTGCCGAGCATTTGTTCAGCATCTAACATAGTTATTAAAAAACATAAAAGATATGAACACAAATGGGATCTATTGCTCTTAGTGCAATATATGATGGCTAAAATTGTGAGAAGTACTTAATTTTAGACAAATTTTGTTCTTAATAAAATCAACAGGTCAAAACCTGAGAGGTTTGAAAACCTCACCATGTGTACCTATTAGTCATAGCCAGACCTCACATATTTTTCTGTCCCTCTAGTCACCAAATACAAAAGATAGTCTATTTACAATAATGCCATTGTGCAGAGAGTTGGACTAAGCATTTGGATTATATCTGTATGATATATTATTTTCAAAGATGCTCAAACTTAAAGGGTTCATAGAAAATGTCTGTATGTGTGGGTGCGTGTATGTGTGTGCACATTTATTTTTTATATTAAAAATGGAAGCACATGGAAAAATGGTCTCCCTGTATGCTGAATAATTTATGTCTTCCCTGTCTTCTCCTGGTTCCCTTCACACTAATGACTGGTTTAACGCTGATGTACATCAATTTACAATGTAACAATGTAGCTTTGGATTGCTTTCAAGTTCAGATTGCTTTAAAAAGCAATAAGAATACATGGAGGCATAAGAGCTTTGCAACTAACAGTGACAGGATTCATACCAGAGCTTGGACAAACTGTACATTATTAGTGGTGAACTCTCTCTGGTTTTATTGAACACATCTTTTTAATATTGCATTGGTTTTGAAAGATAAAATGTGAAAAATATTTTTAGTATTTTCTTTTACATGAGAACTGCTCAGAAGCTGACAATTGTATCCACCTTCACGGCTTGCCTTCTGCCTGTTTTGTATCAATATCTTCAACATTTTTGTGTCCCTTCTTCTATATGCCAACAATTAAAATTCTTGCTGGGCACTTGATGTTGATAAAATTATGATGTTTCTAATGCCCAGCGCTAAAGCTTTACTGACATCCAAGCTACCTCTCTGTAACCCTTACAGAATTAACCTGATGAACTCCATTGACCATCTGCCTCTCTTGCTTTTTTGATGTGAAAGCTTCTAAATCCAGTTGATGAGATCCCTGGAAGTTATGTCTTAACTGTCTCTTCACAAATGCAAGATAAAGACCTTCTCTAGTTCAACTAATAAAAGGCAGAAATATTACTCATCATTTAAAGGCTCATCTTAGTTATATAAAATCCTAACTGAGTTCATTTATATCAACTGAGATGTATTACATTTACAATGATTTTATGAACCGTAGTAACTTAATTTATTGTGCCTTTGGTACTGTACGAAGAGAACACTAAAAGTCATACTTAATGCTTGGAGCTAACCTTATTCTCTGAAAATGGCTGGAAATATAATCTTGTTCATTTCAATGATTATAGGGTAAAGTATATAGTTTATTGCTTTTAAGCTCATTTAATTCACCTGGCTTTCAGTAAAGAGGTCTGGCAAGGTGTCACTACTTCTGCAACAAAAGCGTAAAAGGTGCGTGTTACTTACAGTTTGGTAATGTGAATGCCATGGCAATTCTGCACAAGACTGCTATGAAACAGGTACTGTAACAGATGCAAGTCTCTGCATCTTTAGCGGAGTAACATTTTGACTCCATTTAACCTATTTTCTTTTCATTCAGAAAGAAGAATGTCAGATTGCAAACCTGCTACTGAAAGAAAAAAAAACTACACAGACCTAGGCAAACCACTATATGTGTTGGTTTAAAAAGTGTTCAATTCATTAAGCACATCTTACAGCTAAAAGGAAGGTGAAATCCCTCTCCTCTTTCTGCCATTGCCATTGTGGTTGTGTAATGCACATTTCAGTTCGTCACACCCCCTTCCCATCTCCTGAGAACCCGGGGTAATAGTCATTAACGTCACTTGAGTTTTTGTGATGCTCTGCATACTCTGCTCAGGAGGACTGATGGAAGACACAGGGAATCTGAACTGTTTCATGTAAAGAAAGGTTAAGTGGAAGAGAAGACACGTAACTGTCTCCTCATAGTAGTGAACTGGTAATTCATAGCTAAGGTCAATACTAAGCAGGGTGCTGAACTACAATATTGCCTTGTTGTCATTCAGATATTTTTATATGACAGGAAAATTACACTTTCTAAGCTGGGACAGTGCAGAAGAATATCAAGCTGTCATTACCGGTCTCAAGTTTTTGTATCATCTTTGGACTGTTGTGGGAGAGCAAGAATGATCTTATTTACAGTGTGACCATTCTTTCAGTGGTTATTTTCCTACATGATAAAGCAGTTACAGTTCTGTAACAACATTGTATAGCTTAAAAAGCCATTAACATGTTCTCTCTCTTCTGTAATACTCTCTTGGTGAGGAAAAGTCTCGTCCAGGTTCTACCTAAAAGATTATGGCACGGGTGCAATGTTCCACATTCCACAGGGGTGACAATAAGAAGTTCACCGACTTCAGAAGGAGCTTTTGAAGCCAAATATTCAGCCAATGCAAGCCTGGCACGACACACTTCAATGAAACATGGCAGTTTATACAAGCTGAGGATCTTGCCTTTCTCAAATGTGATTCTTTTCAGGGTTATGTAACTCGGTAAACCCAGTTGTCTTTATCGCCAATGACAAAACTCTACGCTACTGTATCTAAAGATCTGAATAGAAAAGGGTGACTAACTGCAGATTTGCATACTTGAAGGAGACAGAAATCAGAAGAAATGAAGCATAAGTGGAAAAGGAAAAAAAGAAACAAACCAAAAGCATTGCTGAAATGAAAACTTAAGTATACCTTGCATATTGTTATATTTAAGTAGCGACAACTTTCATCATTTTTATCATTTTTGCAAATTAACAGTGCTCCAAAGACATATATATCAGTTAGTGGAAGGCTTTTTTCCCTACATAGGTATATATAAAGTTGGGTAAATTGATAAGTTTGATGGATTCAGGAATAACTTATGATTTTCAGTGCCAGATTTGAAACAGACAAAGGAGCACAGATTTTTAGAAAACACCGAGTTTGCTAAAAAGCACGTGTCAAAATGAGTATGTAAGAACACTGGTATAATTGAAGCTTAAGGTCTAAACAGTGTGTTTGGTGAAGAGGGGTTACAGTTTTCTTCTAATCTGATTAATAAAACATTTTTGGAAGTGGAAGCTCCTGGCTACCATGACTCCAAGTTGTAACCCAATCAGCAAGTCCAGGCTACAGAAGTGCTTTGGGACATGTGAGGAAAGCTGTCATGAAACTTCACATTGGTATTCCTAGAAGTACATCAGCAGCAAAAGGAAAGACTGGGGAAAATGTGGGCCTGCTGCTGAATGCGGCAGGGTGTCTGGTGACAAAGGAGATGGAAGAGGCTGAGGTACTCAATGCCTTCTTTGCCTTGGTCTCTACAGGTAAGACCAGCCTTCAGGAATCCTAGGTCCCTGAGACCACAGGGAAGGTCTGGAGCAAGGAAGGCTTACCCTTGGTGGGAGACGATCAGGTTAGGGAATATTTAAACAAACCGGACACACGCAAGTCTGTTGGACCTGATGGGATGCACCCATGAGTGCTGAGGAAACTGGCCAATTTCATTTTGTATTTCGGAATGTCCAAGGTAAAATCGGTGTGACTAATTCAAGGTTTCAAAACCCCAGATGCTGAAATATAGCAACATTCCTCTTTAAAAGGGTAGAAAACACACAAAACAGTACCAACCAACTTCTCTGATAGGCAACATCAATGAAAATTTTAAAGAAATTAATGAAGTTTAGGATGACAATATCAGTTCATGTGTAATTATAAACTGTAGAAAGCGAAAGACTTGATACAAGTTTAATTTGTCAGAACGTGTTTTGCCACCATAGCAAATTTACTAGATGTATAGTCAAATTTGGTTGAAGTTAAATTAGGCATGCGTCTTGATTCTTGGTTAAAATTCTTCAGCTGCATTCTCCTAAACTGGTATAAGTAATAATAATAAAAAAGCCAGTACAAGCTGAAGCCTGCAGCTTATATCCCATTATAAATTACACTTCAGATTTTCTAAACTAATTGTTAAATTTAGATTTAGCAATTAGCACTGCACAACATTTACCAACAGAATTAACTGTATTACTTGCTATCAAGATGACATTTCAAGCTCAATTACATTTTCATATGTCCCAGACTGGTAGCTCTGATGCATTCTAAGAAAATAAAACCTAGAAACGGGCCAACTGCAAATTGTCGTGACAAGATTCACAACAGGAAATGGTCTTTTTTCTGTTTCTGTTTTGGGTGAAAATGCAATCTTATTGGATACAAATGCAATCTTATCTGAACAGTGTGAAATTTTATCTCAGATTGGTGGAAATAAAATGCAAATAGTTACTTTATAGAGAGTTCCACCGTTTGAGAATTGTATCTAACAACTTTACAGTTTCCAGGAGTCCTTATTAGCAAGTACATTGGAGTCCTTATTAGCAAGTACATTGGAGTCCTTATTAGCAAGTACATGAACATTGCCAAGAGATGCTACCTGGTGTTGCTTTTTAGTGTGATAGGGTATGAATCTGAGAACTTCAAAAGATATTTTCAACAAACAGCCTAACCTACAGAGAAACTCACAGCTGGATTTCATGTTGTGTTTACTTAGTAGAGCCAACCCTTAGGAAGTTTTTGCTCTGCGACTGTATGAAGACTAAAATTCAAAGCCACTTACTCCTGATAACCCATTCAGAATCATGGAGTTGAACTAAATTCACTTGCTTTCAAGACATAAGTAGTGAAAGATCTCAAAGTTGCAATAAGATGAGTCGGTCATACTTTGATGCAATTGTATCTACTTTCATAGTAGGTTCACAATAGGAAAGAGCGCTCTACGGCTGCTGTTGAGGTATAGAACCCAATACTCATCATACATGTGACATCACTCTCACCTGTACCCCTTTAAGGTGACCTTTGGAACAAAGTAGAACATAGAGGGAAGCGTTTGATGTCAGTCTGGAAAAAGAACAGAACTGTAGTTTAAACAAAGAATGGGTATAAAATTCCATTTTTCTTTTGATGAGAGGCTGGAGGCATTTGAGATTATCATTCACTCTAACCTCTTTCATGGTAAAGGACAATGAGCAATAAAGTTTGTCCTAGGTCTTTTTATGTTTCCCTTTCATCCTCYAGCATCCTTCTCTTTCTCTTGGTTGTATCAGGATAGTTGCAATGCCTGTGGCTCTAAACCTAACACTCTTCAATACCTCCATTTTCCCCAACTCCAGCTCCCTATTGAAAAATACATCTTTGCCTTGAAAGCTTTGACATTCTCTTCCAAATCCTTTGCTGACTTTAAAAACCTATTTTCTCACAATGAAAAGAAGCTGTATGACCTTATGGATAACATCTTTTCCCTTTCTCCTCATCTATTTGTTGTTATACCTATGACCCAGGACTTTTCCAGGATATGAACCCTGGAGCACATTTTCAGCAAGAAGGATGGGATGTGGATTCCTAACATTCAATCATTTAAAATGTCAGCTAGGTACCCAAATGCCATGTGTGCACTCCAAAGCATAATCAGCATGTTCTGCTTCTGATCACCAGAAATACTGATGGCTCTTCACATATGATGTGTTATTTTCATCTTAAAGGTTTATTCAGGAGAAATGTTCTGTACAGTGTGTTCAAAATTTATTTCCATTTTTTTGCTATTGTGTAACACAAGCTTTTYCTCCTGTATTAAAATAGTAAATGAATGATGCACGCAATACAATAAAAGACTCATTTACTGCTATTCTGAGATGCCTTCTGAAATGTTATTGAGTTACATCTGGTTCTGTTCAACCCTTGTTAATTTGACCAGATGAAGAAGCTTGACATGACAACCTTTGGAAGGTTCATCTGACTTAACTTCAAACATCTACAGTGTCAGTATCTAAACCCTAACTAATTTCCTTAGGCTGACTTTGTCGTTATAGGGAAAAATAGGCACCATTAGAATGCAATTCATACGTAGCAGTACATTACAGGAGATGAATCATGCCTTACAAACAACTCTTTTTTTTTTTTTTTTGGCTATAAAGAGAATTGAGGATGATAGTCCCAAGAGGCCTACARTTAGTCTGACAAATCCCTCCAAGATTTTTTAAAAGAACTACATTACCTAAGAGGAATGTGGGTTTAAAGAGGGAAAGAGAAGATCTGTCAGGTGTTGTGGCTAGACAGCACTCACAAGTATTTAGGGAGCAAAATGCAAATGGGAAGTTGTAGTTTTTGAAGGTCATCAGAGGTCTACTATAAAGTTTTTTTCCTGAAACCTAAGTAGTTACCTAAGTTAAGGGTTTAATCTCTTAGAATCATTACTCAGTTAAAGAAGAGAAACAGGCTGTTTCAGAAGTTGATTTGGGTCCAGGACTTTGATATAAAACCTAAATTTAGATAGACAGGACCTCTCTCTGGAAGCCCTTCTCTGTCAACTGTATGAAGGATATTTTGGTATAACTTGAGAACTGGTTCAAATTAGATGTCTAATCTGCTGACCTGAATCCCACTCCTAAAGCATGTGGTGCAAACACCCCATTGGTTTTGCCATGAGTAGAGGCTGTTATTACTCGGGCCTTTCCATCTAGGAATCAAATACACATTCATAGTCCAATTTTAATCAATCTCTTGGAGTACGGATCATGCTTTGTCAAAGTCAGGCTGTCTAGGAGAAGGCATCTGTGTGTTTCCATACAGCACAATACTACAGTTACCTGCACACTCTAGGCTATTCATCCTATTAAATATTATTATTATTGGTCCTGTATCATTTGCACCCTACAGGGATGCAGACCAGAACTTCAATGGAGGCTTTACACACAAAGCAGAAGAGTGCGGCCCTGCCATATGGAAGATGAGTGAATTGACAGCGTTCTGCTATAAATGTAGGTGAAATCCAACAAGACTTGTTGTAAAACTACTTGCTTGCTCTTCTACACAATACACATCAGGAATTTCAGCCTAGCATGCAATCAGGCAGTAAATTCTATTTGAATATTGCGATTTTGTCAGAAGATATTTAAGTCTTCCAAACTGCAAGCAGCAAAGAATCTAACACATCTGTAGGGAAGTTGTAATGGTTAATTACACTCTGAGTATCTTGTTTCTGCGTCTGAACTTGTCAAGCTTCATCTTCCATTGCCTGGATCTTGTTATATATCTTTCTGCTAAATTAAAGAGTCAATGATTATCAGAAATTCTTCCCTCTACAAGTATTAGACTCTGATCAAGTCAGTTAACTTCTCCTTATTAAGTTAAATACCTTGAGATTCTCTCTCTTTAATTAATGTACAAGCTCATTCTGTGCACTAAGCACCTGTTACAGCAATTCAAATCAACAAAAAAACCCTACAACAATATGGACTTGCATACTATCAAAATAAAACAGGATAAGAATAAAAGGGATCTTTCCTGACAGTCCATCTTCTCTTTTCTGAATAGAAGAAAGAGAAAATGTATGTCATACAACAGAAATCACAATGATGACAATAAATGAGACGGGAAAGTTTACTGTGTGCACAAACTAAGGAAAGGAAAGTCAAAGTTACAGGCAGACAACACAGAAGAAAGGTTTTCTGTTCATGAATACTCTCTTCCAACTTAGGACACAATTCTACACCAATGAGTAAAATATCCCTGAGAATTGTATATTTCTTAGAATTAAAATGACAAGATACTGGTGTGCAAAAAGGAAAATTACAACATTGAGAGAAATTTTAATGAAAGAGATTTTTTTCCAATCTGATGTCTAATATATACATAAAAAAAAAGCTGAAAATAGAGGAATGATTCAGTGAAACACAAGTTTGACATGACTTCAAGATCTTAATGATGGATAGATAGATGAAGCTTAGGTCCACAAACCTAAAATTAGTGCCCTAATGGTAGCGGAATAGAATGTATCCCTCAGTTATTCAAGCTAGAACAGATAAACAGTTGGGAATATGTAGCTCCTGTTGTCCTGGTACCATTAGTCATATTTTTCATAGCTTTGGTTTACAGGACAACAATGTATTTTCTTAAAATCCTAAAATCAGTCCAGATAGTTTTTATTGATAACCAGTCAAACCTTGCTTGGCATGAAGATTTGAGTTACATGTTTTAATTTGAGTTTTATAAGTGCTTTTTTTCAATTTGTGCCCATTGTCACTGGAATGAATCAAGAAGGAGAGTGCCTGGGTTACTAAGAGATACTGCAAATCAGAGACAAACAATTATATCTGAAGAGCACATGAGCACAGGGTGAGAACATAGGCTGGAATCTCAGCAAGACAACGGATGTCAAGTGCAGGTTTTCCAACGGCTGCATCCAGAACCCACAGAAATCAACGGGAGTCTTTGACAAGTGCTGGTTTGGGGGTTTGGCTATTGGAAATGGCCATGCAAAAGCAAGGGAAAAACCAAACCCAAGCATCTGGATTCGTTCAATGTCTCATATCTTATAAACCAGAATTTACAACATACTGAGTTTGGACATAGCAAATGGCTCAAAATCCATCAAAATTTGAGCCAGTCGAATTTTGGCATTCATGAACAGCATAGCACTCCTTGATAAAGTTTTCCAGTGGCTTAGTGTATGTTTGGATCAATAACAAAAACACATTTTAACCTGGATAAAATGTTGCCATTATGGTAATAACAAGCCTCTACGAGCATCTGGGCAGTGATTTGGCTCCCGGAAAGGGAAGGTTGGTAGCGAGCAGCCTCAAATGGCTGACCTCGTTTTGACATGCACATTACAAGTCATCATCAAATTTGATTGTAACTAAGTGCCAGGCCTTCCAACAAGCTGTTCTGAGGTTGTTTGTTTGGAGTCCAAAATGAATAACTTTAGTRTGGCTAATTCCTACAGTTTCGCATATTGTCAAGCAACTATCAAGATTTGTAGGGAATTTAAAACTGTACACAGTTGATYACACATACTGGACTTCCTCCATTATGTTAAGCAGAGTGATTTGTCTAAAGAGAAAATGTGGGACAAGGTTTGCAAGGAAGTTGCTGGTGGTCAGAAGATAGACTTACAGGGTTTCATTGGGTTCATTCTGTTTCAATATTTGATTTAAGCCCTTTTCTATATCAAGCACTGATCACCAAAAATTGTAACATCTGGATTTCATCGTTAACAATATTTTCAAGATTCTTCCTCTCTTTTTCCATCCCTGAGACGCTTTGGAACTGTCCCTGGGTGGGAAGAGCAGCAACATTAACATGTAACATGACACTTGAAACTTCTGTTGGAAAATAATAGGAATTTAGATAATGCACCTAGAAGCTCTTTCTAGACATTTTGTGACTAGAGAGAAAACACACAGAAATGTGTTTTTCCTTCTACAGAAAAATAAGAGTGTGTGTTTACAGAAACTTTGAAAAAGATTGGAGGAAATCTGAGGCGCAATAGGCTGGCTTAAGAAAAACATCAGTATTCACCGTACTGCATTGCATTTAGCAATGCAAGCTAAATTGTGTTCAGTTTAAACTTTATGAAGCTGCTTCTCCATTTTGAATTGGGATAGGATAAACTACTTCCAGGGGTTGGTGTAAGAAGGTGGTGTTAATTCTTTTATTATATGAGAACATGACACTACGCTTCTCAAATAGCACTAGACATGAATGTATGGGCAAATGAATCAAACTCAAAGGGTCACATTTGGCTCTAGATTTAGACTTTAAATGTCAAAAATATAGAAGTAATTGGAGCAYTAGGCGTGTAAGTTCCCATCAGAACCAGGGGAGAGGCAATCAGCAGAGTCAGTGAATCTTACATGGGTGCGATAGCTTTTTAGATACCTGTAGCTGGATGAAAAGTGTATACCTAAAAGTAGAATCTTAATCTCACATTGAATCCTAATCAAAAATTTGCCACAAAACAGATTGCATCATTTGCCTTAGTCTTTTCGCTGTGCACAGACAGGAATAATAATAATAATAAAATTATCATGCACATTGTTAAACTGGGGAACAGTGGATGAGTCTACAACGTAAAATTGATTTGTAGTCTGTAGCAAATCACTGGATGGAAGCAGTTGTTGTCAAACAAGTTTAGCCTTGACACGGAGCTAAGTTCAGCTTTTCTGTTCAAAATACTGTCTGAACTGTCATGTTTCCATTGCGATTGTTATGCTAAACCCAAAGCACCCAGATATTAGGGCTATCTTTGCCACTAATTTGATAGTGTTTTTCATGTTTGGGTCTGTCCTACATCTTTGTCTTATGCCTACCATATGTCCATGACCCTGAGTTCACAAAGACCTGCAGTAATAAAAATTATTATTAGTAACAGTAGGCAGAGGAGAGGTTAACATCAAGTGATATTTTGGTCAAAAGCTGTGTTGCACTGGTGTCCAAAGTCTGGGCTTATGAAAAGAATAAAATTCCTATCATCTAATAAGCTATATTAACTACAAAAAGAAATATATCAAGTAACCATCTCATTCATAGATCATGGCTGAACTATGATAATGTAGAGTTGAGAAAACACTATCTAGTCTGCTTAAAAATCTGGCCATGCTGCTGTGCACTCGCAAGTATCTCAAGCAGGAAATGATGGAAAGCTCCACTGATCTCAAATAACTCAATTGTTTTTCCTTTTCTAATCAAATATCTTCATAGTGAGGAACCATAAAGGCATCATTCAGCAGGCAGTGTTGTTGTGAAAGCATGAAATATGGCACTTCACTGTTAATGTAACATTAAAGATTAAAAATGTTTATTACCTGTTATTCTTCTGTTAATTGTTTTGTGTAGAGAAAAATAGAAGTTGCTGCCTTAATGCATAAAAAAATCACAATGTGCATTCATAGTTGAGAGCAAAGGGTTGGGGCTATGAAAATTATGTAAATGATGAATTCCAATGAAAGAACTTTCAAACCCTTAGGGTCTTCAAACAGCATTAATTCAAGAAATTAGATACAAAATTTAACTTTTTCATGTTAATAATGATTTCATAAGGAAAAACTCGTTAGTAAAGGTGACAAATATGAAATTCTATTGAACATTTAAATTCAGGAATCTTAGTATGCACCCCTGGGATATATTTACACAGCCAATGACTCTCTGATGTTATTAAGTAATTTATTTGAGAAAGTCTCCATTCATGAGTTTACATAAGAACAATATCAGGTTTACAAAGGCTTGTGTTGTCAGTTTAGCAAATACCTAACTCACAATGACTTCTGCTTAAGATTTTCATTAGGTTGTTCAACATTGTTTGATCATTTAATGTCAGCTTCATAAGATCGTAATTTCCCCTATATGAAAAAAGGAAATTAAAAGGAGAAATAAATTAAAAAGAGTGAACTAACTTAAATTTAAATCAACTTCACCACAAAAGAGAGGAGAGCAGTGTCACCACTTGCGATTATGCTTTGCTTGGGTACAAACTATCTACATTTGGCAACTTAAGGTTTTGCTGTAGTATATTTCTATGCCAGCAACACCAAAAATAACCTGGAATGCTGCATACGGGTCACTTGTTCGGGGCTGATCTGTGATGTGACAGTATCAATTTCTGGCAGTGTTAGTTAGAGGGGCCATCAATTAGATAGGCATAGAAATGAAAATACCTTAGGTCTCTTGATTTCTATGCCTGTTTGTGCTGTAGTCTATGGCCTCCAGCCATTGTTGCAGGCAGTGTGCAAATATAACTAAAGATGACAATTCCTCCATCAAGGACCAGAGTAGATGTGACAGAGAGAAGTAGCACAAGATCCCTTGATGCTGAAAATAGAGCTGGTCAAAACTGTCAACAGAGTATTTGTCTTCTTACAGAAAATGCTGGTTCATCAATACAGAACTGTTTCCCAGGAAATGTGCTGATTTTGCTCAACTTTCTAATGAAACACAGGCAAGCCTTGAAATCCTCATTGTCTCCTGGCTAGATCATTCACCATCATTCCTCAGAGACCTCCCTGGTCCCCGAGTTCCATCACAGGGCTATGCTGGAGGAGATTTGATTCAATACATGTTTGAAATCACAGCTGGTTCCTGTTACAACCTGCCTCGGCACTTTTTCTCCTCCTCAGCATGCTTCTTATTCTCCCATCACCATGTTTCCTGCACTCAGGTATCTTTCCACCCTTGTCTCTCCTACCCATTCAGGCTAAAACTGCAACACATCACCCTTTCTGTTTCCATGGGAGGGATCCGATCTGTGCTCCAAGGCTCGTCTCTATCCCTTCCCATATACTTCATTGCACGTGTCCTAAGACAGCTGCAACTTAAAGGACAATCTGCCTATGTGTTAGATTTTTTGCTCTGTGGCAGCATGAAACCCTGGCCTACATGTAACCTTAGGCCAAAAAAAAAAAAAAAAAAAAAAAAAATTCAAATTAAAGACAATATTACAGCAACTACTAAATTGTCACATTTGACTGGAGTATTAGCTGCCTGGAGGATCTGACTCAGACATGAGAAGGCAAAAGTCTTTTTCCTGGCAACATCTCCTATGAGAAATGAAAATACGACTTACAAATAAAACATGCAGAATTATGCAATGACTATCTTGACCGAAACCTATCTTTCCACAAACCTAGATGACTATTTAATCTTTCATTTTTGTTTTTTACTGAATACATATATATAATGAGAGTGAACAGGAACAGGCAGGCAAGGTGAGATTCAAACAGTCATATTTACTAACACACGTAGCACTCAATTGTAACTGCATTTATGCAGTGGTTCTCTGACAGAGTGTTTCTCTGATGTTTTAAGGACTTCTGAAATGCAGAAGGACTCTAATCTATATAAAAATAAGCTCCATTAGTATGTAGGATACTCACAGGATAGGACTGGGTACTCTAAGAGAAATCACAAGGCCAGAAAGGTAATAATCCTGGAAACAACTTTCTTGTGAGTACGGAGCTCTCAAGAGGAAATCTCAAGATCCTTAATGGAAAACTGAGAATAGAGGAGATGAGAAATGACACAAAATTAAGCAAGGGTTCATAAGCAAAGAATGGTGGTGCTATTCAACAATACCCAAAAAACTTATTGTCACACATATTACAAACCCAGCCTCACGCCCTATACTGAGGTACTAGAGGTTTGTATTCTGGGCTTGGCTCTACCTCCCAGCATAGCCTTGCACATCTGATACTCTTCTGGCAGTGTACATCCAGAAAGCCATGACGAAAGGGAAGCTGATCTAGTAGAGGAAGGAACAAGTAGAAAAATGAGAGTGGCCCTAACTCTAGACATGCAGTGTAGCATGAGTAATAGACATCTGGAAGCACTGGATTTGGTGATTGGAGAAGGACACAAAAAACCAGAAAGAGGTTTCAGATGTTGAAACTATGAAGTTGTTTGACTGGATCAGTATTAAAGTCCAATTTGGCTAAGTAAGGGAGAGAAGGCAGTTAGAGATGATTTCCAGATACAGACATGAGAGATAAGAGGGATTTGTTGGTATAATCTTCGAAAGGAAGTGAATAAGGGGAAGTGTCTGGAAGTAAATAAAAAAGTTTTAGTATAAGTAATGCTTAGAAACAGATTACCAATCACTGAGAAAAATTAACATCCGCATGATTAGTTGCCTGAGTGCTGAAAAATAAAATAAAAGCATTGAAGTTTTTCATATTAAAGCATTGGGTAAAACTGAAATTTGCAGCACAAACAGAAGCAGAAGGACTGGTTTCACACAATTTGTGAGAGCACAGAAGAGTTTATTCTGAATACTGTCACAGCATGTGGGCCCCCCGCAGGGATTGCAGTCCTTGGTTTAAAAAAATTGTATCTACAATATTTGTTAGAAAGAGATAAAGACCTATGATTCCCTTCCCTTCTTCAAGACTAAAGGTTGGCTGTTTATGGTACTGGTGATATTTGATACCTTTCTACTGATGTCTTTGAAAATCAGCAGACATTTAAAATTAAGTCTTTCTGATGACTCTTTCTCAAACTTGAGTTGGATACTATGCTAGTGGGGGAACCTGCTTACTCATATTTATAAGTGATCACATGCTATTCCAACTCAATTGTAAAGAGCTACTCCTCAGACTTGAGATGGTAGGATTGATTTAATTGGAGGACACTGGGGCATAGTGCCTGACACATCTCTGTCCAAAACAACTCTTCTACAGAAGTCCCTAATTGTAAGGAAGAACCTGGCTACCCAAAACCAAGACCCAAACATGGAGGAGGACTCTGTTTTCATTTTAACTTGTTTCATGGAAGAGAAAAAGAATCCATAAAGGTGCTGAGAGGACTGAATCCTCCCTGTGAAACTGCTGAAAGTTTTTTATAGTGTTGTTTTTCCATATGACACTGAGACATTCACAGATCACAAGACAAAGAGGAAGCAGCACAATTCCTGCTAACGAGATAAAGCCACAGAAAGAGGAAGATGGAGCAATTTGGCAGTAAACATTGGATTGGGACCATAGGTAGCCTGGAGGACAGTATCCTTAACCATTCATCGTGCCTGGGTCTGCTCCTGAAGTCCTGCGTTAACTCCTTGGTGTCATTTGTTCCCAAAATCATATGAGAAAGGTCACCACTTGGGTCCTTACGTTCCCAGAGAAAATGAAGCATTTCCTACACCCTTCATAGTTGTGGATTGCTGAGGAAAAGCATCTTGACTCCCTATAACCTTGTCCAGTTCCATTTTAAACCACTGTGTACCATCTGCTCGCTCCAATGACCTTCTAGTACATTGGCAGTTGATGAAGAAAAAGTATTATAATTGAATCTTTCACAGCTGTAAATTTTGCTGTTTGATACAAAATACAATCGTATAATACACAGTTAGAGAATTATGTCAAACTCTGATTTCTTAGTAGTTGCACACAGTGTTTCTCTACTGTTTGAAAGCAGTCTTGAAAATTGCCCAGGAAGCATTACTGCTAAGGGAAGATAAAGAAAATGTATTTCTATTTCTTAAAGGTGAGACAAACAGGTCTTACGTAAAATTTCTCTAGCTTCAGATAAAACAAAAACCATCAGACACACAGTATAGGGATATGCAGCTACACATTATCTTTCCTAACTAAATTGCCAATTGCTTAACTGCTGAATAAAAAGCTGAACAAACAGTCAGAATCATATATCTGTACTAAAAAACTTGAAATTTCATTTTGATTATATTATACACATTTTGAGAGTCCTAAAACTCATATTGTTTACTCTTGACCTCTGGAGTTTGACAAAGTTTGGCCTTGCCAGATTGTTTCCATTGGAAGGGGCAAGTCATTAATATGGGTCAGGGATATTTTTAATACTAATTTGATTCTTTCTTTAGAAATATGAACATATATGCTCATTTCCAGAACATAAAAGAATAAGAGTAATAGGCATGTATTTTTTTTCTCAAAAGTCTACCACTCCAGCTTTTTATTCAAAAAAATTCCTTGTTTATGCTTCTTCTTAGAAACAGAACTTCACTATATACAGCAAACAGAAAATATAGGAAAAAATATCCCTTAGACCACCTGACTCTGATACAATTTTTCCAACAGTCCAATAAAAAGTGCTACTTTAGTGTAAGACTTGAAACAGAATCCAGCCCAGCAAGTAAGGGCCCACAGTCTGTAATTTAGTCATTTGGAAACCCAATGTAAAAGAAATCATGTTTATCCATTGGATGAAGTTACCAAACATTTTCCTGCAATATTCATCCTGAATGTTGTTAGACCACTTTCCCTTATTCAACCAATCGATCTGTCTGTCTGTCTGTCTATCTATCTACTATCTACACATACACACATATATACACCCCCCCCCCCTCCTACAAAGGGTGCTGGGGTTTCCATTCGAAGTAGGAGAGAACAAAGAGAGTTATAGTGGCATGTGTTTACAGAAACGTGATGTTTTTAGCTAGGTGGTTACAGTACATTATTTAAGTAAATTAACTATGATTTATAGCAGCAAATAAATAAGACAAAGCTTGTTTAACATATCTCAGCATTAAGTATCTCCTGCATTAATTGTCTCCAAAGTCTGTTCCATTTGTTATCTAACAAGGTATGTTCCATTATTATTTTTATCCAGTTCATTGCTTGATTTTATCTGTCCTTTCAAAATTAGCTTGTCTAATCAGAAACCACTTTTGCTGGTAGTTCATTTCACATAAAAAGGAGGAATTTTTGTTTACTGAGAAAGTAATTGGATTATAATTTTGAAAAGAAAGAAATACGAATTGTAATAAATTATTTCTTAAAAAATACATGGGAGCGTGAAAACCAACAAACCCAAAACGAATTAAAAACTCTAATGAATGAAAAAGCTATAAATAGAATACAAAACTGGAAAGAATAATTTATCATTGTAACTTACCTACTCCTTGTTATTCTGTTGAAAAGAGCTGAATATCTAAGGAAAGAAGAAAAGATTTATGTATTTACTAAATGATGGTCAAGTAAATATTTATATTGGCTGTCATTTTTCTTCTAGCTTTTCAGCCCTTGTAAATAGTAATTAAACCTTTATTATAGAAAGAAAAACTATAATTTAACCACAGGTTGGGAGTCCACAATTCCATTTCAGTTATTGATTAAATTGTATTGATAAAGTTTGCATGACCACAGGTAGACTATACTAAAGTTGCACGCATTATCTTGTTGCATGCATCTGTGTATATTTAAGTGAAGGACAGAGAGTGCAGAAATTGTATTCAAAACTCTGGGCAATATACTTTGGAGGTTTATACAGCTGATCTATCCCATATATTTTACTGCTTCCCAACGTTTCAATTCACATCAAACTGTAGGATTTAATATTTTATTGATAATCCTGGGTTTTATTAGCTAAAACAAGGAAAACAACAAGTATTGACCATATGAGAAATAACTGAACGGAACTATGAAAATTGCCTAAAAGAAAATAACACACATAAAAAAGAATGTGCAGACTTAACGTAATTAAGATTATAGAAATTGGAAACAAGATCTGATAACTAAATTATTATCTTATATTATATACTTATTATAATCTTATATTACAGAGAGTAGGAAAATAGAATAATTAATATGGAATTCTGAAGTCCTAGGGAAAACTTGACTCTTACCTTTTCAGTTGGTTAACACCTTGAGCTCTTTCTATTTGTAGACCTAACAAAGAAAAATACAAAAAGAAATTAAATACTCTAAATTATGTGAGAGAAATGGTTATAGATTTACATTGATTTAGCCTGATTTTATTTATCTGAAAATCATTCAGGTTTTCCTTGTTATTGAATTGCATTTATGATAACAATTYAGGCTTTGATCCTTAAATTACACATTTGGGGCCTGAAGTAATAACAATTTGGGATTAAAAGGATCCAGTTCTTATCTACGTACCAAACAGGTTGTTTATAGTGCAGTTTATTCAGTGAGTATACTCAAATTTAGTGCAGGGAGATTGAGAAATGTAATCACTGAACACCGTATTGGCTTAGAATAGAGATGAAAGCAAAATGCACCTGACTCAGCAAAGATAGGAGTTAAATGCCAGATTATCCACATAAGTGTGTCAGTAAGAGGAATTTCATGCATGACAGATGCTAGAATGGGCATTAAAAATGGTCAGGACAAGAATCATTAACAGTTCCATAAAGCACATTGCTAAAGCATATGTATAGTGTCACATGCAAATGCTCTCAATGACTTCAAAAGGTCTATTTKCATGCTCAAAATCAGGCTTATACGTGACCAAGACAAAAACATTAGGCAGTTTCTAAATGCCATTTAATACTCAATGTGTCTAAATTTAGGAAGCAAAAGTTTAACATGCTACTAATACCGTGAGGTTCAAAAAGGCATTATAAAATGACCAGGCTGAATTTTATTTCTTTTGGTCACTAGTGTGTATGCAGCTCCTGAGGACCATAGCTATAACCCAGGTACTAAGCAGACCTTCCCCATCCAAGCTTCATGGAAGAAAATTATTGATGTACTGAGTGGTATGTACTGTTGCTATCCCTACGGTGACTGGGTCGGTGTCTCATTGAAGAAAATGGTATTATCCGACCTGAGAAATGGAGTTCTGATTAAACCTGAGCCAATGGCTATTTAGGAGGATTATTACCTCCATAAAGTAGGGAATGGATAGTATTTGGATAGGAGCAACACAGAAAATCACTGTTGTCCAGTCAAAACAAAATATTTAAAACAGATTATTTCCTTTTGTTAACTTAAATACCAAGTAGCGTTGCACCTGCTCTCCAGCTTCATATCAGATGAGAAAGAAGTTTGATAATGACGTAGAGTCTCTCAGGCTGCCCCAGTCATAAGCTCTGGGTTTCTGATTCAGGACACTTGGAAGAGCATAATCCTACTTGAATATGGAGTCAGTGAAAATCTTCAGCTAAATGTTGGTGATAGGAAGCCCCAAGAAGTAGACAAGGTAAACTGTGACCAGTCTCACAAATGTTTGGAGTTTTGCTCTTTGTGTTAAAGTAATCCAACCTGTAAATGCTAAAAACAAGGGTGGAAGTACCAAGGGTTTTCTTATGAGATTTCTAGTACTCCATACTTCTTTTTGGAGTATGAATAACATCAGATTGGCCTAACGCTGTTACTTCTACTGCTTCCATTTGCAGCTTGAATCTAGAAGGGAAAGGCCATATAAGCACTCAAAGTAGTTTTGCACTTATTTGAAACCTAACACTTGATCTAAAAATACTGAATAGGTAATATTAATCTCAAAATTATTGGCATATAATATTTCTTAGACTGGTGGTTTTAGGGTTTTTTTTTTGTGTCTGGGTACACATTGTTGTGGCTCGAAAGGCTCGCAAAATGAAACCAAATATGTCCACATTAAAGTTCTCAAGCACCTTATTCCCTTTGATTTTTAGTGTTATGATTTGTATCTGGGATCATGACCTTGTAACAATTTAATCCTGTCAAGCTGACTCTCTACCAGTGTTTCATCTTCTACCCCTACTGCTCAAGTTCCGTTCAGGTTTGGTCCAGAGACCGCTTGTGTACAATGCACCTAGCATCACAGTAGGTATTTAACTAAAAGATGTGTTATAAATGAAGGCAGTTCTTACTCATCCCACATAAGCTACTAAGAAGTGAGATGGTAAGCTACTTCTGGTCTGGTGCCTTTGAGTTGTTTCCTCCTTTATTAATTAATTATTTATTAATTAAGTGAGCCATGAACCAAAAAAGTCCTTTTTCCTCTCCTACTGGCTGTTCACTTCATGTATATCCTTTTCTGACCTTTCCCATTTGCCTGCTCTCTGTCTGGTGTGTCCTGTCACCTAATGCAAGATCCACCCTCTTCATTGCCTGCCTACACAAGAACCAGACTGTCAAATGGGCTCTTCGATACCAACATAATGGAGGTTAAACCAAGCTAAATAAAACCCCCACAAAACAACTGTGAACTGATTCCTTTGGTGGAGTCCAAGTCTTTGACAGACTCACATCAGAAATCAGATGAGAGCATACTTTACGTTATTTAAAATTTTTAAATTAAATAATTTTTTTTTTTTTAAACCTGGACAATACGGGGCTCTGAAGTTGCTTTGAACAACAGCTCTACTACAGCTGAGCTGCCTGCCTACTACATTCAAAAAATTGATTTTCTTTTCCTGAATGGAGACTTTTCTTTGAAAAGAATAAATTCAATTTGTGACTCACAGTGTTAGCATTCTGCATGTGATTCTGAAGTTTTCAAATCTTTTAAATCAATAATAAAACCATTTTACTTTGGCTTAACTTTGTAGAGCATGTGTATTTGTAATTCTCAATGAACAGGAGATAAGGTAGTGTTACAGGTCTGGAACTACGTCCTCTGAGTCATCTGATTTCCAAGTTTGTCTGTTTTGGGCTTCCCAGTCTATCTGTGATGGGAAAATTCCTGGTTTTGGATCAGCCTTCATAGTTCAGACAGATAGAGTCAGGCTTTTGCTCAGAACTGGATGAGGACAACATTCTATGAAGAAAAAGCATCATGTTATTATAAAATATATATTGTCCAATAACCAATCAGGAGCTTTAAACCTATAAAGCTTGGGGCTATAATCTACCTCCCTATAGCCTCTACCTCACCAGTGAGTTTTGTAATATTCCCATTCCCACATCTCCTTCCTCAACAATTTATTCTTGCTCCAGGTAAGCTTTAAGAGATTCTTTGGCAGCACTAAAAGCTACGTGCAGCTCAGGGACATAACTGGTTAGCTGGTCTGGGCAACAGATATTCCAGCATAACCCTTTTGTGTTTGCACCTTATTCATTAGCGATTGAAATCCCTTTCCTTTCAAATAAGAGTTCCTTCACGTAAGATGCATCATAAAACCAGCATAGCGATGATTACTCCAACTGAGATGTTCTGGTTACTTTTCTTGGCTATCAGAGTTCACTGTTTGCAAATCTTTGATGCAATTTAGTCACTAAATTACAGAATTCATAGAATCCCAGTGAAAAAACTAGGGTGGAAGGGACGTCTGGAAGTCACCTAGTCCAGTGCTCACTGTAAATGATGGTTCTTTGATAAGCTTCTACTGATTTTGACTCTAAGTACATTCATCACCTCTCCTAAATGCAAATTAAAATGTGTTAAACTAACACSATGCTGATTTAAGACTATTTGCCTTGTTTTATAAATAGGCTAAGAGTGGGGCATGCAGAAGGTCAGGTAATATGGGTCAGCTGGCAAGAAGTATGTCAGCTGAATGCAGTTGCTCAGGCACTGGCAGTCATGTAAGCGTGTCCATAGCAAGCACCTAGGGAGTTTGAAGATGAGTTCTCAGGCTATGCACAAGCAACTTCATAGGGCTAATAATTCATAGCTGTTAAAGGTTAAATGACTAGAATTACAGTGATACAGTCCTTTATACTTTACTTAACTAATTGAATTTGGTTAATTAACAATTTCAACACCTTGAGAGAAATATAAAATCTATTGTGCTGTTTGGCATTGTGCTTGCACTGGAAATGGCTTATAGATCCTCTACTCCATATTAAATGGTGTATATTTTGGACACAATTGCTGTTAACAATTATATAGGGGTTTTCTGAGAACTCCGTTTTCTAGACAGACACTTCAGTAAATATTCTGTGGTTACACACAACTGAAAATAGACGAAATCCAGAAAATTAACGAAGATTAAAGTGCTTTTATTACTGATTTAAAACTATGTTTCTCTGTGTATAACGTAAATTGTCACCCAGATACAAACGTGAGAGACAGAAACGTGCAAGTCTATTTCACATTCGAAGCATACACACTGCAGTCACAAAACCAGATTGTTTTGCCCATAACTAGAAGGCTGAAGAGCAAAATCTCATTAAGATTGGTATATGGAAGTAGGTTTACAAGCCATGCATATCCATGAATAAGTTAGTTTAAATGTCTGAGAAATAGATGGCTTTTCAAATATCTGGCTGACAGTCTTGAGTTCAGAAATACAAACTAAGATGAACTCAAAACTTGACACTCAGAAATAAATCTGTCTGGAAAATGGTGTTATGAAGAAATGAATCTACATTCTAGAAAGACTGCTTTTTAAAAACTGTTCTGATCTTCCCATGGCTCAGCAACATGCATTTATCCCTGGCATTCTGGTGGATTTGGATCTAATGCATGTGTTCTCACATGGCACCTCTGAAAATCTTATTTGCATGAAGTGTGGCTTGTGTAAGGTGTTTAAAAGATTTGTCAACAGGAAGAATATTACTGCTGAAGGAATATTCAAAAGGCTTAGACTTTCATGCAGTGTATTCCGTAAAATCAGACTTACATGCTCATAAAACTAAAGCACGTCTTTCCAGTGTTTATTTGCAATAGCAACTAGTTGGTACCGTTTTCTAATTTTGTTTGGTTATGTATCTATAATGGTATGCTATATACATTGTCTGCCCCTATCGGTTTCTGAACCTTCTCAGTGCTATATAACTGCATACATGCAGAGAAGGGGAGAGAAATAGAAATTGGCCTTGGTGTTTGCTGCCAGCCCTTAGGTTTATCCTTAAACCTAGGAGGAAAAAAAAAACAAGACTAGCTTCTAATAGCTTTGGGTTTATATTTTGGACTGGTATCTYATAGGTAGTTATTTGATAATTCATCTGAAAGATAAAGAATTGCCTTATTGAATGAAACTCTAAGCAGTTAATTCTTGGCCTGTATCCTATCGTAAGACCACATTGGCCTTGACTGGATACTGAAAACACCATAGGTGTAAGAATTCATTTATATATTTATTAATTCAAGGTTAGAGCACTAATACAAAAGTCAACACAGGCGTTGCTATGAAGGTATGAAGCAATCAAAATATGCTGGTTTTACACTGAATCAGTTGCTAACGCACAGCGCACAGACAAAATACAGAAGAACGAAAGAGGCAAAATCATTGCAAATTAAGCCTATTTTTCATTAACTTCGTCACATATGAACTCAGGTAGGTTTGAGCTTTGCAGACATTGTAGTGTATTCAAAAAATAATAGTGCAAAAAATTTCCATGACTTCAGTAGAGTCCCTGTTGTATTAGTAAGTGAGCTCTCCAGTGGCCAAAATAATATCTGTAAATTCCCATGAATTTTAACCCAAAATGTGGCAGCCTGGCATGATTAAAAGCTTTAAATTCTCAAAGAGCAACATGATTAAAGCAGGACTGTAGTCTTGAGTGGCACCTCACTGGTTTCATTTGCCAGTATTGTTATTTTCCAAGGTAATATTTGATTCACAAGAAAAATGCTTTTAAGTTACACAGTAAGTCCTACAATGTATCCACAAGTATAAAATCCTCAAATTGCCTTCATTTGTCAAATGCTAAAGCCCTACCTGAGACTATTCAGTGGCAGAGTAGGAATCTAATGACGGCAGTAGGAAGGAGGGAGGTTAGATTTATAGAGGTTTTAGAGGCTATACCTCTTGTCTCTCCTCCCTTGTCCCCCTCCTGACTCCCTTTAATTCAGTACTTTGACCACAGTAATGCAGTTAAGCTTCAGTACATGGCACAGATGGCTCATAAGTCCAGTCACCATGATTTTATTGAAACGTCTCTTGTGTTAGTAATTTGAATTGATTTTAAATTCCAAATCATTAGTGAAGATGATGAAATACTGAGCTTTAATATTAACCCAACTTTCCCCTTATGCTACACTTCCCTTCCCAAACTGTCATGGTTTTTCCTTTGCTTACACTATAGTTGCCTCCATTTTGTTTTTTTGCTGCATATAGCTAAGGTTCAAACACAGGAGATGAAGGCATTTTTGGACAGAAATAATAATGAATGCAGCCTGGATTAGAAATAAATGTGAACAACACTTTACAAGTAGGTGATTACCCAAACTAATGCCTTCTATTTTTGCTTACCTAATATAAATCCAAGTTATCAAATATTATCAGTGAAAAAATCTTAGGTGGTCATACATAGACTATGATCATGAAACTATCATAGTGCATGTCAGACTACCATTTAAGTCAGTGTTGTACAACAGCTATGGACTGCTAGGTGCAAAGATCTGGTTGTCCTAGATAAGCCCGGTATTGTTTTTAATAGTTAACTTCATTTTGTAAAGAACCTAGCTCAAGTACAGTCAAGGTTTTGTCTACCATTTGTTTCAAGAATCTGGATCAGATCCTTAAATCAGAGCCAAATGTGAATAAAACCAGTAAATTCTTGGGCAATAAATCCTCAGTGATCTGCATTATTCAAAGACGGGACCTGCTGGAACATCTTCATAACGTTCTTTTTCCTTCCTTCTCCTCGTGTGCAACATATTGCAGTAATCAATTAACATGATGGAATATTCCTGTGCTGAGACCTTCTTGTAACTCCCATATGGTCAGAATTTGATCTTAATAGCTCAGTTTTTTTTTTTTTTAGAAACTGAACTCATCCTGCACATTAGTGATGATGGAAAAATAAACCTAAGCTTTCAGAGGGGATTAGTGGTTTTCAGCCCATTGGTATTGGGTTTAAATATTTTGGAGAAGTCTGGTACTCAGAGAGGACTGAGCATCATTTACATGCATTTAAACCACCAAACTGGACAAGCAGAAATGGAGGCGCCCAGTTTCATCACTTGCATTTAAAAACATGGGCCTTATTGGACCTCTTTAGGACAAACATAYAAACAAAGTTGTTGATCTCTTGATCTTGTTTAAATAATTTGTCCCTGCCCATCTCATCACACCCTTTATTTGCTTTTGTAACTCAAAAGACTTTGATTCCACTCTAACAAAGCAGGAAATTCTGGCTTATAACCTGAGTAATACCAAGTAGACCTTGGTTCATATAAAGAAAGGACAGTAGCTGAACTTGTGTCTCTTTCTGCTTTTAGTTGTTCTCTAGTGGGGTTTAGAAGTGTTGCAAAAAGTCATAACTGGAAGCTTGTTTAAGTCCTTTCATAACGCTTGTAAAATTTGAAGCAACCAAGGAATCCCTAGAGGTCCACAACTCTGCAACCAGTAACACCAAAGCTCCCTGACCAAACTCCATGAAAATTCTCCTTGCCATTACTTCCTTCGGAAGAGTTGTAGGAACTGAATTTTATGTACTTGGTGCACACGAGTCTTGTAATAAAATTTATTACAAAGTGTTCAAACCCTCCCATTTTCTTTTTTTTTTAAAGCATGATGTCAAATTAATCTTCCACATTCCTTAATTTTGTCCTATATCTGACAAGAAAATATGATGCAATCCATACTGTTCTTTCTAAATAGACATGGGGAGGTGGAGAAATTGCTTGGTCCATGTATATTCCAGTAGAAGGTGACAGTACCACACTCCCACAGTAAAAGAAAAGTTGTACAGCAATATTTGTGGCTTCTGTCTTCAAGGGAAGAATACACCACGCAGATGAATATGTTTTGGGGGTGAGATGGGAATTGGACTGGTAAAGTAATCCCCAAATCACTTAAATGACCTTGCTCAATCCACTCAATCTCCACCTCTCTTTCATCTGAAATATTTTTCTTCCATAATTACCATCAGCTGATGACTACAAAACATTATAATACTCCTGAGGATAATCATCTGTGAGAATGAATACTAGGATATCTGAAAATGGGAATCTCTATTGATTAACTAATAATACCAGAACCATTAACTTCATCAATAGCAGCAGCATATTCACGAACAGTGTTATGCAGGTTAAACTCTAGAGGAGGAAAGGAGCCACACTATGGCAGGATGCGTCACATTTGCATTTTCATGGCACTATGAACATGCTAAATGTCTCCTCCCTTTCCTCAGTCTGGTTTTGCTACTTTGGTAGCAGAGTATTCTTCAAAATTTGAAATTCCTTGTTGTCTCTTTAGTAGAATGTGGATTTCTCTGATACCTTCTAAGACTTCCCTTCTTCTTACTTTGTTGTTTTGGTTGTGTTTTTTTTTTTCCTTCCTTCCTTCTTTTTTTAAAGTAGAAAGCAGTTAGGAAATTGTACATAGGCCAGCAAAAAAGGCAGGGTGTATTTTGTTCCCTTTGCAAATCTTTTGTAATCTTATGGCTGACAGAAAAAGTAGTAATTGGTCCAGCCTATTTTAAATTACTGCAGTGAAAGTATTTTAACACATTGTCAAACTTTAGACCTTTGTGATTCGAGGCTATATATTTTTTGGGTGTGAAGAAGTATTTCAGTGAAAGAAGAAAGCAATGCATAATAGGAAGACTACTCCTTCTTTATGCAAACAATGAAAAATTATTTGTAGACAGAGCATGATTTCTTTAATGCGCTTTTATTTTCCCTCAAGAATTTAAACCAAAGGATTATGCAGGTCAAGAAGAACTTGAAGAACAAAAGCCATTCATGATCAAGCTCTCAATATAGACTTACATTAGTAAAAACATTTGAATAGCATTTTTATAATAGTAATTTAAGTAGCTTATGTTAACTTCTCTAGTAACCAAAGCCAAGCATAATTTTCATGCATTCTTTCAGAAGACATTCATTATTTAAAATATGTAAAATATGGGAGCAGTGTTCTGGAACATCTTTCCTTTTAAGAGGAAAGAAGTTGGGAACGATGCCAGGAATTTTAGGTGAGGAATGACATGCCCCTTCTCAAAAATAAGAGATTTTTTCAAAGAATTGAGGGAATTAAATATTTTCACTCAAAATTGTTGTCCATAATAATTCCTTACTACTACCTTAGTAGATTTCAAAGCATTTGAGATCCTTAACAGTATCCCATCTGTCATAAGGAGATCTAGACTGGGATCCTTGAATTTATTCAGGCGTCTAACTCACCGTGGAATTGGTAGATGCTGAGTACCTAACTATATTTAAGGAAGCAGAACTTTTGCCTGTTTACCTGTCAGGCAATTGTCAGAGCCAAGAATTGGGTTCAATTCTTCCACAGGACTTTATATTAACTAGTGTCCTCTTGAAAAGTCTTTGGAAAGTCTCTGGAAAGTCTCTGGAAACTTTCCAAAATACTGAACCCTAAAATATCCACAAGGTACTACTACTTGCAATGGGGAGATTGTGTGTAAGGGTGGACAGGACATAAATAATATCAGCCTAGAAACATCAGGGCTTCCAGACAGTCAATTATCAATGATTCAATTTGCTTTTGTGATCAGATCTCCAGTTATCTGGCAAGCAAGCTTTCCAAAATCTGAGAATATTTCAGATGTGTTTTCTCACCTGTGAGTAGCTTCCTCTATAACTTCTTGTAACATATTCTCCCCAACTATTCCTACAGGAGGTGACATGCTTTTCAGCAGGGATTTTAACTAGTAATTAACTAGCATAAAGTGATGAAATAGGGAAAAAAAAATAGCCAGGGTGATCAGAAGCTCCAAAGCATTGCTTGGTTATCATCAGGGTTATTTTATGTGTTAGAGGGAATACATTTCCTACAGCTGGGGAAACATTTGTCCTTAAAAGTCCCTCCCACTTTTTGGCTAGTGTTGTAGGGACTATGGGCTAAAATGCATTAATCATTGAGCTTTCTGCTAGCAAAGAGAGCTGATTTCCCCCATAGGAGTGGAAAGCTGCCATAGATAGATGAGCTCCTCCGTGCTCCTTCATCTCTCAGCTGTGTGCATGAGGCTGCAGCAAGCCCTGGTAGATGAGCAACATTCATGGAGTTCATTGGGAGAAATGTCTTCTGGCTATCGGCATCCTTCAAGCATCTGACAGAACAAGGGCCAAACCTCAAAAGATATTTAGGCAAGCATATTAGTCAAGCTAAAAACATATTTGATCTCTATAGTAATTTCACCCCACAGTACTAATAGGTTTTATTTGGCCAAAGCACCATTCATAATAAATTATCGGGTGAATGTCCTGGAGGATGATCTGCRGATGGTCCAACTGCTTCCTATCAGGAGGTATCTCCTGGGAAGACAAATGGCACAGGCTGCCTCTACAAGTGTAGTATGTCCACTGACAGATGAGCACATCTTAGACACTTTCCTGGTTCCCTGTTTTGGGGAATAGTAGCAGAGAGGAGCTGAAGGTAGCATCTACATGAGAGGTTTTGCAAGAGACGGATGGAACAAAGAGGATAACATTTGCAAGATGCAGTAGTAGTGGGAGGATATTTTTATACCTATATGTGGTGTAAAAAAGGTACAGGGGTCTTTGAGGGGGGAACAGGGTGTACAGTGTTGATATGCTGGAGTCCCGAATTGCCCAACTATACTTTCGAATCCTTCCTGGTTAATAGAAAACCTTATAGTAAAGCGTTATTCAAAAATAAACTGGACTATAAGAGAAAAAGGAATTGTTTAGAACATTTGTTTTAATGAAATAAAATAACTGGGAAAGATGGAGAGTTTCTTGAGGAGGACCAGCTTCTCCCAGAGTACAATAGATTTAAAATCTGTTTCACTGATATAACTCTGAAAATCCATGATTGAAAACTCTAGCCTTGAGAAGTTACAATACATCATAAGAAAAAGGTGAGTCAACATGTAATGTTTCAATTATAGGGTTCTCAAGAGTACACAGGTGGTGTAATAAGTAAGGTCATGGTCTTTCCATCAGCAGTACCCCTGCTATTTCTGCAGTTGCTATGAATGGGAAACAATAATACTTATGATTGTGAAAAGACCAAAGTTCAGAGCAGATCGATCTAATGTTTTGAAAGGTAAATAGATACAGATTTGTTACGTAACGAGTGCCTGTGGTATTTATACTGGCTGGTCTATCTCTGTGTGGTGGTTGTCCAGACCATGGGGATGATCAATATATGCAATAGTGGGTAGCAATGACATTTAAAATATCCTCCCCCCGTCCAAGGACATTATTATTTCAAACAAGTGGTTTTTAAACCCAGAAATTCTTTTTTTTTTCATTCTAGACTGGCTTGTGAAACATCAACAAGTTGGATAGGTTCCCAGTATGGCCACCCACCAAACCTGCTAGATTATGCCCTGAACTGGGAGTCTGTGGAACTGATTCTGTTCCCAGCTTTGTCATCATCTAGCTGCACTCTGTGCTCGTTAGGCTATTCCCCTCATCTTTCCACATCTGTATTCCAYTTCCCCAGCTTTTTTCCCCACTTTGCTTTGTCTATTTAGACTAAGCTCCTACAGGCTTGCACTAGCACTCATCTTTTTCTGCTGTTGTGGCTTTGGCCTGAGCACTAGTGTTCAGAGCCCTGACAGGCTATTTCCATTAGGAAGAAAAAATGATTGTAAGTTCAGGTGCTTCTTTGATTTCTTCAGCTCATATGCATCCATTACTAATGACATGCTGACCTACACGATGTAGTAACCAATGTGATACGTATTAGTGATGTGACGGAATATTTTCTGGCACAAAACGTATTCAAGAGTAGAACGATTGTGCTCCAATGGAATAGGAATGTGACTTTCAAGGACCCTAAAATAAAAGGAGCTCCTAAAGAAAACATCTGCATGATTAGAAAGGTAGAAACAAATTGAGAAAGGAAGTGCTAGGCAATCTTCATTTTCCATTCCTATCTCAGTCTCCTTTATTTCCTAAGCACTGAGGAAATTCCAAAAAGAAAATCACCGATAGCAGGGGAGTAACAAAACTGGCATGAAAGGTGCACAAGTTCACTTCAGACATAAGCAACTCAACAAGGAACTCTGCACTGGTGATTTAATCAATGAGTCTGCAGCTACCTTGCCTAAGGGATGTTTCATTCAAAGCAGGACAGACTCATAGTGTCAATGACTATCCATCCACCATGGTGATTTATTTTATCTTCTTTCTCTGAACCCTTTCTGCATCTGTTAACTCTAACACTGAACTTGCAAATTCTTTGAAGTGCAAGCTGTTCCTGTACTTTCTTGATACTACTTTCACCACTTTCATAGTGAGCTTCTGGAACATGACTTCTCCGTTTCTTTAGTGGATATGACGCATGGAGAAACTACTCCCAGAAGGTTTGCACTAGGGCATGCAACTACTTCAAGGAAAAACCCACACTGTCATTTCTATTCTTTCATATTCAAAACTGTAAATACAAGACAAATAGGAATTTCAAACTCCATGTACCTAATCTATTCCTAGCAAATGTAGTTGGCCCATTATTTTTAGGATATTTTCAATGTATTCAGATACAACATTTATCACTCAGGTTACTCATTGAAAACACGCATCTGATATGGATTACTACTAAAAGAGCCCTAGCTTTTTCATTTCCTGATCTTGTGCCTTAAAATTCCCAACCTTAATGTTGTATTAATGCGATTTTTTTTACATTTTAATATTTTATCTTAATTTAAAATGCAGTGAAATAAGTCACTGTGATTTATACAGTAAGCTAATAGTATTGTCAGATCCGTTCAGTGTCCTCTTACCTCTAAGGCTCTTCTCTAGTGAGTTATCAAATGAGAGGGTACTTTTAATCACCTATTTAAAGCTAGCAGTGTATTCTGAGAGTTAATTACTATATCATAATTCAGAATAAAGAAAAAACCAATAATATTTTGTAATCATTGATCTTCTATATCACCAAATCCAAACCATTCTTAATTATGCAGAAAGCTAGACATGGCTAATACAACTATTTGGCACTATCAGATTTTGCAGATACTCTTCCCCTGCCTTGCCTGCTGCAGAAGGGAAGCAAGCTCTTTCGTTCTGTGAAAAATACCCATCAAAACTCAGAGAAAACCAATAGAGATGGTGTTGTCCAACTTTATCTACCTGTCATTAAGATTTTTGAAAAGAGACAAAAATGTTCAATTTCCTTTGACGTATTCTAAATCATTACTGATTTGTTGACACTCACATGGTTGCTTTGGTGGCAATAGAGGAAAATTTTCAAAGTGGTTGTCAGACAAGAGGAAGATGTATTTGTGAGTGGAAGAGACAAGGGGGAAAATAGATTTACAGAATTTACAGAAAGTTGCTTTCATTTTTTTTTTTCCCTTGGTGTGTGTTTTTTTATTAAAGAAATGCCACATGCATTGAAGAAATGCATGAGGCAAATACAAGCAATCTGCTCATAAAATTCCATTTTTATATTGCTGTTCCAGGGACACCTTCCTCATCACAGGAGTGTTAATTTCATCTAGTTGACAGCTATGGAAATAACCTATGTATTTAAGCAGTGAAAACAGAGGTAGAAACAAATTCACACAATGAAGTCTGTTTTCTATTTGAATCTAAAATCTAAGCGCTGTCCCTTTAAAGGAGACCTTGCTATCTTGATAAAGAAAACTAATGAGGTGGCCTTTCTAGGGCTAGTCACATAATAGCTACCGTGACAAGGACCTCTATCAAGAAATAAAGCAGAAGATAAATGAGATTTTTCTAATATCCATTTCACCCATTGTTCACAAGTGTCATGCGATACAGCTTCTATTTATCATGAGATAGTAGATGCTGGGCACTATTTGGTAAAGGAAACCTAAATTGCACCATTGTGTTATTAACAGCCCGTAAACACTCTTTACTCCTTCCTGTTCTTTTTGTAACAGTGCAAAAACAAGTTTGTTTTTTTTTTTTTTTTTTTTTTTTTTTTTAATGGACCTAAAGGACATTACTTATATTTATACTTGATGTCCACACAGCATTTAACAGTAAAATGACAATACATATTTCAGTCAGCTAGCCTGAAAACTAGTCCCACCCACCCCAAGAAGAAGGGTATTGCACCTAGACCTCCTTTTCTCAGCTCTCCAGCTTCCTTTGTTTTACATGATATTGTTAATACAAAGTCTCAAACTCCGATACAGCTTTCACCTTTCCCCCATGTTCCAGCCACACCGTACAAGGCAGATCATCCTCCTTCAGGGACATTTTGGAGCGTGGGGAGTGTGGCCGATCTCTCTGCAAGTGTCCCCATTGGGTTCCCTTTTTCGGTTTGGAAATACCTGGTCTTCCCACGCGTGCCTGGACCTAGTTTGTAATAAAGAGGTTTAGAATAAGGATTATCTGTTATGATGACAAGCAAAAGCAGGAGACTGAACTCAGTTGCTCTGGATGTGCCCTTCAGACCACTGTTCCCATGGTATTAGTCTCCTATGGTGTTCAGAACTTGCAAGTCTTTACTTCTCCTCTACTCCTGTATGATATGGTAATGTACTGTGGTTCCCAGGGGAGACAGTTAAATTAAATTTAATTTTTCCCCACACTAAAATATTTTATTTCACAGAAACATAGGATCAAAGGATGGCCGAGGTTGGAAAGGACCTCTGGAGATTGTCTAGTCCAACCTTCCTGTTCAAAGCAGGGTCACCTACGGCAGATTGGTTGTTCAGGGCCATGTCCAGTTGGGTTTTGAATATCTCCAAGGGTGGAGACACCAAAACCTCTCTGGGCAGCCCGTTCCAGTACTCAGTCACCCTCACGATAAAAAAGCTTTTTTCTTACGTTTAAACAAAATTTCCTGTATTTTAGTTCGTGCCCATTGCCTCTTGTCCTGTCACTGGGCACCACTGAGAAGAATTTGGCCCCCTTTTCTTTACTGCCCACCAGCAGGTATTTATACACACTGATAAGATCTCCTTGAGCCTTCTCTTCTCCAGGCTGAACAGTCCCAGCTCTCTCAGCCTCTCCTCATACGAGAGGTGTTCCAGTCCCTTCATCATCTTCATGGCCTGTTGTTGGATTCACTCCAGTATGTCCACCTCTGTCTTGTATTGGGGAGCCCAGAGCTGGGCAGTGCCTAATGCAGCCCAGGAAGCCACTGGTGTCATTTCTTGACATTGATTCTTGGATAGTAGAAACAGATTACGCTGAGTACCTAGACTTTGACTATTATGGGAGTTGGGATAGAAAACCTTTGATGGATTAGGTGCACAGGAAATGCTATTCAAAATTTAATTCTTCTAGTAAGAACATTCATAAAGTGTTCTGTGAGCACAGGTGATCCCACCTGAAGTTCCTAGCCTAGTTCCAGTGGCATATTATGTTTATATGGCCTCCAAGATCCAAGCGTTCGAAGAAAAAGGTAGCCTTCTATACAAAGCAAGTATATGATATTTAGTCTGTTGCACTTCATATATATCAACAGCCTGAAACAGTGAATCAGAAATCTGAGCACCACAATCTTTGCTTAATCTGTGGAAGTGAAGGAGCTATATTGATAAATCAGTATCAATGATATTATTTAGACACTGATCATTTCAGTGAATGGAATGGGGCTTGACAGTAATAATGAAACCCACTAAGTTGCAAAGGGAGAGTAGCACCAGGACATGAAACGTTGAGGAAAAGAAATTCAGAAACAAGGGAGGTAGAGAGAAAAGGATGGTGAGAAGAAAGAGTAACCAAGAGGAAAGGTTTCACCTGGTGTGTAATGTGGTAACAGCAGTTAAATGTTCAATTACTACATTATGGCAGATTTGCCCCTTGGTATCTGCGCAGAGAGTGACAATGAAAGGAAGCTGCTGTGCAGAGCAGGGAGGATTTATGCCCCAGTCCATTGACCCAGTTTCAAAATTTGATTCATCCTTCTGCTCTGAACGGGCATGCTTTGTCCTTGGGACTTTTCCAAACCCCTGGCACCTTGCAGCGAGTACTGAGTTTCCTTCTGCTGCAGCTTCCGTTCAAATAAATGGCTGGAAAAACTGTGTAAGATTTTGATTGCCGTTTCATAGGATGAAAGGGTCTGTATAATTTACAATCTGTGCAGCTTTACTGCTATATGGTCACCTCTGGGGGGTCAGACAGGCCAGCAAACTATCAGCAAATAGTTTTCGGCATAACTTGAGAGGAAGGGAAAAATCCTACCCATGGATATTGGCACACATCCACTCTCTCATGAAAACTCCCACTAAATCTTTAATGTCCAGGGAGAACACCTGGAAAAACCTGTGCTTAAGGCACTGACTTGCAAATTGGATCCCTGATTTAGCTACAAATTTCCATTGTGCTTGATCTGTGTGTCTCTGTTTCTCTAGAATGAGGATGAAGCTTTCTGTTTCCTACCTCTACTGTCTTACCTGTTTCAAGCTGCAAGCTCTTGGCAGTTAGGGGTGGAAAATATTTTTCCCAAGTAAAACACTGATAAAGATAATAACAATAGCTGTCTCTCAGGCAATGCTTTTCAACTGCAGATATTAATGTAGTCTGCAAAGTATCATTATTTCAATTTATAAAAGCAGAAACTGAGGCACAGGAAGGGGAAATTACATGTCCAAGGTCATGACAGGAATATCAGTTTCATCTCCCAAGTCCCACATTTCTGTGCTTTACTTACTATGTCCCACAGTGATGCCTTTCTGGGACACATGGAGTAATACTGATGATAATGAGCACACAGATACCTCTTTTGAAAGGTCTCATCACATACCTGCCTGCATGGAACTCAATTTATACACCTTGGAAGGATGAAGAGCTGAGTCAATATAGCATTAATGTAATATCCTGATGGCTGTTAGCTTCAAAGACATCTTATCCCACTTTTCATGAGAAACAAGACTTTGAAAGGAGAGCAGTCATGATACAGATAAGTGTCACCTTTTAAATTATGATCAAAGTTGAAATGCGCTGTAAAGTTGCCAAGAGACAACTATTGGTTTATAGACTGTACTTACTAGATCCATTATTTCATACACGGTGTTTCTAGCCTGTGTGCTCGTGTGATAGGTTAGGAGAAGAGGAATTGCCTCTTTTCTCTTGGGACATGAAATGGAACAAAGGACAATGATGCAGTTCAGATGCTATAATGAAGAGAAGAGACTTAAGTAAGTTCCTAGTACTGATCTAGACTTAGAGGGGATCACCAACATGTCAATGGGCGTGAGATTCCTGAGCACCTTTTGGATCTGAGCCTTAGGAGCTCCTTTGTGCCTTTGCTAAAGGCATATTTTATTTCTTTTCATTCATTTCATTTAAAAAATTAAATAATAATATTTATTTCCCTACCTAATGGCCTTGCTGTGAGGACAAATGCAGTAGTGTTTTTATAGCACTCAAATTCTACGGTACTGGAGACAATGAAACGTAACGGGTGGGAAACATCTTTTCGCTGGGTTGGGACCAGCTTCACCTTACATAATTTCTGGTAGTTACTTGTCTAATCTGGTGGGGACTCTACCCCCTTCCTTCTCAATTTATTCCGGAGCTTTAATGTCTTCATTTTTAGAAACTGCTTCTGATGTCTAATCTGAATCTTTCTTTTTGTCATAGTGTAAGCCTGCGATACCTTCTTCTGTCCTTTGCATCAGCGTCTATTTCTAATAGCCTTTCATATCTTTAACCCTTATCATATCCCCTTCAGAATTCTTGACTTTAGGTTAAATAAACCCTAATAAATTTAGACATTACCATCACTATCCTTTGGGATCTTTCCAGAAGATCTAAAACCGGCCAAAGAACTACAATTGAGATTTTTATGGGTATTATATTGTCCTTCTGAGTGGTTTCCATCCCTCTGGGGTTTGTGTCATCTGCAGTTTTAGTGAACATAATCTTTACTCCCTTGTTGAGGTTTTAATGGGGACTCTCAGTACAATCTAAAGCAGAGCTGAACTCCCTGGAAACTCTGCTTGATATCTCCCTCTAATCTGATAACAAGTTACTGTTGATGAATTACTCAAATGATTTTGCACCTTCCCTCTCCTAATTTTCCTTGTGAGAACATCACATAAGGCAATGTCAAAAAATATACTAAAAAGTCAAATGATCTGCTTTCAACGGCTTCCCCTCTGTCCCCAAACCTTCCCATTCCAGTGGGTGGCATCTAGATTGTTTTGACACAATTTCTACTTGGTGAATTTACACTGACATTTGTAAGTACCTAGATAAATGTGTTTGCATTAAATAGTTCCTAGAGAATAACGACGTGTGAAATATTGTAGGTGTTGTCTTCAGCAGCTGGGTCTTGGAGCTCTTTAAGCCTGTTCAGGAGGAGAAACAGAAATAGGAAGGAGGAGGTCAGAGCACTGCAGAGTGACAGGGAAAAACAGGATTTACCATTTGGCCTGTCATAAGCTGGGTGGCAAAAAGGATGGTGGAAAGCACATCTGGGGCTGCTTTAGGAGAAGAAATTTGGAGCTGCTTAGTTTTTCTGAAGAACATTATTTGAAAGATAGTGACCAACAAAGAAGATGCTAAAAGAAAGACTGTGATTACCACAGATGTAGTAAGTCTGAAAAGCTAGAGCTGGTGGCTACGTGAAGTAGATGGAACTTCAGTTACTGTCTGATATCTGAAGCACAATCCCACAGGAGCAAGAACCATTCCATGTGCAGTGTATGTTTCTTTGAACTGGCCTCCTCTGACAAATATATCACATAAATCATATTTTCTGTACACGCACAGCACAAAGCACTCTACTGCATATACCTTTAATTCAGAGGGAGGACTGAACACAAAAAAATACAGAAAAAGTTAGTAATATTACTGCATATAGGACTGGAAGGCTCTCAAATATTGTGTTTGATGTGGTGTAACAGATGTATGGAACAGGAGCGCTGTTTACATCTCATCTCCAAATAAAACTTCCCTGGGAAAAAAATCACAACTAAAATTTTTTGCAATTTTATCTAAGACAGTTTGGAAGGCCTCCTCCCTGCCATAATTAAATATACAGCATGTCATGAATTGAAAATTATATTAGCCATTAAAACCAAATATTTTGTTACCCAGTGAGACTTTCATAACTTTCATGCCATTCACCAAGAGACAATACAAAAAAAGTAATATTTGCTTCTAGACAATACATTTTTTAGTGGTTTATGACTAGTTATAAACTAAGAAAGGTGCTGTATGTAGCACTGTTGAAGTATATTCATCATAACAATGTCAGAGGAAGTAATTTCTGGAAATCTAGTTTGTTATTTGGTAGGTCTTGAGTTATAAAGTGGACTAGCTAACCATTTCAGACCACCTTTAGTTTGCACAGACTTCTGCTGAAGACAGAAGAAATATCGTTACGATTTGCATGTGCAATATGGCCTGAAGAGGTCTCTTGGCAGGGCAAACGAGCTCCAGGGTACCACAGTGGGGCTGTTATGGCATCCAAACGATCCATTTTAAAGCTACCTCTTGTGTCTCTATACTATACGGTAGTCACTAAGAGCATTGTGCAGTTTCCTCTGTGATCACAAGGTAGACAGGAGTTAATGGCCTTCCAGAGTGCAGCCGATGATATAAAGCACTGTACATTGATATTTCAAGGTAAAGAAACACTTCTGGAAGGCTGCCTGGAGAATATTCACTGTTATCTATCTGCATGTGATACTTGTCCCCATGGGTGACTTACTGGGATTTGAACCCAGGATGATCAGAACTGCACCCACAGGAGGTGACAAGGCAAAGCTCCGTGTGTGCTGTACCGCATCCTCACTCTTGCCTCTCTCTAGAGCTTAGTGCAGGATTTATTTGCATGGACTCAGTAGATTAAACAAATATGCATAGGAGGGGAAAAAATGAAAACACCATTCAGATGGACATTTGTTTGAGATCATCATGCCAGATGTATTCAGAGACATATTGCAAGATGCCTATTAGAGTGCAATAAGAGAGAAAGAGCTCTTTCTGCACAGAGTTTGAGATTGAGTGTCTTTTCACAACTGACTATTAAGAGAAAATAATGCCATGTTAAAGAGGTAAACAAATGACACTGCTAACTCTCATGGTTTTATATCAGGTCTTGGAATATTTGATTTTTTCTAGCTTAATGACTCATGTGACTTGAAAAGAATATCTGTTTTCATTTCTTTATGGTTGTGGGAAAAATCTTTTCCCACCCCAAAGAACGTTAAAACTCTAATGTCTCAAGAACTGGGCAGGGAGAAAAAAGCCTGCAGACAAAAAGACTATTAGAAGAACTTTTTGGAGTGAGCTCATGATTTTTTATTGCTTGGAGTCAGCAACATGGGGAGGTATTGTGTGTTTTTTCAGAACTAAGGAACAATTTCTTTCTGTACTGACCTGAGTGTTTTTTTAAGCTGCTGTCTCTGAAGCTGTTAATAAAGCATTATCCCCAAAAAACAGGTTAACATGTTTTAAAGCTCCACTGAAACTAAAGTCCCAGGGTTCAGTTTCTCTGAAAAATTCTCCTAATTTTGTTTTGATAGAGTTAGGTGGAAACCACAGCGCTGGTGTTTGGGTTGGCAGTGCAGCAGCTGAGATACAACTCGTGTCTCTGGTGTGAAAGGGTCTGAAGTCTCCCAAGAGCAATAGAGTTAGTGAGCCGCTGTGGTCACAGGGAGAGCCTAACAACCTGAAATCTGCTATGCATGGGTACATGGATGTTGTGAGGATTTAATTAACACTTGGAAAGCATTCTGAGGTCCTCAGATGACAAGGTTTACAGAACTCCAAATGACTGTTATTATATCCCCTCTGTGTTTGTGGTGGCAGATAGCCAACAAGAAGAAACATTCAACCAAAACCAGGCATTTTTCCCAAAACCTTTGTTATTTCTAGGCTACTGTTGGAAAAAAAGGTGGATCTGTAGCCAATTTAGTGAGTGCAAATTACAAGTGGCTTTGTCGGGATTCCTCTGTACTTTTGAGCATGATATATGTAGCCAACAGCAAGCTGTCTTGCTGCCTGAGTATATACTTAGTACCCAGCTAAATCAGAGAACTGGTTGCAAACTCTAATATTTGAGTAAAACCCATCTATCTGTGACACTTCTTTGATAAAGAATACCATAAACAAATCATTTCCTCCATCTGCAACTTTGCTATTTTTGAAAACAGTGTTCATCTTGTCAGACCTCAGCATATATGTTGAAAATAAACCCCAAACAAAATAAAACCCTCTCAAAACAATACACCGTATTTCACACTCGATTCTTCCCTGGGAGAAGTTGAGCTATAAATTGCAGATCTTAATCACGGATCTTAAGGCTTGATATGAAAGTGCCCAGATATTGTTGTGATGACAATAGTATCAGAACATGTCTATAATAGATTCTTCCATTCTAGATGCGTTTACATGTATACGTGCACAAAGAATATACACAAAGACTTTTCTGGCAAAAGAAGTTTTTAACCCATGACATCTTTCTGACTCATTTGCTCAGGCAGATTTTGTCATGAAGGACAGTTAAAACCCATTGCTAACTTTCCAGTGAACTACGCTACGGATAGCAGCAGAGTGACTGGGATGAGCAGGATTGGGTTTTGTGCATACTGACAGATCAGTAACCTGTATTATCTCTGTTTCATCTATGTTCCAAAGTGATTTTGGCTCCTACAGCCACACTGACAGATTCACCATGTGGCAGATATGAAATAAAGAATAGGGACATTGTCCTGATACCATTCGCTGCCCAGGAGCAAAAGTTTTTGGGTAACATTAGCCTGTAGTGACTCACATACATAGTCACACATGAGCTGGGTTTATGTTGCCTTGGGCCTGTCAGCATCACACCCCTTAGCACTCAGTAACAGTGCAAATATTTACACATTTCCTTTATTTCCCGAGCTCTGAGCATGCAATGGGTGCCGACCTCAGTGGCTGTCCCTGCGGGGTTTCTGCACCCCACACTGCTCAGGCAGCCACAACATGGAAGTGGTCAGAGCTGCCTGGGGAATATCACTGCAAAAAAGTTGACATTAATAGTAGTATTGTGGCGGTGTCCCCTAGCTGGCTTCCAAAATCTCAATGATGAAGTTCCTGCTCTATTTGCATCCAATACCTTTGCCAGGTATCCTTAACATTACAGTTGTAAGGTGCAGTGTCAACCAGGGAAGGGAAAAGAAGGGAAAGGAGGGGAGAGGAGGGGAGGAGGACAAGGAGGAGACTGGAAATCCTATTCTATCAGCTGGTTTCTGGGATTTTAATAGCCAGATACATTAGATAGCCAGAGCTAGTGATAAAACTGACCTCATGGATGGGCACTTAGGCCTTCCTTTTGAGTGACACAGCTGTGTTCACTGACCAGGACATTGAATAGGTAGCAGTTATTTGCAGTTCTACTTTTTTGCAGAGGCTCAGGAGAAAGACTTAGTGAATGCATAAATATATGCTATCAGTACATGTATGTGGCAAGCATTAAATTCTCCTTGCCACCAAACTTCCTTTCACAATTTATCCAGCTTAAGTAATATTAATGTGAGTCATATGTTTCTATTGTGTTTTTATGCTAAAAACATTTCTACAGTGTAAACACATACAATTATATTGCAGATGACTGATTCATCTCTTTTTCCAAATTGATCTATACCACCGCCATGCAAGGCTATTAACATAACCAAACTCTGGATCTGATTTTATTGCAGAACTCAAAGCTGCTTTAAAAAAGTAGATACAGAAATGTTAATATATGCAGCAGAAGGTATTTTAAATAAATATCTGTCAGATAGTTAAATCTGTGTGTCCTTAGTGTTAATTATGAAACAATCAGAAGAGGACAGGGAAAAGAATATTTATTGCAGGTTGAAAAGCCAGTTATTAGGTTTGTATCACAGCAAACCATGTGGACTTACCTTTAGAAACTGTCTTTCTGATGATGGATGGAGTTCTTTATAAATATTTTTCAACCCATAGTTGAATTAGGGACAGTGATAACTGGCAGGAAACAATTCAAAAGCAATTAAAAACAATGGACAGAAAAAATGGTCTAGGGCAAAGAATGTAACCATTTGCCCAGCTGTAAGGACAAAAATAAAGCCTATCAGGGTCAATGAAAACCCAACAAGCTGAAAACTATACTTTCATACAGCCCAAACGCATGAGGCATTTAGACAGCTAGTTCCTGTTGGTTTCCATGGAACTTATGACTCCAAAGACCTGTATAGATCCCAGCTTGAACACTTTGCTAGGTCTGAGATTACAAATGTGTTGGTTAGAACTGAAATTTTCATCTGTGCTTCGTGTATTTTGGAGTCTAATTCCCATTGACTCTTAAGGGAGGTTGAGCATTAAGTTACCAGCTCTTCTCCGAAATCCTTGCCATAAGGTGCTAAATTATGCATCGACGTAATTGCAAAAGGAACGGTTAAAAGTACCTATCTGTTCTTCCATGATATTCTTGTATATGTACTTCAATGAACCCAAAGGAACTAATGTGAAAATACTATATGCTAAATGCCTCTTGTCTGTGATCTGCTTGTAGTTTATTAACAATGTGCCCTTATAATGTGAAAAAATCCAGTGAACAACAGAACATAAAGAAGTCAGTCAGCAAAGATGGCTCTGAAGCAGATAAATCTGACTCATTTCATTTTAGACCTACTGCGCATGACCAAATTCATCTCTGCATGAACATCCTCCATGCAAACATCTGGGTGACCAGAACTGGGTTTGGGAAATTAGCGAAGTGATGATTGTGTAGTGCCTGTGATGAACAAACCCAATAAAAATTCTCAGCTGGGCAAACAGAACTAAAGAGTTACTTAACAGAAGGAAGTTGAGATGTGCAAAGAAAGGTTCAGCTTATTACTGGCCCCAAAAGTCCTCTATGCTGCCTATTTCGACTTGTATAAGCTTGTTACCAATTGTCCTGAACTCAGTAGGAAATCTGTGGATCAAATCCAGTGAGACACAAAAATAAACATTTCTGGCAGATACTGCAAAAAAAAAAGTAAAGACGTTGGGGTTAAGGGTTTTATTTTTGGAGGCTTTGTGGTTTGTAAGAAATCAAATATTAAAAATGAAGTTATTATAATTGCTGTCTTCCCAGTCTAGTCCTGTTCACAGCGAAAAGCGAAGTGCCACGTTCTTACATGGTTAGAATGACCACTGATATTAACAGGAAATGAAGTGTTGTCTTTGCATCCAAGTTCTCACCAGAAAATAAGAAGTGGTTACAGTGACAAATGCACTCTCCCACTCCTGCACATACGTGTTTTTAAGATCAAAGGCATGCAGTGAAAAAGATCTCTTTTTGCTTTCCCATTTCCATTACAGAAAAGTGTCATTCTTGAGTATTCTGCAGCATAAGAGTCACGAAATTCAAAAGTACTGTATCCAAAACCATGAATATAATGCATAGTGATTTCACAGTGCATCCACACTCCAAAATGCAGTCTACTGATGCTGACAGAAAATACTACACACATAGAAATGGATCAGATTGTAGGGTGCCTGATAGCAGCAACGTTTGATGATTTTGGTCTTTCTGAGCACAACTTATCCCAACTGATACATTGGCAAGAGCTTTTTACATTGTTAATGGCAGTATCTCTGTATTTTCTGCATAATTCTCTTTCCCAAGGTAGAGTTTGCGTTAACATAGACATATAGGCTACTATCCAGGTTTACTGTTCTTTTCATGTGATTTTTCTCCACCATATACATCACAAGCCACTGTTGTCTTGTCATGAGTCAGTGTTGAAGTTGGTTGCTGATGGACTTCTTTAGAACCCAAGGACTAGCAAAGCTCATTGTTTTCCAGATGCTTTTTAATATGATTTTCCAGGTGTCCATTAGATCACTGGCAGTAGGATGCTCCTGTAGAAAGGCTAATTCACTCTTTTGGACAGAAAAGCAACTAGCGAGGCAGCAACTGCTAAGAAGATGCCTAGCCACTTGCATTTTAAAGGGCATCTCATTTAATGTGCAATTCTTCTATGGTTAGTCGAGTCTTTGCTGTTCTTTTTGTCCCATAAATATAATACTTCTCTGTAAGACGAGGGAGGGGGAGTTAAACATCTCCAGGGCTGTCTAAGTAARCATTATGTTTACTTATGTTACTAAACCTCCAGAAGTAAGACCCTATCGATGATCAGAAAGAGGGTTCCTTTCTAAGATGTTGCTGTGGTATCACTAGACTCAAACAGAAGATGCCTCACTAAATATGGCAACTCAGATTTGGGCCATGAAATATTAGGGAAAGCAAACGTGAAAGTGTCTACTCTTCCACTTAGCTATTATTTCAGCTAAATGTACACCCTGGCACTTAAGTGAGAGATAAGTTAAACCCTGGGTTTTATGTGTTGAAGTACCACCGTCTGTCACAAAGCAGCAGCAGACTGGAGTCCCACACAGGGGCAGAAACTAGTATACAAGGAGAAGGTGGGGTTAAAGACCCTAAGGAAATTAAGTTTTACACGAACATATCTTGCCTGTTGCTTGAAATTAATAGGTACATGGATTTTAAAGCCGTAGAGGACCGTCATGATTAACTAGTTCGACCTCTGTCTAGTCTGAATTCGTGCATAACACAGGTCATACTTCATCCAGGGATTTCTGCCTCAAGCCCAGCTATAYGTTGTTAAACTGAGATGTATGTTTTATAAGCATATCTGATTTTGATTTAAGGACTACAATGATGCTTAGTAATTTGCCCCAGTAAGTTAGCTCATTATATAGTTAAAAAATAAATGAGTTTCCTTTTAATTCTAGTTTGAACTTTTTTGATTTCAGCATGCAATTATTAGACCTTACCTGTCTCTGTCTGCTAGATTAAAGGCCCCTCCAGACTCAGCATAAATACTTGTGCAAATAGAGGCTGTGATTTAAGTTACTTTTAAATCTGTTCATTTGAACAGCTAAACAGAGAATTCCTTTAAAGTTGCTGCCAGTATTTAACTGGTTTCTTTGGTGCTGTGGAGATAAGTGATTTTTCTGAGGCATTCTGCAGACAAAATATTTTTTTAGGGGACAGAATATTGCCCCATTTATCGAACTTTTTAAAGACACCCGGATTAGTTCCACAGCTTTCAACAGAAGTGTCACAGTCACAGCCAACTGAAAGAGGAGTCCCTGGATTGCCTTATCCCCTTCTAACACTGATGATGAATAAGAGGGAAATACATTTAGAAATGCGGACCTTGTCTAGAGAGGATTAGATGAGTAGTAGCTCGTGTCACTCAAACCAAAGTTCAATCAGCTTTTGATATTGGATTGATTCAGTTGCAGACTGCCACACTTACATGTGCACTAGTTACCAGATCCTTCTTGACAGTTAATGGAGATCTAACAAACAACATTAGTTATCTAAGGTGTGATTCATCTGATGACACGCAAGTATTTCTTGTGGGATTTACTCTATGATTGTCTAGACTCCAGTGGCTGTATCAAGAGGGGCTTGATCCATCTGCCCACATGTTGGCATCAAGGTTACTAGAGATGCCACTGGTGCCTCATCTGCTCTTCAGCTACCAGTCCAGATGGGCACGGGTCTCTCATAAGTCCTGTATCATAGCCACCAATATGTGTGAATGCCTAAGATACACCTCAGTAGCACAGGTTGCAGAACATAAGTACGGGCAACTGGTGGTCACGAGAGCTCGGCTACCCAGATCACAGATACACAACTATATGTTGACATCTAAATTTCAACATCTTAGTCTCAAACCTACTGAATGTGAGTTGCCTAAGCTTAAACCAACACTCTAGGGAGCAAAGGTAATCCTTTACCCCCCACCCATTTGCTGAAGTCACTGGGGGTGGAATATGTGTCACCTAAAATCGGGGATAGAATTCAGCTACCTCAAATAAGCATTTAGTGTTCATTATGTGTTGTGGATTATTTTGCCTGGTCTCTAGTTGCTAGTTTACAAGATCTTGGGCCTGCTGTAGGCCCTGCATCATATCTACCACCCCATGTGCATGTCTTGGATACCAGAGAGCATCTCAAATGACCCTGGGTGTCTATTTTAAGCAACTGAATCCTACCCTATGTATCTAAAAAGTGTGTTGTTGAGGTCTGAGCTAGACAATATAGACTCTTTCTGGAGTCACTAGAGAGAAATAGGCACCTTCAGAGGATAATTCATTTGAYCTAGCAAAATTGATTGTTTTGGAGAAAATTAATAACCCTTGAGAAATAATAATTTCCTTCTGTAGACTATGCAGAGAACACGTGTAGTTCGGATTTAGAGAAACGATTTTCAGATGCCTAAGTTAAGGCACATGAACCTTGTCCCAGGTGACCTTCACTTGTGCCCTTTGAGATGAAATGATGTGCTTTACTTGAAAGTAGCCCTAAGCCATTTACAGAAGGTTTTTGTCCTTTCATGAAAGAAGTGGTCATGATATTAAAACACAAACACAAGAGCTGATTACAATCCATATCTGACATACATTAAAAACTAACTGAAAATTAATTTGCAAGACAAAGCATGTTATAATAGGCTATCAATATATTCAATTTAAAATGTACCACATATGATCAAAGAAAGCCACCCAGGGGATTACACTGTCTGAATTCCTCAATAAAATGGCAACCTTTAGATGTATTAAATATTACATTTGGAAAAAAAAAGTAAGAATGAAAATCTATAGCTAAGAGAAACACAAGCCCAGAGGGAGAATTCAAGATCTGTTTATGTGTAATTGGGTTTTGCTTTGTGAAAATCTTGACAGCAAGAGGAGCTGCCTTACTTGCACGAGACTGTTAATCACATTCATGGATCTACATGCTGCTAACTGCATACTAAATTCCTGAAGATTTACAGCCTTTGCTCTGGTTTTACCTCATTTACACCACACATTGTCCTATAGAAGTTGGTCACCACATATGGGGGATTGAAATTTTAGCATTATCTCAGTATCTTCATGACTAATCCTGAATGATGAAACTGTGAGTCCAAGCACTGTTGCACACCCTGAAGTAATTTAAGTTGTGACAGTCTGTAATTCATACTGTAAATCAATGAAAAAGCTGACATTTTGTAATTTGGCATAGGCACATGTGTATGCCAGATTAATAAAAATCGGTGCAGACAGATACAATTTTGCATTAACATGTTATTTAGCATAGTTTCATAATCAGTAGTTTACAAGTTAAGTTGTGGCATATTTGTAAAGAGAAGGCTGCAGCTTGAGCAGAAAATTAGCAGCACTGTGAAATATTGGTATATTATGCTCCTTTTGACTTCAGCAGCAAAAAAAAAAAGAAAACATCAGTGAGATCTGTATTGGATCACAGGGAGCTTCCTCCTTTCAGGGTCTCAGTTAGCTTCAAATTTGGGCTCTTCCCTTTCAAATTCGGGCTCTTCCCTTTCAAATTCTGAGCTGTTTGTGTCTCTGTTGTCCTTTCTTATTAGCATTTCCTTGCTCTGCCTAAAAGACCTTGCTTTCTCATCACTTCCCATTCTGATATTTCATTCCTTAGAATACTCCAAACCTGAATAATTAGGGCGTTCCATGGTGTAGGTTTGAACTCCCTCAGGCTGAGGATGTTTAACCACATTCTCACCTTCAAAATTTCTACCCAAGGCTCATCTTTAAAAACAGGTATTCCAAATCATTAAATTAAGCAGCACCAGTAGACAAAACCAAAAAATAGCAGATGACGGAGCATGAGATTTGGGAGACTCATGATAGGTATTTACTGGGAGGATTTAAATGTCAAATGTTAGCATTGTCTTACTAAACTTTTGAGAATGTAAACCCGGGGAGAAAAGGAAGTGGAGAAGAGGAGAAAACAAGTCCGCCTTAGTTTGTACCTGATGTGTATGGTTAATGGGGAGAGATCGTTGCCTCTTAAAATGCAGAGTTCAGTCCAACTTTGAATGCCCAATTTTGAGGTTTTGGAGTGTTCTGAGAATATCTTCAAGATGAAGCACTGTGTGCCCATAAGTGCAAATCATGGGCCAGAAATCAGAGTTTATGAGGAAAGCCAGCTGAAAGTGGGTAGCCAAGGGATTTCCACCTTGCCTTGGGAGTTTTTGTTCTTGTCTTTTTTTCTTACAGTAATGTAAATGGAGGAATGGAAGGCATTCTCATTCAAAATGCTTCRTGTCCTAATATTATGCAAAGATGTGCAGCACTCACGCTATTGTTGTCCTGTCCGTTTCCAGCCTTGGGGCTTCTCTGGGCACATCAGCACAGTGTGCATGATTGACTAAACCAGAAACTACAGCAAGAGGTGTTTTCCAACTCTTCACAGCAAGCATTTCTGAGCATATTTGGGCAATTAAAGTTAGGTACTGAGTAAGGAGATGCCTAATGAATATGTGTATCTTTACTGGTAGGCTCCCCTGGAAATGAGGCAGACTGGATCATTGAGTGGGATTTAGGTTTTTGAAGCCTTAGTCCCAATTTAGGTGGAACAGGGATTTAGGCATTCCATTTCACACTGTCTACTTAGACAATAAGCTCCTCACAACAAGAGTGATCTGAAGACATCTGTCAGCATTTAACAAGTAAATAGGAAGCTCTTGGTTAAAACAGGAGGGTAAGAATAAATCCAGGATTCCACACTAGATAAGAAGGAGACTTATAAGATGCTGGATGTGTATTCTGCTACACATTGTCTGCCCAGCTTTGGGAAAGTCACTTTTCTTTCTTATTCCTCAGCTTCTGTATATACACTGAAGGAAAAATTTCATTCTTGCAAGTGTTGTGTGTATAATATATGTATTATTCTTTAGAAATACCAACACACTAGAGAGAAGCCGCTAATATAAAACCCTGGATGAAAAGCTTTTATGCTAAATAGAACTTCAGATTAGCCTCTATGCCTAAATTTCCAAGTGTAAAAAATGGAGATAATACTGCTTGCTTATAGTCTACAAGGGATTTTGAGGTCTGTAGAGGATGCCAGCTTATATAAGTATGATATATGTAGTGTAAACAGAGCCTACATAAGACTTTATGAAACACTTAGACCTACACAGGGTAGGTAGACAGTGTCTTAATTTCCTTTTCTGAATTTCACACCAAACTGTATAATTTGTGGCAGTGCAGATTAAAATATTGTTTTGCCTGAATCCATTAAACACTAATTAGAAACTGGAAAAGGCTTAAATCGGACAATCCTTTAATGCAATCAATTAATAAAATAAATCCAAAAGCTCTCATAATGATCAAGGTTGGCAGCAATCCATTAGCTATTTCTGATTTCATACCGTACAGTATGTTTGCTTTTTATCTCTGTTTTAAGAAGTGGACACTGACATTAAAGCCTGTTGTGGGCAGGCTGGATCTGTCTGAAGGACAATCCTGTCAACTACCTAGCACAAGACTAATAAGTAGATCAGTGTTGATTTCACAGCTATGAGCTAACATTAAAAAAACACACACAACCCCTCAATTTTTATGGAATTCAGGGCTTTCAGCTCATGAAAATAGTAAAATGCAGAAAGAAATCATAGCAACTAGTCTGTTTACCAGAAAATAAGAGCAACAGTTGCTACCTGAAATAGTACAGTAGGAGGAAAAACATCTGTGTTTCTGTTTTTTTGCCAGTTGTACAGAGAGTAGTGTGATGCAAATATCTAATGAAGATATAAATCATGCACATTTGTTGTTAGCTTTTTAACTCAGTATACACTTAAGGTTGAAGATGTTTATATGTAGGCTTTTTCTCCAAGTGTATTTGTCATAAGCGTATCATTGTATCATATAAATTGTATCATATAAAAAATATCCCCAAATATAAATGGTTAGGACAATGAGAAAAAACCAGGAGAAATACCTATGATGGGTTAAGAATCCTGCAAGAATTGTAGGATGGTGTTAGGGAAGACTGCTCCTATGGTCCTGTTTTCCCAAAAAGGTATCTCTAGAAGAAGATTAATCCCATCTCAATATAAGAGTTTAAATGAGTTATTTTGTTGAGGTGCTTATTGCTGTCCATTGAATACAAAGGGACCCTTACAGTAACAAGCTTTGTAAGTTTTAAAATATTATGTTAACACCTGAAAGCCTAACTCAGCCCATATTCTGTTGTGTTAGATGTTTTATAAAGACATATAGGACACTGAGCACATCCTTCCTTCACCAGATAGATAGCTTGGAGGATGAAGCCAGGGTAACCTGGGAGACATCCAACTTTGAAACTGAAAGCTGTCTTGCGGAGTTGGTCGAGGATCTTCCAATAAAATAAGTTTTCCTGAAAAAACATAGAATTCTTGAAAGACATAGCAGTTTTGATAGGAAATAAGCTCTCACAAAAGAAGTAAAAGCAAACGTCACTCCAAAACTGTTAATAACTTGGTGGTTAGGGAGTGAATCTAAGGTGTGGAAACTGAGGTTCAGATTTCTGATCTGAATTATGTATAGGAGGAATTTACTTTTAGCACCCTACTGGAATGCCCTATTACTGTCCTGTGAGGTCTGCCTCTATCTCTTCAAAAATCTTTACAGCCTTAGTTTAATTCTTGTTTGGAACACATAAATTTCGGGAATCTCATAACCTCTTTTCCCCCAGCACAGCTCCTGCTTGTTGTAACCATAACTTATCAGACAGCCAACAAGAAAAAAAAAAAAAAGAAGTATTAAATTCTGCTGCATCTAGACAAGAAATATACTCTGGGACTGATCCAAAAGCCACTTAAAAGCATGAAACATTTTACGGGATTGGATTGTCCACATATAAATTTCACATATATGCATACAGTGCTTATAGATGTACAATATGTAAGCTACACTGATGTTTCCCAAATATTGAGATATATATCACTCTAAGGGAACCATTCAGAATAGAAATAATGTCTTTTATGTTTAAATATCTCTGCACACCTAAAATGCCATACCAACAAGCAGAGATGACATGTTTATGTACACCTATTTATGAAAAGTAGACGCCATTTGTTTATGCCAATGAAAGACAGGGAGAAGTACATATATGAACAGGTATATAAATTCATTAAATTGCTTTTTATGTGCACATCCTAAAACGTAAATTTGCAATTTGCCAATTCATCTTCTTCCAGACTCTCTCCAATATTGCAGCTGCAGTGAGAAATCCAGAAATCATTATCCAGCCTTCAATCAGTAACTTACACACTGGGGTAACTTGCTTTATCTTAATAGTAAGATAGTGACTGGCAAGAGCAATAACACTGAGATAAGACTGGATTCATATCGTTCCTTGTCAACATTCTTGGCACACCACTCGTTTTTTATTCTTGAATAGAGACCCAATCAATCCTAACTCACAAAATTACTAGTGGCAATGCCTGGAATGTTGTAGAAGCTTTAATGATATATCAGTTTTAGAGACATTCGGCTCTCATAACTTTTTATAGAACAGTTTGCAAAAGGATAAGCTTATTTAATTCAGACAGAGAAACATATTTCATGAGGTGTTCTCACATCACTGAAGACATGCATGAAAGACAGTTTGTCACTGTCATCTTTGCTTAGTCCATTGCAGGGGTAACACATCTGCCCTGTGTGTGATACTGCCCTGAGGGACGATCCAGGGGGAGAGTGAACTATTTGTTAATAACATTTAAAGGCGGGTCTAAATAGATGAGAACATTTGGTTCATAGTTCTTCCAGCACCCAGACCTTTAGGGATATAAAACATCTCCAGCCAAAGTAGACTGTTCTCCAGCCTCACAGCATGCCAGTGCCCTGCCCCAAAACCACAGCAAGTCCCCAGCTCTGGTATGTTCCCTGCACCAGGCACTACTGTCGTTGGCTCTGGATGTCCAAGGATGACACTTACACCCTTAYAGAGGTCATGCAATAAATCCACTCTATACATGCTGGCTGTGAACTTTAGGAAAGTGCATTGGTTTTTTGTATTTCAGTTTCTGAGGAGCAGCTAGGTATGTATTGCAGCCAACCTGTTAGTGAACATGTAACATGCCACCCGTTAAAGGTGTTGGAGGCTTATTTAGCCAAAAGCAAGGAAAAGAATAATTGCACTTGTTAAATAAATGAGTCAAATGATAGTGAAAATAGGGAAAAGAAATGACTTCCCTAAAATACAGCATTGAGCAAATATCTACTAATCATCATGCCTGACTATATTTTTGCTAAGAATACAAGGTATACCCAGTCCAATTTCCTTCACAAGCTCATGCTTGTTTAGGATATTGGAAATACATGCTAACCACTCTAACTCATAGACAAACATACTTCTCACAAAGATTATAGCATAGGTTTAGGATGATCTTTTGTTTTATATATTCACTTTATATTTGTTAATTAAAGTTTTTTTTTTTTAAAAACGAAAGTCTTCATGACTTTTTGGTAGAAGCCAGTATTAGTCTTCCATCGTTTGAAAGGAGAGCAAAAGTAATTAGAAAAAAAACCAAAAATTGATACAAGAGTAATCTTCCTAATTAAACAGTAAGACTGCAGTATATAGTTTCACACCACATTTTAAATATGAAATTAGGGATCCTAGATGAAATGTCAGAAGCTTTTTCTTATGAGTTTATATCAGCAACTTGATTGTCATATTGATTCTGCATATCAATGAGATAACATCCCACAGTGTTTATTTTTCACCCAATTGCTTTCTTGAACATAATAAAATTAAATCCAATATGATATTAAATGTAAACATACAGTGATATTATATGTAAATATCCATTTAAAAATCTCTCTGCTTATTGATATTCAAATTCTCTCTGCAAGTGTAACATTGCGAACTACAATAATATATTTTTCAACCTTCATCCAGGGACTGGAACTAAAAAGAGGATAATCTTTTTCTATTCCTTTCCATAATAACATTGCATTATTTATGTAGAAGAAAATGAAAATAGTAAGTCTATTCTGCCTGAACTACGCTTCTTAGTTGATCCCTTCTGATTGGTCTTGGAAAGCAGAATGGAAAAAAAGAATGTGATGCACATGCTAAACCAGTGCTGGCCAGACTGAACAGACAATTTTTACCCTGCCCTCTACAAATCAAGAGCTATATTTAGATTGTAAACTCCTGACCCGGGCAGTCTCTTTGTTCTATTTTTGTACTGAGACTAGTACTACGGGGTCCCGTCCTTGTCACTGGCCTCTTGTGTAATACAGTAACACAAATAAGAATGGCTTCCTTTCTGTTTTATAGAATTGAAGGCCTTGGTGTTATATTTTGTGCAGTGGCATTGTATGTTGTCAGTATGTTCAGCAGTGACTCAGAATACGATCCTGTGCCATTAAGAAACCATCCTTCTTACTGGCGCTACTTGTACCCACAGATGGGAGCCTGAATCCCAATTTTTTCTGAACTGGTGCAATTGTCCTGTTATTTCTTGGTGACGTTAAGTATCTACAGTCACCACCCTATGCCAGCTCCCTACAAACCCCTGTCTTTCAGTTTCTTCCCTGCTGATTTGGTGCAAATGTTTACCCTGATCTGCTATTGCTAGTACAAAGGTAAAAACTTAATGTTTTTAGTAAAATATATATAAGCCAATAATAACTATCACAATTACCAAAATATTAATTGTTGCCAGCTAGCCAATAAGAGACTAATTTGACTATCAGTCCAGTTTAAGGTAAACAGGTCTCAGAGGATTTTATGGTGGTTGGCGGTTGGAGCTTTCTTATTCAACAAAGGGAACAGAATAAGGAACATTAATATCTCTAAGAAACCTTCACTAAATTCATAATAACTAGGTATGCAACCTGTTTGGCCAAAATACTCAAAAGATCACTGGAATTCTTGTTCCAARTGAAACAACTTACATCCCACTCAGAGTGACCAAATCTTTCTTACTTGAATTGCTCTCCRTATTTCTTTGATTTGTTGCATGGATAAGGGGAAAGCTGAATCAATCCATCAAAACTTTACAGAGCAAAACTAAGCAACGTAGCTGTTTATTAAATTTTATTTCCATTCAGAATTGAACCCAAAGTGAGCTATAGATTTAACAAGAACTAATCACAGAGCTGGAAAAAAAAAGGGTTTCTTTTTTTGTATTGTCTTACGACTTCATGTAATTACACATCTGAAATAAAAATTATGGCTGTGGCCTCATGTTTGGTACTTTGCCTCTTAATACATGATATTACACTTGACTTCTGCTTTTGCAATTGTCAGTAGATAAGAACATAATTGCTTTCTTTGTCTAGCCTTGTCTTTGTGCTACAAGCTCTCCATTTTACATAAGACTATTTTCCATGTTTTAGCGGTCGATGAGTTGTTACTTTAACAGTCCTCACAGTTTACTATCACTTTCTGCTCCACAGATACTGAATATCCCTTTCTCTCAAATGTTTTATTTGTTTGACTATCTTAATTAAATCCTGTGAAATTTATATATAATCTGAATTTTATTGTTAGCCATGATGCAGAGATTTTTTAACCTGAGAGCATTTTTTTGTAAGAACATTTTCCTTATTAGAGACACTTTCTTTGTTATAAACTGCTCCTTAAAAATTTGATGGTTTATTTTAAGAGATACCACCCTGTTTGCAAGTTCATGGAAAATGATAATGAGTAGTTACTTCCAGCTAATTGCCCAGTTCATGTGTTATATAATACAGCAAACTATGCTGTAGAGAATCATTATTTGATGTTGCACATTGTGCAACAGGTGTTTGGTTGCTTTTTTGTCAAGAAGAATTTGAAAGGCAGAGGTAAATTTGTTTTGCCAACATATAATTAATGGAATGGGTGAGGTTTGTTAATCACTAGACCTCCAAGACTGAAAAAAAAAAAAGATGTTTCCAAATACTACAGTTTACTTTTTGTTTACTGGTTTTCCATATAATTATGTGCAGGTCAAGATTACCCAGATGAAATTTTTATAGTCTTTGAGGGTGATGAGGATACCTTAAATACTGAGAACACTAAGAAAGAAATATAACAGTATTGTGTTGAGAAAAATACAAGCTTAAAATTATAAAAATCTTATCTCCTATGTGTTAAATTTATGATATCATATACCTATCAGAGGGAAACTTATGACAAAGGCTTGATCTTAAATACTTTGGCTATAAAGAAGAAGTAGAAAGGGATTTAGTTCATGGAAAGGTTTGGCTTCACATTTTGATTTCAGCAAACAAAATAACCTCACCTGATCCCTTCACTTTCTCTGAAGAAGTCCTGACATCTCACAAAATTGTGAGAGTTATTTAAGGATTGAAACTTGATAAGGAGTTGGGGGTGGGGGCATGGATTTTTTGTCTGAGGAATATTGTGCACTTAGAGATTCAGCTCAGGGTGTGTGTGAGATGAGGAGTCTTACTCTAGAAAACAGCTGGAATTTTTGTCTTCAGATCTCAACTCTTTGGACTTCTGAAAATTTGTGAACTTTTATTTTCTCCATTTCAGTCTCAAAAGCAGTAGTAAGAATATTCCTTTTTTTCAAACAGATATGAATAACCTGCAGGAACCAGCTAAACATTGATGCACTTAATGCTGTAATCAAAACTAAAACTGTTTTCAATTGCACCCTTTTCAGTTTTAGGAAGTGATTAAAAATGTATTGAAGTGTTTGAAAACTGATAAACACAATTTTAAAAAACAAAATTAAGCTTATGAAATGGAGTAAGACCAYTGAGGTCCATAGGAATGTAGAGCTGAAAAAAAAGTGTGAGAGATACCTTCTGAAAGATAAAACATCATCCCTTATTTCAACCTGGGAATCCAGATCACAGTAATTCTGCATAGCACTGGACCATAATAATATTGATTACTGATATTTCCCCCTGTCCCTAATGCCTCTTTGGTGACTTCTTTACTGGTAACTCAGGCTGGCCTGAAACCAGATAGCACGGCGTGGCTCATGTCCATACAGCTGAACTCTATCACCTTCCCAAAGCATAGTGACTGAGCCTCAGTCTATCTCAGCACAATTGTGTCCAGGAATTGTTTGGAAGAAGTGAGGCTGACAACACAAAAYCGTTTCAAAATCATCCTGTATCTGAACTCAGCTGTTCTTGCACTCCTCTTGTCTCTGGAAGGAAATGGACATTTTCAGGGTAGAATCCTCTCTTACTCTGACTCTGATAGTCCAGGATTCTCAGCTCTTCCAGCTCAGTTCCTGCTGCTCAGGTACTATTTTTGCCTGGAAAATACAGGACTCATCTGAGAGTGCTCATCTGGCACTTCAGAAAACTTGGCACCTCGGGATATTGGAAGCACGACGACCGCAGTTTGTCCTTGCTTGGAACTGGACTGGAAAGCCTCCCGAGTAGGGAAATTAAGTCAAAGGGCCAGATTTGAAAGCTAATACAGATACTCATTAAGCGTGGCTTAGTTGCACAAGGCACAAGTTGCACTCACTGACCTGTGGGATATAAAATACCACCAGGCAGCTATTACACTGTGTTTTTCATCAGTGAAAACCAAGGTACTTTATGAAGGAGGTCAACCATGTTCAATCGATGGGAAAGCTGAGGTTAGGACTTCAGCCGTATGGTACTAACTGAAGTGGTCGTTTGGATGAAACCCTTTGCTTAGATTTTCAAAAATATATGGAAAATAATTCTCCCTGCAGTCCATTGTCCTCTTTGTTCATTTCTCACCTTTCAAAGCTGTACAAAAGCATCTTGGCTTTTTCAATATGTTTAACACAGCTGCAGAATGGATTCGAAGTCAGTGTGTAGCTTGGCCTAAGACTGCTTTTAAAGCATAACATGTATTGTTTTAAGGTGTCAGTAATGTTGCGCATCACACACTAAGCTCTCCCTTATCTTCCTATGTCTAAAAGGATTTGAGACTAAAGATATTTCAACTTCAGGTGCAGAAGTCAGTTCACGTGTACAGCGAAGTAATAACTTGTTGCAAGCTGGAAGAAGCCAAAATTTACAGGGAGATACTGGCAAAAAGATTTTACTGGATCTTAACAGGTTCAGTGGCTTTAAYAGGTGAGGATAGAGCAGACATGCTTGGCAGGGCTGGTTTAAGAGCACCTCGATTTGGACTCTGTTGCTACCCTGTAGTCCAGGCTACAGTTCAGTATATAACTTGACCTTATGCACATTCTCACCCCATGCCAAAACATGACCAGAACAGCTGAGTGTTTTTCATTAAGATATTTAGGGAAAGATAGTAAAGTATTCACTATTACACAAATTTCAGAGGGAAAATCCTGCCCGGCTCTACAGAACGAATTTGGATTATCCCATCGTTTATGCCTTCCTTGCTGTTCATCAGATACGGCAGGTTTCAGATGAAAGCCCTAGAAATAATGATTTCTATTGTAACATCTTCATTCTRAGTAGCATTGATAACTCCACTGTAAGACTGAGCAAACACTAATAAAAACTGAGAGACAGAAGATAGGTGGCTTTGTACTACAGACCATATGACACCACATAAATTAATAATTTTACATATGTGTTCTATAGCACCCACTCGCTCACCAGTAATAAAGGTTATAGATTTATTTTCATATTTCTAAAAATTGGTTTGATAAACATTTTATACAAAAGTTCTTGGACATTAAGGGATATGAAATTCCACATCTTCCAAAAACACCAACAAAAACTGTTGTGTTGACATTAGAGTCAATCAAGCAGCCAAATGATTAATTTATTTGAACAGTTACAAATATAATATTTCCTTTCAGTTGTTTTTATTGAAATAACCTTTTGTGGCTATTAATAGCTTTCCTGTAACATCAGTTTCAGCAGCCTGACCTGACTCTAGACACAAAGCTAAATGTAAACTAATGAGCACTTAACTCTCCATTACATAAATGGACATTTATCAGATGACAAATTAAAACCAGTAAGACACCAAGACAAATGTGCTGTCAACAGCATTAAGATGGGTCATTTTCACTACTCCCCTCAACTGCACATTAAGAAGCATTCCCTATTGCAGTACATTCAGTGCTTTGATATTGATTTTTACAGCGGTCCAACACAAGTCAAAGTTCCTCCATGCAGCATGGTGTTAAATCCCACAAGAAATATGGCAAATGTGAATGTGTCTTTGAAGCAATGATGACTGACAAATCTATAAAAAATATTTCAAGACAACATACAAAAAACATACTCATGTTTTTTGCATGTTATCTTCAGTTTCAGAAATAGGTCACTGGATATTTCAGCATTTTGAGTACACCAAATATTCGGGCAGCATAGCAGATGCAAAGGTGAGTCTTTGTGCTCTAGTTAAAAACAATAAAAGCAAGATAGTTTGATTTAGTTGGCTTTACAGCTAATTGATTTAATGCATGCCTGGTATGTTAGTTTAACTGGGAACTTAGGAAGTTTTCATTTTTATTTGACAATGCCTTTCATTTCTTCAAGAAGCAAATTTCTAACTGGAGATGATCACTTTAGTCATGCTTCAGAACGTCATTTTTACAGAATGAGGATGCAACTCCTACTGATGTTAACCCTTCCCTGAATCCTGGGARTAACATCTCAGCCTTAATGAGCAAATGTCACGTGTGATAAGAAGCCTCTGATGATGAGCAGTAAAATATAAGTGACTAGGTTATAATTAAGCAATGAGATCTAGCAGAGTGAAAGACATTTGTGGAGTGGATCGTGGATGCAGTTAATGATTCTTAGTGTTCAGTGCCTGTGTTCATCATGCCATGAAGAGGCAGAGTTCACTGGCTGTCAGAAGCACAGGATGGAGAAGGGAGATATGTGGGCTTTCTGGTGCTGACTTACTAAGTGAACATGTGAAATCACTTAACCTATTATTAACAACAAACCTCTATGAACAGCCATTGAAGTTTTGTAAATTAGTGTCACAATTTAATAGAGGGAATTATGTATAAATCTACATATCGAGACTAGAAAAAGTGGGGAGAGGAATGAAGACTGAAATCAGCCTACTTGGTACCGAGGGGTAGGGGCAGTTTTGCTGTGTGGGTGAAACCCAGGCACACTGGGTGGATGAGAGCTGGAAACACACGAGGACTGGTATATCCATAACCAGCTACATCTGGCAGCATGAAGAATTCCCTGGTAAGGTGGACAGGCTGAACTGTGGTTTTCCTTAGGACTGGAGAACCCTAACCCTGGGGAAACAGCATAAATTCTAACTTCTGCAAGAGGAAAATAAAGAATACTTTTTTATCTTAAAGCTTAGAAAAATGTTAAATCGGAGAGTCAGAAACACAAACTGGGATTCATCTGACGAAAGGTGAGTGTATGTCTGAGCTCAGGCTTCAGAGCTATGAGAATCTAGGCTCCACGAGAGTCAGTGGAGGTTAGGGGGAAGATTTATCTAATGAAATGTAGCTGTCTAAAATAGGATGAGACTCTTGGATGTATTGACTATATATCTACAAAGGGAGTTTAGAGTTACTTTGTGAAGTGTTGAAACCAGTATTTTACGTGTGTCTGCATACATCCAGAAACCCATGTGTGGTCAGATGAATTCCACCCTGTGCAGTACACACATAATAAAAAAAAAAAAGTTCTGCATTTATTTTGCCCTATAGATAACACTGGAAAAATTTTCAAGAGCAGCTTGTACTTTTCAATTAGTATTTACTGTACTCAAACTGAGACACTTCAATGGGGCCCAGTCATCAATGGGTGGAGACCCATTGTCTGTTGCAAACCAAGCCCATTTAAGGCATTTTCAGGAAGTTTTCCAAAATCAAAGAACCCCAAATCAGCAGTCAATTTGGACAATATGTGCAGATATAGACAAAAACTTTCCAGAATTCTACAAGTGCCTTCTAGGTTTGCACATAAACCCGGTTAAGAGCATAAATACGTGATCAAATGAGTTCCTGGAGTCTGAAACTACTACCAGCTTTGTGCAGCTACGTACTGTATGAAGATTTCCTCTGTAATTTCAGTTTCACATAGCCAAAAAACCCTTCTAATTAAAATTTCATAGGAAGAGATTGTTTTAGTCTTAAAAATAACCGAACAAGTGTTCATAGAAAATAATCCCATCACTTGCTATGCATTTTTAAGGACTCAAGGTCTGTGTTTGACATGTGGGTATAGTGAGAAGGTTTAACCTTTTCTCTCTTAATCCCACCATGGTAGTGAACGCAGGAAATATTTTCCGCTATCACCTCAATTCCTGTCAAACTTTAGCCTCTCCCTGGAATTAATTAGGAAAGGGTGTATAATTTGCTAGCTTGATAACATGTTTTCAGAGGAGATGGTCAGACATCTGTTGTTGATGGGGCAATGTGACACAGGCAGGTACCTGGACCTCTGTAGTCCAGTGGAAGCAATGTGCACTGTTTTCAGCATCAGGAATTTGTGTTCGACGTTGTGAATTTTTTTACATTTTAATGTTAGCTAGTTCTTTCATGCGGAAAGTTTTAAAAGGACCATTAGACTGAAATCAGGTTGTTCCACATTTTCATATTTGTAGAAACATAGGAAGTTGCTGATTGATCCCTCCTGTGTTTGGTCACTCCAGAAAAAAATGTGAGGATGCTGAGATGATGAAATACAACAATTTAAAGTGAGTATTTTTTCTTCTATTTTATTTTAGAAAAGTACACAGTCTACCTAAGTGTTCCTTTATTTGGAAAAGTAATCAAGTTTTTTTTTTTTTTTAGGAAAACCTCATGGTAGGGACGTTCTCCTTGTCTCTGCATTACATTAGAGAGTAATAAAGTTTTCTATCATTTAACTATTCTTTAATGTTTTGGCTCCTTCCTTTAAAGCAAGCTGTTTGTCCCATAGCTATTGCCACTCACTAGACCAGCTGCAATGTGCTAATGAGTGTTCTTGGAAAGAACTTGTAATATATATATTTTTTAGCCAAACCAAAGGCAGTGCTAGGGGTGACACTCACCCCTAGGAGACATTAAAAACCCTTCTGAAGAGCAAACATTTACCTTGAAAATAGGCTAGACCATACTAGGGATCAGGTGTTTTTAAAGCTTCCCTGAGGGAAGTTTTTTGGGTGCTGTGACCTTGCAGAGCACTTCCATTTCAATGAATATATTGCATCCACATTTGTGCCCAAGAAACACATAGAAATGTCTCTGGGGAAGGCTGTGATCTCATGAAGGGATGTCTCATAGAGGATATCTGCATCCATGCAGAGAGGGTCAAAGGCAGCGAGGCTTTGCATGGCTCTGCACGTTCCCAGGAATGCTAGGCGTGTACTGAGCATTCCCTCTTGCCTGTGGGGAGGCCTGGGAAAACAAATTCTTTTACCTTCTCTCCTGCCAGGATAAACAAACCTACTGCATGGAGCCCATCAAAGGCCGAAGGAAATTGGGCAGCTTTTTGTTACAATTTTGGAGAGCAAGTCTTATGAGGAGCGGCTGAGGGAACTGGGACTGTTTAGTCTGGAGAAGAGGAGGCTCAGGGGAGACCTTATTGCCCTCTACAACTACCTGAAAGGAGGTTGCAGCGAGGTGGGGGTCGGTCTCTTCTCCCAAGTAACTAGCGATAAGACGAGAGGAAATGGCCTCAAGTTGCGCCAGGGGAGGTTTAGATTGGACATTAGGAAAAATTTCTTTACTGAAAGAGTGGTTGAGCATTGGACCAGGCTGCCCAGGGAAGTGGTGGAGTCACCATCCCTGGAAGTATTTAAAAGACGTGTAGATGAGGCGCTTAGGGACATGGTTTAGTGGGCATGGTGGTGTTGGGTTGATGGTTGGCCTCGATGATCTTAGAGTTCTTTTCCAACCTTAATGATTCTATGATTCTATGAATTATGGCAGAGCACTAGCGAGAGCAAGGATTTTGCTAGTTCCCTAGGTCCCAGGTCCTGCACTGGGCTCTGTACAAGTTGGCAATGCTTGGGATGCCAGCGCAAGGCTGTGCACAAGAACCCCAAAAACTATATTGCATGCAGTACTTGTGGCTTTTCCCTGAACTGTTTACAAATGTGCACAAACCTTTCTTTAATGGACACTTCAATTCCTCAGTTAACTAGACAGCCTTTGAAATGAGTAGATGACCTTGCTCTCCTCTCAGTTTTTAGGGTTTTCTGCTCCTCTCTTCCTTCAGCCCCCTTTTGCCCTCAGTGAGATCTGTCTGCTTTTAGATACTCTGTGTCAAAGTCAAAAGGATCACCAATACTGAAGGCCCCTTGTTCTTGTAATATTGCCATTACTGAAGAAATGCGGTGTTACTTGTTTGGTCTCATGGGCATGTCTTCAGGGGTTATTTTTGAAAGATGATGGTGGCAATGACTTGTCTCATCTCCACTGTGAGTTCCCTCCGCACAGGATAATTGGCCATTCTCACCTGGCTATAATTGAGCAGGACTTGAGATTATGGACAAGCTACTGCCCTTCCTTTGGCTAGCTGTCTCGCTGAGCAGTAATGGCAATTATCCTGGTGGGCTGTTTTAGCGGTCTCTGTAAAACCCGGAGAGTTGCCTCTTGTCAGTTGAAAGACTGATTTTGGTGATCTGAGGACCGTCTCCATTGAGACATTGATGATTCTGCAGACCAATCGAACTGGCAACACAACATCTTAATGAACCAGTAAGTATTATCATGAATCATTATGTATTTTCATTAACCATAAACCGTTAATTAGCTGTGACCTCTATGTGGCATACGTACAGATATCTCTTTCTCTCCTAATAATACTGCTTTCCGACAGAGCACCATTGATTTGTGGGGGTGTCCAAATCTCTCCACACCRAGTGTGAACAGTGTATCAAAACCAGAAGGATAACTTGTCATAACCACAGCTTTTTGTGACCCTGAGTCTACCCAATTACTTGGCTGTTTGTTTCTATGCTCAAAGAAAATCCTCCTAAAGCAAATGTGTTTGAAGGCAAGGCAGCAGAAGGGAACACAAGCCTCCATGGTTTGAAAAAATCCATATAATTTGCTGGATACAGAAAAATGCTGTTCTGAACTGGCCACCAAACTGACCTCATCCCGTATCTTGTCTTACCAAGACTGGCACTTGACAGCCCCCCTGGCAGCACAGGAACAGCCTCAGAGTGAAATGGAAATGGGAGGTAATCTGCTTTCTCCCATACTCATTAGTTTGCAAACGGATCTCTGTTACTGAAGCCTGAAGCTTAAGATCGCCTCATCTCTCCCAAATACTGCTAGCATTTATTATTACTACGCTAGTTATTTTTGTTAGTTTAATACCATATCTAAACATCCCAAGTCAGTTTTGGAGGGAGTGTGGATGGAAATGTGAGGGGTTTATTTATTTTTAATAAGGATAAGCTCAGGCATTAGAAACCAACTGTGCTTTCCCAGTTTTCCTATCGGTCCCCAAGCATCCTCCTACCACCATCTTACAAACTCAGACTGACACAGAGCTGATAAATTGACAGAAAGTATCAAATGTCAGCTAGGGCTCTGATTCCCTCTGGAGGCTCTTGGGAACAAAGTACGAACAGATTGTTCATGCCGGAATACCTCATTATTTTAAGCAAATTGACTTTCTTATTGACTACATTGAAAGGTTGTACACTAGTTATAATTACCAGTTCTACTTAATTTTCTCTTATAAAAAGGTCTGTACTCTCTGCTTGACAGTATTATTTTGATTAACCTACTTTTTGCCCCAAGAGGCCATTTAATATTTAAAAAAGAATGACTTGATCATATAGATGTATAGCACATGCACATGATTATTGTGTTATAATCACCCATATCTAATCTGAATGGTGAAGTGCATTACACTACATTTTGCAACGAACTATGAGATTTTGTAGAGGCGGTGAGGTTAACAGAAACAGACACATTAAAAATAGAAAAGTCCTGCAACTGCAGGAGCACAAAGAGCATTTTGCGCAATCTACCATAAAATACAACAGTGTGATGAGAAGCAAGAAGGTTAAAGGACTTGTTTCACACCCCTGGATTTTAGTTTGTGACTATTTTATGATCACTATGTTTGGTTGATGTTTTATTGTTAATCATAATATGATATATTAATTTTTACATTCTCTCTTCTATGGCTCTCAAATGCAACTTTCACCCACCTCTAGTTTCAAGATGACAGACTAATATGAACTGACTATGGTTTGGCCTGCTCAGATATGGTCAAGGTAATTGTTGGAAACAGCTTCTTGGCTTTCTGAGAGACGAGAGAGGGATTGAAAAGAGCCTGCTGATGCAGAAACATCTACCTGGAATGAGGGCCAGTGAAATGTCATTTGTAATCCCATTAGAGTGATCCTGGTTGGCTCCCCACACTGCCCTAAGGGAAGCACTCGGTCTCCACAGTAGTTCATTGAAACATAGGGGGAAAAAATGATGACTGGTTCAATAAAAATGATGCTGTCAAGGGTCTAAAGCCAAACATTGTACTCTCCTGTGTTTTTTAAAAAAAAAAAAAAAAATTTTTTTTCTTCTAGATTTTTCTTTCCTTATAATCTTACAAAGTAGTGGGACTCCCTGCTGGCATTAGAGTCCAGTTCTGGTTCTACTTCATATTGATCTTTTAAGCCAAGAAATTCAGAAACAAACTTTGATATCTTCCACATAACAATTTGCTCTTGACGTATTAACAAATCTCTGTGAAATGCTGTTATACTATGACACATGACTTCATAAAAGTGACGACTTCTTATTCAGATATTGGCCCTTACTATCTTTATGTTTTCCTGTTGACAGGAAAAAGACTCAGTATGATTAGAGGAATAAAGTCAAAAGTGAAGACCGAATTAGAATGTATTCTTGTCATTAGAAAGGTAAAACTCTGCTTGCAGAACCTTTATTACTGGTAATGAGGCAAGAGGCACAAAGAACCCTGCTTGGTTTTCAGATCACAGGCTGTGTTTGCAAGTGGAAGAAGAGAAAATAAGCATCTTTTCACTCATGAAGTGAGAAAATTGGATCTGGAATCCATTGGGAGAAGACATATAGGAACATACAACGTCATTTTTACTGTCACTTTTCAGACTACAAGCACTTTTTGGGAGCTCTAGTCAGAACTTGAAGGAATGATCTAATAAAGCACATACACTCTGTGGGGCTGTTGTGCTAGGGAATGAGTGACCGCAATTAAAATGACCCTAGGATGCTTCAAAATAAGATTTCTGAGATTTATAGTGAGAACACTTAAAAATGGTAGGCTGCTTTTCCTGCTGCAGAATGATTAGCTCCCTCCAGAGAAATGAAACAAGACCCAGGTATGCCCTGTTTAAGCAAAAGATTAACTGAAGGCACAGGGCTGTCATTGAGATGCCAGAGATCTGTAGCTCTTGTAGTGGAGCAGATTTAAGAAACACGTTATTTTTCTGGAATTGTTTTGCCACAAAATTCTAAAAGCAAAATTTAGGGAAATAATTGCTTTCCAGTCAATTTTTATGAAAATGACACAAAATGCTAAGTGTTGTACTTTTACACACAGTGTGTATTTGGTTTAACATGTGCAGTCAGCTAATAGGAAATCTGTGAAGATGATGCAGATCTTCTGGTATTCAGCTATACACACCCCAGATGTGGGGTTTATGGGCAGGTAGGGTAAGATTCGAAGAAGGCTGTAGACAACTGAATTGGGTTGTGGGTAAAATTTATGTTCTGGGATGTTGTAGTTCGGTGACTGCCTACTTCGAAAGGTGCCTAAACCCACTATTTGCAGGAAGTTATTTTGCTGAAGTGATTTCTTAATAGCTTGTGATTCTCCTTTTGAACTAGGCCAGAAATACCATGTGCAGTTATTTGCTGTGGTCTGAACAGCTTTTTGCTGTCTAAATTCCATGTAAACTAATGGGACAATGGCTTAGCTCCTTCAGTTGCCCAGTTTGGTAGGTCCATGGAGAGTGTATTTGACTCACATTGACATGATCAGACTCCTCACAAAAAGCATTACTCTATGTAGGTATATTTTTTTAACTTATTGAGTTTCTTTTACAACCTTTTTAGAACTTATCAATCCCCTGGTCAATACAGTCAAAATAATGTGGAGAGCAATTCAGCTCACCTGAAAACAGACAAAGATTAAGTTACTTAAACATAGGCTTCTAGTGCCACCTGATGCACCCTTGAGGATCTGAGGTGCACCAGGAGACTGGCTCATATAACACAAAATATACGATCCCCAGAGCTTTCTGGAGGAGGGTCTGGAGGACTGACTCCATCCCAGATAACGCTGGGTGCCTATTTCTGGGCACTTAAAATTGAATCCCACACCTCCAATGACTACAGTGGAAGCTTGAGCACCTAGCTTGCATGTAGATGCTTGCAGATCTCTACATTTAGGTGTCTTGATCTGAGCTGAATCCTACTTGCCTTCTCAGGGTTGTGAAGGATCTGAGCTCTGGAATCCCAAATGAACTGAGATACTTCCCTGCATCTTTTAAACACTTTTTTGGAGGAAGAGTTCAGGCACATCTCTTTGGCTATGGCAGCTCTGGGAGGAGCCTGGCATTTACCTGGTGGGAGTTGTAACCCTGGGAGCAAGCACCAACATGCAGCGCATTGAAAGGTCTATGCTGAAAATGTCCTAAATCCTACCTGTTACTCTGAGTTTGAGTATTATAGTGTATCTATGAAATGACACTTTACTAATGCTAAAATGTATTCTGCAATAGCAGTGTTATGTACTAAGAAATATATAAATACATAAAGTAAGTATATAAAAGCAAGTGTTCCTTATTGAATGTACAAGAATTTATTGTCATCTAGGGTGCTATACTACTTAATTCTTGTGTGTATCTCTATGTACATCTATATACGAGTATACAGATGTATGACTGTATGTATTTAAAAAGAGAGAGATAGGTGCACGTGTAGTAGGTATAACTATATATGTAAGAATTGTTATGAGTTGTGAAAAGCTAACGTAAAAAAAGTATCTCTTCAGAAGCATAATGGAGCAGTAATAAATCAGCTTAGCGCAATTCATTATGCTCGCACTTTGGTCTTTCAGCAAGACAGCACTGCTCTTTGCACTTAAAATGTTAACAAGGGAACGATGCTTTTACTACAGCTGTGGTCCAAAAACGTGTGTGCAGAGAAGTAGTTACATAACTCAGCAGCTCCGGGTGGGTCTGTGCATTCAAGCTCTAATGGATCCATCTGTGCTTTCGTACCGTTGTGCCTACCCATATGTGTTACTTTCAGAGAGGTGAAGCCAACATGTTAGAAAACAGAGAGGAAGAAAAATCAAATGTGTGAAAAACCTGTTGAAGAGATTAATTAACCTCCTTCCATGTGGAATCCCTTTCATGATCCTATAACTGTACATAAATGCACTTTACATCCAGAAAGATGGGATTCTGTTGCACGTTTGTGTCTGTCGTTATTGATGGTAGAAGCGGGCATGCTGCTAATCTTTGGAGTCTCAAATCCTCGCTCTGCTCTGCAAGCCATGTATATCACAGCAAGTGCACAGTTACCCACACTGGCATGTCAAGGCAGCTCAGCCTTGATATGAAGACATGGCCTCAATGGGAGAAAATTAAGGTCATTTCTGTCTTTGTTGAGAATGGCAGCAGGAATAACAGCAGAGGGTATACCATGGTTACTAGGATGTTGTTCTCCTGCCTATAGGGATGTGGACTGTTTCACTTACTTTCTTAAATGGCCACCAGATAGTAACAACCTCTGACCGATTCATAGCTGTTGAGGTCCAAGTACCAATTTATTGAGTAGTCTGGTTCCTCATGCATTCATAAGTATGGAATCTTATAAGTGACTAAAAAGCCATAAATATATTTTTAATTTTTTTTTTTCTTTCTCTGGCATTAGTGTCTTCTCAGAGACAGCAAAACTGGGGTATTCCAGGATTTGGAAATGTGGCAATTCTCTTCGCATTCAAAGCATTTCACATTCCACAAAAAGCCTAATATACCATAATGGCATTTTATTATGGGTACTTTATCCATTGTACAATAAATGTTTTGAGGATTGCCTTTGTACATGTATTTTTGTCAAGTGTGACATCGTGATCTTGCTTTCTAGTTCCAGCTCGAGAGCTGGATCGGGAGAGTTGAATAAACTATAGTGCACCAAAAGGAAAGTATATGGTGAAAAAATTGTCTCTTCTGGAGCTGTGTAACTGGGAGATCTGTGAACTGGTCAGAGATAATTAGGCTCAGAAACAGTGTGTTTCTGGCAGGAAAACAAGTTAGAGAATATTAGCTACACTCCCGGACTATTATAAACTTTTTCTAATGTAGGTCTCATGGTCTCCTTCCTTCCAGCTCAGCAATTTAGGCGTCTGATTTTCACTTTGAAAGCAAAAATTCCTAGATTCAAATTGCAGATGAGCTGCTTCCACCACAGCTGTCTTGAAGGCATTTAAACGCCACATAGAAAAGTGCACTTTAAAAGCCCAGATGTTTCCCCTGAGTATTTGCAGGATATGGTTCTAACTCTCACGGTCCCCAGAACAGAGCGCAAAGCTCCACCAGAACCACACAATATTTGGCCAGGCCTATTCCTGTCCTATACACCAAATTTCTGTAATTAAGAGCTAGTCATCTTCTTCACCCCAGCCATTCCCAACCTCTGCTTCAATTCTCAAATCTGAGAAATATCTGGTACGGTTTCTGACCTTAAACAAATCCAAATAAGCTAAATGTTTCTTAGAAGTTGTTTCACTCCTCCTTCTTCTTTCTGTCTTTTTATGCAATTCATCTACTGGCTCAATCACAGATAAACTAGCACAAATCAATGAAAAAGATTTCAATCTTAATTGCCTCTAATTCGCAATGCAATAATTAATTGAACATACTGTATCCTGCAAAGCTTCTGTCCTTTGTTCTGCAGTTTTACTGTGCCATGTTTAATTGATTCTGGTAGTAGCTTATAATGGACTGTAAGAGCTCTCTTCGTAAAATAATAAAATAAAAAAAATTGTAAAAAAAGACTTACTGAATTGCATGTGAAAAAAGGTACGTTTCCAGCAGCTGGATGGACTGTACCTTGTAAATTTTACCTTGGCTCATAAAGCAAGCAGCTCTTACAATAGTCTTCTATACCACCCCCTCCTCCACAAAGCCAGAAGATAAGATTTATTGGAGAGATGTAAGAAAAAGCTAAGGATACCTTTAAAATTACTCTGAACTAAACTGTGATCCTAATAGCAACAGTATAAAACCAGACAATTGTCTGACAGATGTCCCAGCATCATCAAAGGTATATAACGTTGGTGCTTTAGCACATGCCCGCTCCTGTTGCAGAAAACCCCAGGGAATTATTCATTCCTCTGAACACTGCATTGGTAGAAGGAGAAACGATGATCTTTTTATTAGGGCACTGTGATTCTCAAAATCGGACTCTTCCATTTCTTTTTTACAGATTTTAGACAGCTCACTAAACTCTGCCTATAATTGAGTCAAGTTAGTTGTCATTCAGCACTGCTTTTTCTTTTGCTGTTTGACTTGTACATTACTGTCTCAGGTTGCAGTTTCACAAGAGCTTGAAGATTTTCTTCTTTTTTCCCCAGTTTCCCCCAAATTCTGTGCTCCAAGTTCCTATTTCCTTCCCATGTGTCACATTTCTCTCCACACAACTGTGGAATTCTTGTGGTTTTTTTTTTTTCTGGTTTTTTTTGTTTGTTTGTTTTGTTGTTGTTTTTGTTTTGGTTTTTTGTTTTGTTTTTTGTTTTGTTTTGTTTTGTTTTTAACTCAACTCATTTCAAGAAATCTGAGTTATGGTGCAGCTCTGTAAAAGCAGCACGGGTAGAACAGAGGTATTGAATTATTCTGGTGAGACATGGGCTGGAGATGCCTGGGGCATGATGGGGTAAGAAAGTCTTATACAGGTTTTTCAGCTGGAGAAAATGTACCATGGAACGACACAAATGAATCAGACAGAAAAAAAGATGACGAGCTATTAGGGCTGTTGAAAGGGAAATTCAATTGACTGTCATCTTTATACAAATCTGTGAGACTCAGACTTGAAGTTACAGTGAAGAGGTCTGAGAGAGCAGAGGTAGTGCTGCTAAAGTGCAGGGTTTTTTGGCTGCTTTTTAGCATAGCCTTGTCTCTATGTGTTAAATTACAGCCCTGTCCTACTTTACCATTGAGCAGTACCACTGAGATGCATTTTCATTTACTTGTTCTTTTGTATCGTGTAACATCCACTTTGCACAGAGATGCAAATAAATATAAAAAGTGGAGGGAAATAGTGAACCAGAATCTTTGCATCTTGTTTTTAGCTAAGACCCTCTCCTTTTGCGCTCTGCTTTCTTTTTCTGCATGCCTTCTACCTTGTCATATTCAGATCATGCCTCATTTAGCTGAATTACTCAGGTCACCTTAGATTAATTGTGCAATTTGGCACTGACGTCGCTGATATATCCCTATCTGAGTGCTGTGTCAAAGAAGTCATAATACAAGCAGGATTTAAGAAGATATCTGCTAGCAAACAAGAACACAGACTAGGAAATCTGGTATTTGCCATCACCTTGTTTTTTATGATTAATTAGTGGATGTACTGGAGTAATAATCCTGTGCATGTGCAGTTTTGCTCTATATTTTCCAAGCCCCATCCCTTCAATTCAATCTCCCATCCTCATTAATTTTCAGTGTGTGGTGCTGAAAATGTTCCCTTCCTACAGCAGTTTTGTCTTGTAAATCTATTTTCTTAATTAAGAATTTTGCAAACAGGATGGCAGTTGGACCATGGGATGCATCCCAGTTAAAAAATAGTCTACCCTGAAAAGCTGGCTTTCATTTTCAGTTAAAATCAACTAATATGGGAAGAGATTCAGTTGAAAAGAGATCCCAAATATTTGCATAGAAACCTATGCTGTCATAGAAAGTCTTTGAGTGAGAGAAATTGATATTGTTTAAAACATTATCTTCTTTCGTAAGCATTGCAAGTTAACCTGTCCCTAGAAACCCTAATCCAGCAATACATTTAAGCATATACTTGCTTTAATCAGCTACGGCAGTGAATGGGATTCTTGAGATGCTTAAATTTCAGCATATGCTTAAGTTTCATGCTCAGTTAGATTCCTGGTGTATTATGTCAACGTTAAAAAGTGGCACAGCTTAGAAAATCACAATCACATTAAAGCTAGATTCTTTTCTTTGCTTGCCTTTTTATTATATGTTCAATATGTAACATTAATATTTATAAGCATATGGAAGGCATATTTACAAGCACTTTCCTGTAAATAAGATGCTTGGAATTATTACAGCATTTCTTGGTTTTATTTTTCTTCGTCATTTAATGATTTCTTTTTCTGCTTTCATGATGTTTTCCTGAACTTTTCCACTTTAGGTTTACCATTCCTTTAATACACTGAAAATAAGCAGCATCCTTCTTTCTTTTCTCATTTTGAGCTGTTATCTCTGTTTTGTTTCTATTGACTTATTTCACTTTTTTTTTTAAACTGTCAGTGATTTTCTACACCTTTGGCTTTCATTCAGGCTTTCTTTTACTTTCTCTTTTTCATCTTTTTCCCATTTTGCTTCTAGCTCCATTGCTTTGTCTGGTTTCTGCTATGCATCAACAATGACAATGGACAAACAATGTCTGTAGTATTTTCTTTGCCTAAGACCACCAGGAGAAACTCCAGTCCCTCAGTATTTGTGACACGGTGTGTTTTGAAAGTGGAATGCAAAGAGCAATGTACCTGAAGGATACTTTTCAATGTCAAACCTATAAAAATCTGCATATCTAGAGGGGTAAGGATTTTAATTCCAAAGCAGAATCTTTACTCACCCAAAAAGAAGCACAGATAATTACCTAACAGTATATATATTTCCTGGGGAATGCTTTGGAAACATTAGAAACCCACATCCATTTATTTTACTCTTTGCTGCCTGGTATTGAAACTATGAATGTTAAAAGTCTGATCCTAGCAATGACCTGAAAAGAGCCTAAAAAACCAATCAACATGGTGAAGTTTATTGTCTCATTTAAAGCTCTAACATCTGAAGGCTATTTTATTAGGCTCTAAGGGAACAGGAACCTTTGTAAGGTAGCTTAATAGGTGTTTTCAATGCTTATTCAGTTGTCCTCTTAAAACCAAGAAGAGGAAGAGGTTTTTTACTATCCTTTATGCTAGTAGTGATTGGAAATTTTTGGACAAAGTTAATAAAAAGAAATTAGATGTCTCAGTCCAGACGCAGCCCTCTGTGAGACACCTCCGATGCTGGTTTAGCTGTGAGGCAGAATAACACTTAAAGCCAGACACCATGGAGATATGAGGTCCTCACTTCTGGAGTAGTCTTCCTGGGTGATTTGCCTTAAAACCAGGGAGTTTATGAAATCCCTGCTGCAGTCATGTAAACCTTGTAGAAATACATGTAGCCAGACTGCCAATTTCAATGCCTCTTGAGAGCTTCTACTCTGCAGAAAATTCTGGCATAAAACATTTCCAGACCAATTCAGTCTTTTTCAAAAGAATAAGAATTTTTCCACAATTCGGAAGCATTGCCTTTTGTCTGAATTATCCTTAACACCACCCATTTGGAATTATAAAAAAAAAAAATAATAGCAGCAGCGGATTGTTCTCATGCTATTCTTACCTATGAGATGATAATTATGTATATTCCCAGGATAAAAAAAAAAAAGCAAACTTCTTATATTCCAGTCCTGACCCTCCCTTTAATGTCTCACATTACCTAGATTAAATTGTGTAACCTCTCTGTCCCTTAGATTAGCCCTCTGAAAAAGTATGGAATATCATGCTTTGAATWATTTTTCATTAGTACTTAATGATGGAAGTATTATTTTAATGCTTAAAATTTGCTATTTCTTTTTTTTTTTTTTCCTTGCAAGGAAGGGAGAAGGTGGGGGAGGGATTTTTTTTTAACTGACAAGTACAGCAAGTCTTTCAGTGGAATCCTAATCTGAAATGCTGGTTCTCTAAAGGGWTCACCAGCCCTTGTAAGTGCTGCAGCAAGCCTAATTAAAGCAAATATTGAATCAGACAAGATTTACATGGATGTATAGTATATTGCTTTTTGATTATTCAACAAGAAGTTCTACTAACCTTGTTTTCACTGACCTGTAAGAAAAAATGCATTCTCTTTAGGATTACTATAGYGAAATCTCATAATTCCCCATTTCTACGCACAAATACCCATCTCTTCCCTGAGAAATCCTTGTAATTTATGTAGAAAAAGATGTCTTTCAAAGTCTGGATTGAAATATACAGGAAATAAAAAAATTACTCTTACTTGAAAAATATCTTGGGTTCTAGTTATGATTCTGCCTATGCCCAGGTCAGCTATAAATGTTTTGACCATGAATTGTGTAAATTATGTCTCGAGTTGAAAGTATGTCTGTCTTGTGATAATACCTGGGGTTTAGTTTGCCTGGCAGCTGAGGATAATCAAAGCCTTGTTTTGGATAGAATCAGAGAAACAATCCATATTTTGTCAGTGATGCTTCAGTGCAAATAAGCAAGTAGGACATGGAGGCAATACTATCTTTTCATTTTAAAGGGTATGCTTTAGAGCTGCCTGACACATCATTTAACATCCATTCAGGAATGCAGTATTCTTTGCTTAACACTGAACATTCATTTCTGTCTGAATTTATCTGAATTCTTTCTTCAGCCAAAACCTAACCTGTATCCCATTGTACCGGGCAATTTCAGAGTGCAGATGTCTCTCCCAAATGGACTCTCTCCTTTAGAGCCTTATGCACCACCAAACAAAATAATCAGTGTCAGAGGTACAAGGCAATCGTTTTATCTAAAGCCACCCACTCCTCTTTTGTTTTCCTGAGAACACTGTGTGCTTTTTATTTTACATCCTCCTCTTCAAATCTGCAGATGTGAAACTTTAAATGCAGGGTATTAAAAAAAAAACACATGAAAATTACAGAGCTTTGCAGTCAAGCACTATGTGTCTACAATTCTACAAGAGAAGAGTAGAGATAATTTTACATGTTACTTACAGACATCCATGTGATAAAAAGAAAAATAATAACCTTTTCCACAAAAAAATGCAAAGATTGCTATCTGCATTTAATACCAAATACTAGAAAAATGAAAAGTGCATTAGTTTCTATGAAATAGATAAGCCTTTAAAATGAAGCTCTAAAGAGGCATTTCCATGAATAAAGGAAACTGTAAACTGAATATCAGAAAACGCTTCCTAGCTATTAGATCTAGCATAGGTAGACACAAGCGATGACACAACATGAACTCGAAACTTATGAGAAATGCATACTGTATTGGCAAACCAGCCAGAGGAACAATCCATGAGAAAATCCTCTAAAACCTAAGAAGAGTCCCCTCCGTGTCTAATTCTACAGTTATCTGATAAGAAACCTGGTACATTGCACCCTTCCATCACACCTTGCTCTTTTGGGGTTTAATAATAGATTGCAGTTAAAATCATGGCTGCAAAACTCACTTTTCCTTCAATGGGCCAGAAATTCTCCCTCTGGTACAAAAGTATTCCTGGTGTAGGATATAGTTGGCCTTATAGCTAGCATGCTCAGAAATAAAAATGAGTGGCTTTTCTCTCTGTAAATGTCAGGTTTATTATAAGCATAATATATTATTATTATTAATTGGTTTCCAATAGCACTTACAAGTCCCAGCAGAGACTGAAATGCAAAGGAAGAGATATTCTTTGTCCCAGAGATCTGACGGGATGGAGATAAAAAGGGAAACAAAGAAAGAGATTTGTCTAAGACTGAAATCAGTGAATGAGCTTGGACGAGACCCTAGGTGTCCTGATTCCCATGGACTTTCTGCAATCCACCATGTTTTTGTAGAAGTGTTTTGTGTCACCAAACTGTGAAGCACAGACACTGGAGCAAGGTCTAGAGTTCTGGAGAATAAATTTACACAGAGTTCAGGAAAGATATACTAAAATGTAGACACGTTCAAAGGCAAATGTAACAGAAGTACATTTATTTAGACTCCCACATACATTTAGATCGACGTAAGACACATATAATATACAACACCTCAGCAGGACTAATTAAAATCATGTGCATATATGCATAGCATGAAGAACGATTGGTTGTGTAGCTTTTCCACGGAAAAGGAACTAAGTTTTACCGTGTCTCAAAATGGGCCAGTGCTATACTGGGAAATATAAGGAAGAGCATAACCTGCAAGACACGGGAGGATTCAGTTGCCTAAATTTAGGCAGGTAGTGCCATTTTAGGCACTTTGGGATACCCGAGACCTCTGTATGGGACAGATAGATGACACAGAGGATCTGTATGAGACTCATCCATTTCTGAAGAGGAAGATGGAGACCAGATGGGATAAGCCAATGCTATCTGTATGGGTATTAGATGGCTACATGGGAGCAGCACACAACTAAAAGCAATTATCTCTGGAATCACTGTTCCAGAATTCGTATCACCTTATTCTGGCATCTACAAGATGAGCTACTTACACACCTACTGTACACAAATGAGTCTTTCCCAATACAGACATTGGAGTTCAGGATACAATTCATCTGGCCAAAAGCAAGCATCCAAAGCAAGCATGCACTTTGTAATGAAACCATTTGTGCCCTGAAAGCTGCTGATTTTAAGGAGGCGACAAGCTCTCTGGTGAGTATAAGAGGAGCCTATGGTGACTTGCTCAGCTGTAGACATCTACATCATAGAAACTGGAATGAAGTTCCAGTGAAGATGAAATCCCACCCAGTGTCCACATTTTGCTCATAGGGCTTGGGTCAAGAAGGCTTCAGAACTTCAGAAGAATAAGGAAATACGGTCTATAAGAAATGAGTGAAAGAAATTAATAACCCGATGTGGGAATGGTAGCAGTCTTCACATACAGAAATGACTGCTGCAGTGTGAAGGGGAGCAATCTATTCCTCAGGCCAGTGCCGGAAAGAATTAGAAATAATGGGTTTCAATCAAAGAAAAGACATCAGGGRAAAAAAAAMAAACAAACAAACMAACCCTCTTTTGAACACTGTGGATAGGGAAACATCAAGCAGACTGTCTGGGAAGTTGTGATGACTCCATCACTGGAAATCTATGAGAAGACCTTAAACAAGCATCTGTCAGGACTAACACATCTGCTGTTGATGCCTCTTAGGGCAGGGGGATAGATGAGATAGCCTCTGAGATCCCTCCCAACCATATGAGTCTATGACACAGAAATGAATAATTCACTTTTTATCTTTGCAGAGATGTGGAAATAAATAATAACTGAAAATCTAATCTTAGCAAAACTCAGAAGACTAGGAAAAACACATATAAATCATTGGTAATCCTGTAAGATAATTTATACCGCATTGCAAAAGTGCTCAGCACCTAGACAGTTAGGCAGCTTTTCATAATACCTCAACTACAATTCAAATGTCAAGCGAAAACAGACTTGCCAAGTCTACCAACCAACAGTTTAGAGATTTTCTAGGTGAATCGCCATATGAATTTTGAAAAATAGAGCAAGTAAGGTGGAGGAATAGTCCCTTCTAACCCGTAACGTGTCAGATCTTTGACTGTACATGATCCATCATTGTGACAAAGACAACATTCAATTAATTTACAGTCAGTTTTATTGCTGAATCTACTTATTGCATAGTCTGTGCTACAATTTAGCATAGCCAGGCACCCATACATAGGGAAGAAATGGATATTTGAAGTATCCTTCCCCCAAAATAGCCCATGTTAGTTACTAGCATCAGTATTATTTACTCTGGGAGCATGCACTTGAACAAAACAGGGGCTGCATACAACAGATAAAAACCAGATTAAAATCATTTGTTTTAAAAAGGTTAAACTGTGTATGAATAATTTATTCAAAATGCTCCATGTAATTAGCAATACAGGAATTATTTGGTAATAACTAAACCATTACTGTGCACTTTCTGAATTAACGTAACAGCCTCTACTGTCAATCTATGAAAATGGTATAAGAACTTAACAACAGTTTCTCAGCTAACTGCTTTTGCATAAGCAGCTTTGGTGCTTCTGAAACTATTTTGGCTGGATTAAGAGCACCAGGTGCCCTAGATATGAACATGATTTTTAATTGGTTTTAATATTTCTTTCACTGATTGGTGTCAGTGTCAACCTCTGTCCTGAAGGGTTTGAACTACAATACTTGTGTCTAAAGCTTCACAGTTACCTTTCTTGGAGTGTCGCCAAAATAATGCATCTCTTTTGCTGTCTTATCCCCATTTATCTCAGGTTCTGAAATGGTCTTAGTATGAAATACTCATCGTTTAAGAGCTTCTTTCTCTGATGGCCTTCACCTTTGGGTTTATGTGGCTTTCATCGTGGTATCCCATTAGAGGTACTGTTTGTTCTTTTCTTCCACCTTCATTCAGTGTGGCTGTGGGTTAAGGTGTTAATATAAACATTTGGCTTGTTTCCTTTGCTCCCATCTATGCTTCACAGGGTGTACAGAAGACCAGCGAGGTGAATGAAGGGTAAGGACAGAGTACTGGTCTGAAACCTTGCACAGAAATTTCTCAAGAAACAACAAGTGGCAAAAGCTGAACTAAGGGCCAAGACAAATTCTCTCTTAAACATGTCCAAATAAAGTTCTAATTCCAGAAGCACAGACATTTGTTGATTCCTGAAATGTCACTGGATTATGAATACAGAAATTTCCAGAAATTGTTTTTCCATCTCTCCTTCTTTTGTACTCCAGCTCAGGCTTCACCGAACTTGACTGAAGTTGTTTGTCTCAGCACCACCAAAATCCTGTTATTTGAGTGCATATGAAGGGACCTCAGGGAAAGTTTACAAGTTTCTAAATCTCAGACCTGTGGAAATACACCCGTGCCTAACTCCTGATCTTGTGTTTCAAGGGAGCCTTATCTGGTGTGATATGCGGTTTGGAGGTGTTGGATCAATGTCACACAATGAATTTAAAGCTCTCTGCTTTATGGTGGAGAGGTCTAGACACTAACATTGATGTATCAAAGGAAGAAATCTGAGTTAAAGGAGCACGTGGGAGAAAAGGGAAGGCAGGAAAGGAATGAGCCAACATGCAGCAAAAAAATAAGTGAGAGGTGGCAGGGCAAAACCCAGACAGCTGAACACTGGACTTATGGCTGGACACTAGCATGGGACAGAGAAGATATGTAAAATACGGTTTTGCTGTCTAACTGTGGTAAAGCTGCCTGGATGGCAAAGGCCAGTTTCTTAACAGCTTCTCTGATTTTGACGTCTAGTGTAGCATAGAGGATTAGGCATTGGTATGCGATGCGGAAAAACCCCTTCCAAATCAGGCAGAATAGGGATTGAAGCCTGACTTCCTCTTTCCAACCTTTTATCCAAGATGTGATGTCAACAAAACAGGGATCAGTTGCTATCTGTCTGCTAAGGTGCCATAAACCAAAAGTGTCCACATAGACACTTCTGAGCAGCTGTGAACTGTACTTTGCTCTTCCATTGCCTGTAAACTGAAAGCCTTTTGTCCTTGTTGCTTGCTTTCTCTTTTCTCCTAAGTATTGCAAATCTGTAAAACCCACTTAAGGAAAATTTAATGGGTATAGCTCTGCAAAGATTTAAGATCAATTAGACTGTGCATTTTGCCAAACATTGTCCAAAAAGTTCTAACCAGATTTATTTAGGAGCTCCTTTGTTATCATCCATTTCTCACTGGCAAGCAAGCCTGAAGAACATTTTCCAGATATATATGAGTTTTGCTGTTTGGATGCTCAGCTGAAACCATGGACTTAAATTTCAAAAGTAATGAGTACCTACACAGGCCTGCTGATTCCAGATGGCTGAAGACCTTTGATGGTCTTTGAAAGTGCAGGATGTAATAACCCACTGAACATCCCAAAAGGAGGCAGCCAACATTGGTGAACATCACCAAAAATGTCTCTGTTTTTCTCCTGATTTCTAAAATTCATACCAATGACACTTACCCCTCTTGGGGGGACATGTATTCATGAGCCTAAATTTGAAAATGTAAAGAACTACAGACAGCTATGCTAAAAGAGGACCAATGAAGACACAGCAGAGTTCTCCCTTGGAAACATGCAGTGTTATTGTGCATTGTATCTTGCTGTCAGCTTTACATTTCAGAACTGAGCATGACACCCCGAGCATGCCTGCTAAACCAAATGTGAATAAAAATTCATATTACAGCAGTTCTGTTACCAGGAAACCTCTATTAACGATGTCCAATTTTGCTCCAATATACATATCCCATGCTTAAGTGTATTGCAGTCTGTATTATTTCTGTGTGTGTTTGTATGCCTGCTAAGATTTATAGTATATAACCATCCAATTGACACTGCATTGGAAAAGAAAGCTCTGCAAATACAATGAATGTACATAAAAATGTCTCCTGTAAGAAAGCAGAGGAAACTTCTTTTTACAATATATTGTATGCAAAGCAGATGCTGATGCTGCTTTGAATGTTTCATGGGATTTTTGATAGCATCTAATTTGCCTGTACTATTTACAACATCAGTAAAAAGTGTTCTTCATTTTACAAATGGAAAAATATCAGAGAACTAAGTCATATGTTTGAGATAGCAAGGAATTCTGTAAGTTTGGTCCCCTTTATATTTTCAGGGAAATGCAATGAAAAAAAAATTAAGAAAAACAAAACCAGGTCCACAGACTCCTTGTAATCACCTTTTCAGATCATCTTAGCTTTTCAGCCTGTGACGTACATAAATTTAATTTATAATGTGGGAAGGAGACTTTTGGAAAGAKCGTCAGCCTAATTTCCTCCTTTTGGCCACTCCTGTCTGGGCTCTTGAGTATTCTTCTGTCTTGAGGGAATTCTGTCACGTACTAAACATCCTGTTGAGTTTAGTGCAAGTAAAAGGACATTCATAGCCCTTTGCAAGATTAGGGTCTTTACATTGGTTGCATCTGKATCAGAGACAGATTTCAGGGGCATGTCGTAAATATAATTGTGCCTGTGTATGTAGCTATYGTCTCCCCCAAAATACCTCATTATACCTCCCCCCTCAATATACCTCAGCTGGAATGACTTTCCACATTCTGTGTTAAAAAGACATTTTTTCAGACGATATATTCGTTGTTAGTAGATGCAATAAAAATTATAAGAGTAGATTGTGGAGAATTGTCAGATGTAGCTTGTGGTTAAAATATTAGCTATTAACTAATTTAAGAATCCAGGGGGGAAAAAAAAAAAAGAAAAGAAATTTCAACCCTTCCTGCTAAGTGTTCAGTATAAGAAACATGAAAAATAGTCTCAATACAAGTCACATATGAGAGATGTTAAAAGTCTGTCTACTGAGAAGCTGATCAGAAGYACTAAGTGAAATTATCATTTCTTGCACTACTAATTCATTTGATTCTCCAGGAATATGTCCAGGTACCTGCAGCTTCCTTTAAACCCTTCTGTTGTACTACATCTAAGGTATCTATGTTTCCATACTTTTGTCACATTAGATAGGTATGAAAGCACATTATATATACTTTACTTTTTAAGAAGCTGCATGTTTATCTAGTATAAAATGAATACAATAATCTGTAGATCGACTCATAGCATGATCTCAATGTCTAGGTTCCAGGTCTGTACTCAGAACACAAAAATTCAGATCTAAGTGAYAATGGATTGTTTTCTAACAAGCATCATCTTGTTCTAAATATTAAAGTACGTTACACACAGTGACAAACCCCGAAACTACAAAGCTTCATCATGCAAGAGCATCTCACTCTTTGCTTACGACTTCCAGTCGTACTGTTAGTTTTCCAACTGTTCAAACAGAAACTCTGTTTTGGTAACAGCTTGTTGAGAGAACTCCATGTTTTCCCAGTATGTACTTGAAGAAGATTAATGAGTCTTACTAACATGCCAAGTCAATCTGTTCCTTCTGTCAATCAACTCCCATAGAACAAGTATGTCTGTCTCACTGGCTATATTTTCATGCAGATACACTGCAAAAGTTTAATTAAAACACTAACCACAACTGATCATGAAATACATTCCAGAACACTATTTAAGAAATAATTGGATAGGTATTAGGTAAGCCTTTTTATGAAGAAGCTTTCCTTCAAGGGGTCAGTGAGGATGAAGGAAAGGATAAACAATATGAATAATTTGACAGAATAATTCTTATGATTGAATTTTGATTTCTGTTGTCAGTTGTTTCAGCCTATTTTTAAAAATGATATCTACTTGCAACATCCTACTTGCCTATTGTACAATAATAAATAATTTACATTTAAAAGGAAGTACAGTATCACCCTTACCTTGCTGGCTGGAGGGGGAGGAGAAGAAATTTTGTAAATAGGGAAAGCAGATGACAACCTTTGCAAGACTGACCTTTCATGTCAGCAAGCAATAAGGTATCAGCCTATTCCATTATATCCATTTTTAAAGAAAAAAATTAAGAAACAAGATGGGGATTTCTCATTCCCGTGAATTCCGTGGAGTTCCAGTGTGTGCAAGACACTGCCATCACTGGTGCAAGTGGAGAATTGTGGGGTAATATAGTGCTACCTACCCTACATTGCATACAACCCGAAAAACAGACTTCAGCTCTCAACCAGCTAAATTTGCCATGTTACACGTTAACTGTAAGTGAACCAGAGCACGGATGAATTAGCCAGCACAGTCAGATCTGACGCTGGAGGGAGCAGTCCTTTGAGAAGGCAGTAATAGGAGTCAGGGGAATATCCACGGGGAAGTCAGTCATAGTAGGGGAAAAAAATGAGACACTGGAGTAGAGGCAAAGAGAAAGAAGGTGAAAGTTCATCTGTCGAAGACTGAGTACCACTTACAGAGGACAAGAACCTGAAAGTTTGAAAACCATTTCTGCTTTCATTACTCAAGTTCCGCAGTGATTAAGTGCTTTCCTCAAAACATAAAAATAGAAAAAAATGCAGAGGTTGTAAAAAATGTAAAGTTATATATGTATATGCCTTGAATAGATTGTTAACAACTGTAGTTCCTCTTGTTCACTGAAGTAGGACAGCTTCTAATCTGTTTTGTAGTTAGCAAGGAGGTCCAAAGGGAATGAAAATTCAGTAGGACCCAGAAAAACAGGGAGAGTTAAGGCACTGCAAACAAATACAACAGCTGAAACACATTTATTTTTTCATAAACAGTAAATGTTGGTCAATTAGCTTAATATGAGAACATTAAGAACAAGGAATGATTATGCTTGCAGAGGTATTACATAATTGAGGAAAAATAATAACCATCGCACGGCCTGTTTCAGAGAACATACATGTGGTCCCTACCCATCACAGTCATTGAAAGAGGAGTCAGACTACCCCAACTTTTCTGGTGGCTGAAAGTGTAGCCCAAAATATTGAAAAAAGTTTCAGTGGACAAAATTTCTGCAGGGTCATGGGACTTTGTCCCCTACCACACTGGGTGCTGGCAGCAGCTCTGGCACTGTCCAGCACATAAAAAGAGAGATCCCTTAAGAGTTGCCTTTCTGGCTCTTTTTTTGTCCTACTTTCATAGGCTAAGAACTTCTGGTAGAGCCCAGCTTGTTCTCAGCTGACTTTAGATCGATCCTCACAGTCCTTCTGGACCCCGACTCTCACGTCAGTCCTCTAGTTGTCTTGCAGTTTCTCTGCCATATCATCTGCTCTTGGTCCACTTGAACAGGTAGAATTTGTCTGGAAATTGCATGGTGAAAGCATCCTGGATCAATGTCTCTCCTTTATAGATGTCTGTGAGAAAAAGAAAAAAAACCCAACTATGTCATTGCTTTGCATGATCAGGAAGACATAAGATAATAAACCACATCAATATCCAGACATGAACTACTGAGACCTCTACCCACAGGTCAAATTTTGTAACTTTGCATCTGGAGCCCAAACCTGCTTGTGTTACCTTGGCGATCATAGAAAGAACAGATCATCAGAAAACTACAAGTAAATGTCTGAGAGTCTAGTAGAAACGGCCAAGAACCTTTTGCATTTTTGTAATCTATAGGTTATGCTATTGGGGATGGAGCAGGGAATGGTGGAGTGAAATGGGATGGGCTCCTACTAGACCTCATTCACTGTCAGGCTTGGGAATGTCAGCAGAAGATGGAATTTGATGGGCTGGGTGAGGTACATGAGTGGAGTCTAGACAGAGGGGTGAGAAAATGGGGTAAGAAAGAGCTGCTGCTGCTAGGTATCACTGGGTAATGATCTAATTCTACAGTTAATTGATTTCATGGTCTTTTGGAACCTAGGTTTCCATCGCTTAGGATCTCTGGTGGGCAGAACCAGGTGGCCCAGCTCACACATACATTTGGTGTTGGGAGAGGGAGAGACAGGAGGACACTGCAGGCTGGCGTCATCTACTCAGGTCAGAGATGACCAGACTTTTTCCAGGTGCAAACACTGAAGTGTGTGGGGCTGGCAAAGTTGGGCAATAACATTTCTGGTCATGACACAACTGCTTGCTTGGGGAACTTCCATCTGGCTATGTTTACGCACCTCTGCTGTCTAATTAAAGGGAGTTTCTGGTCTTATGTAGTTAGAGGTCCAGAGCAAGTTGGGGAGGGCATCAGTTCCTGAAGTGATGGTGGGAAGTTTTAAGACAAAAAGGAACCCTGACATGCTGTTGTTGCAGTTGTCATGCCCAGACTGCCACATACATCATCTGGTCCCTTGGCAGGATCCATGTGCCCCCCACTCACATGCCCCCTCTCCATGTCCCCTCCACCAGAAATGTACTCACCAGAGGCCAGCTCTTGGACTGTGGAAGGGGTCTGGCTGTGCCTGGAGAGATCTGGGAAGATCATGTCTTGGACGATGCCACCAGGTCTGAGTTTGAAAGTGGGCTGAGCCTGATGTGTGGCAAGGACCCCTTGCCAAGGTGGCCCTGGGACTTCTGTTGGACACTCAGCTCTGCCCTGCTGACAACAGTCTGTGAACACTTAAGCAGTCCCTGGTGACCTACCATCCATGTATCTTGTGAAAATCATCTTAAAAAGGAAAAGTACATCTCACAGCCCTAATTGGCTCAGTCCTTTCTCTAAGGGARTATCTTTCTTCACCTTTTGTTTCTGAACTGAGCATCGCTCTGTTGACACAAGCCTCAGCCTCAGCCTGGCTTCTCAAAGCAGTGTTTCATTTTTCAGAGGGTTTTTCCGTAGGTCTTCTCAGACAGAAACCTACACCATGGTTCCATCTAAAGGCCAGCCTCAGTCCTTCCCCGTGAGCTGCTGTAGCAATAACAGTGTGTGGAGAGTTCCTTCACAGTTATGGTTCTTTTGTAGAGGCCTGCTAAAAGTAGATATTTCTTGGGATGAGGGGACTGACAGGGCAAGAGAATTCATGATGATGCTGTTACATCTACAGGACATGTGAAGACAGAACTTGAGCATAATGACCCCGCAGGAAGAACTTTTCCTCCCAACTTGCCTATCTAGGCCACCGCGGGCTCAAGCTGGAAAGCAAGCAACTGGGGAGTCTGGACTCTAGTGCAGATTTAAACCTAAATGTATATGATGGCATACACATGATTTATGTTACTCGAGAACCTGAAGGCATGTGTCCATGGGGAACAAGAAAGGGTTGTCTCCTCAGATGTTCCAGGGATGCAGAGCAGGAGGCTGCCATGGGAAACCTTAGAAGAAGCTGCAGAGTCCACAGCAGCCTGCTGAAACCAGCAAGGGAGCAGTTTGTCTCTGAGGTTCCCATGACTAAGCGGACTAGAAGAGCTCTCCTCTCCAAGGTTATATTTTGCTTTGTTTCCTTTAATATTAGAAGCCAAAAATGCTCCTGTTGAGTGTAGAATGACATTTCAAGATTTTATTAAGTAGGTCTAAGTATGCATTTCTTCACTGAAATTTCAAGCAGGATGTCCTGAGAGAAGCCTTAGGAAGGGGTTTTTTGTGGGTTTTGTTGTTGTTGTTGTTGGGGTTTTTTTTGTATTTTTGATGCTTTAAACTGGGGCTTTTACTGACAAACACAGGAAATGAAAGGTTCTTATTCATAAGAATGCCTGAGGCAAAGGGCATTAGAAATGCCATATACATTAATAAAGAGTTGATAATTTAATTGTACTATTGAATAACTGCAGAAGCCCAGCACATGCCTACATAAAATGCCTGTTTGTGTGGCACAGTGTGCTTAGGATATGTCTAGATATCTGGTATGCAAGCTTAATATATGAACTGTTCTTTAAATTGCTGATTGTATCCTTAGGCAAGTTTTAGTGAATTAATAGGACTTGTTGATTGGTAAAAAATAATCATGAATCCTAGTTTGCACAGTACTGTCTAACATAAATATTTGCCTTAAAGGTAGTAAGTTTTAAATGAGGGAGTTAATACACATAAAATATAAAGTATAACATGAACAAAATTAGCAAATCTAATTTAGCATTAAAACACTTCTCAGAAAATTAACCCTCATTTATGCTCACACTATTTAACAAGGGGAGGCCAGATGTTTCTCAGCCATACAACAGGTCACAACAGAAGAAATATCAACATCTTATCCCAAAACTGGTTCTCATTCTTCTTGAAAGACACTTTCTTTATAATCAAGTGAGATCAATACCTTGATTTATCAGAATGACACATTTAAACAAGGCACAAAACTCTGTGATAGAAGTTAATGAAGACTGAGTGCCCAGGGAATTTTTAACAATTCATTTTTCTTTAGGGAGGTGAGAGAGGTTGTGATTAATTCTAACTTTTCCTTCTCTGTCTTGTAACAGATCAAGTGTATGAAAGTGACCCAGAGTTACCTGTTCTACTTAAAAAAAAAAAGAAGGCAGAAAAAAGCCAGATATATTCTCTGTTAGCCTTACTGCATGATAAACAAGAAAAAAGAATTCAGATGTGGCAGGTGCAAACTTACTGCTGCTTTTCTGTGAAATTTAAAGACAAGACTTTAGGAAAGGCCATTCAATATATATCTGCTGAACCTAATCAGAGCAATCTTAATGCTGAAACGAGCTTTGCATATCTGCAATGTAACGAATCCGATACCTGGTTACAACACTCCAGAGTTTCCAGCACTTGGGCTCTAAAAGACATAATCAAAATGTTTCATGAAGTGTAACTCGCACAACTGTACTTCCTTAATAATTAAAGAAACCTCTCAGACTCAGTGCACATGCTCCAGCAGGAATGGTGCCACTCAGAAATAAATTGCATGTCTGCTTAAGATTCTTCCCCGGCAGTATTAGAATCTGTCCAGTAAAATGATACGAACTAAATTTGCCATAGTGCTAATTTACATTGCCATTAATGAGAACACAAGTTTTAAATCATAGGCATAGAAGTACTATTGTGCATCCAGCTTATTTCGGCTCCACTCAGGGTGATAAGGCATTCTCTAGACAATTGTAATTATGAGTAATTTGTAAAAGTAATAAGAACTGCTTTTTATTACAGGCAATAAAAATCAATTCTTCATTCAATTATCTTTCCTGGCTATGATATGATAGCTGCCCTGAGTGCAACAGGAAAAAAGCTGAGCTAAGTTCTAAGGACAAGAAAACGGCATTTAAAAAAAAAAAAAGCTACCAAAATTTCATCTCCTTTTCAATTTCTTGTCATAAAGACATGGTAATAAATGCCTGGTACTATTGCTATCATCCTTCTTTTTCTTTAAGACCCAAATTTCACAAACGTTCACGTCAATTTAAGCGTAAGACCAATTTCATTGATTCAGTGGGATAATCCTTGTGGTTAAGGTGAAGCACAAATGTAAATCTTTATAGAATCAGGGTGATGGTGAAGAAAAGCATTTTGCATGTGATTAGCTTCCATACAATAAAACTTGTTGAACTCAAAGTCAAACATTAACTGCAATTTTAACATGAACTAGAGCTTAAAATCACAGATACCTTCTATTTAATAATACATGCTTTTCATGCTTCAAGGAAAGGTGTTTGTTTATTTTGAATAAAGGCAGCATTAGAGAGAGATTGTGGACAAACAGGAAAGTATTTGGGGACAAGTCCCTGGTTTTGATTTGTGTATTTCTTTTTAATTCCAAATTTTCTATTCAATTAGAGGGGTCTGGAAAAAAAGTCAAACAAGTGAACCTGTCTAAAAAGCGTATTTTGAACTTTTTCATACATTTTTGGTTCCAGAGGAACTGGAACTGAGGAGCAAGGGTGACAAATTTCATTTTGGAGGTGGGACCTGATTTTTGTTTATTATCTTAGTCTCCTAGCCAATCTGAGGGAAGGATGGGTAAGGAAATGCAGGAGCATAAAGATATTCAAGCACATGAGTCTGATTAGGTGACTTGCTATGGTAGTACTCATTTCCTCATCTGCCAAAGATGTGAGATTTTTCATGGAAGTGATAAACTGAGCCTCCACTGCAGAGGGGATTTGAGGATGGGCCACTTTACTCCACTACCTTCGATCTCCCTTCTTAATATGGAGAAGACATGGTAGGTTTGATTGAATTTTGATTCAGAACAATAAAAATGAACCTCACTGAGTCTGCACAAAGTGAACCATCCTATAAAGACTGTTTAATGAGCAAACTATTCAAGGATTAGATGAATCTAAAAGGTTATGGGGGAGCCCATTTTTTACAACCTCTCTAGCATAACACATCACTACTAAGATAGCAATAGATGTCAGCTGAAGTCAGGAGCTATTTGTGGAGCATTTTATTAAAAAAATTCCATATAAAATATATGCTCTGGATCATCTTCTTTTCTTCAGCCTTTCTCAAATCTTCATCTGCTTACTTGTCTTATAGCTTCTTTTTCTTTTAAATTATATGTATTTTAGAAATTTACCTCCTTCTTCTGAGTTCTGTATGTTAATTACTTAGAAGGGATAAAAAGACCAATAAGAAATTTTCTGATTAATATTTATTATAAAATTTCTAGTTTGTGAATATTTGGGAAGAATGAGTTTTATGACATCATGGTAACCTCAACTTTGTAGTCAAGATTTCAGATCCTCCTCTGAAAAGACCTGTGCTAATTGGCAACTTGTACCTACAGCGACAGAAACAGAGCTACATGTTTCATAGGCAGAAGTCACAAACTTCTTATTTTTTAAAGTTAGTTGATGGCAAGGCAAGAGGATAAATCTTTTCATATTCAGCTGGGGATTTCAAGGTGCCTTGAGGAAAGTGATCCACCTGAGATATCCATTTCTTCCACCATTCTAGTTCTACATGAATCAATACCATTGAGTAAGGCTTCACTCTTGCCAGTTAATAACACATTTGAATGACCTGACAGCATATCAATATGTTGGCAGCTTTGAGACATCCCCTTTTAGAAAATGCATATAGTACTTATATTCCTTAAAACAGTTAGCCAAATCCATAAAATACTGTCTCATATTTGTATATGTAGATGGTATATCTCGGGAATTGATTCGTTTTAGTGATAGCTATTTTGCTTTTCCAAGAGCTTCCCATTTCTTCCCATTCTAAAAGGCCTATGTTATTTTAGTCCAGAGTGATTAACTTTTAAAAGTTCATCCTGGTTTTCTGCAAGGTTAACATGAATATGTTAAGTCAGTTATATTTACAAAGAATTCTACAGTCTTGGGAAAGCAGATGCCTAACACCTCTGGTTTACCATACTAATTTTGTATCAGGCAATTAAGTCCAATCCACCTTTTCCATGCTACTTTTTTCCAAGGACTAAAGTGGGTCTTGTTCAAAAAGCTACACATCATCTGCATAAAGAACAGCATCATGTTTTCCCCCTTGTTCACCCTTTACTCCTTTCAGAGGACTCTATTGATGCGTGGTGACCCAGGGGTGAGCAGTAAGGTGACATTGTGCACCCAGAGCACCTGCCCCGCTGCTGTGGTCAGACTTCGCTCTGCTCAGCATAACCCCTCTGAAGAAACTCCATTTCCTATCGAAGAAGCTTAGATAACTGTACAGAGCAGGAATGTAAGTCTCCAGACTACCTCCAGAACTTCAGATGTTGACTACAGTACTTATATATTTCCACGCTGTTTTGACCAAAGTTTTTTGTTCAATTGGTTTTAATTTCAAGACAGAATAAGATACCTCGGAGCCTAGCCTATATACTTATATTCTTTTTATTTGTTTTAGAATATAATTCTCCTGACAACTTCAATACTTACTATATTTCAAAGTTAAGTATCACCACCAGTAATACCAAATACATTGATTAAAATTTCCTATAGATAGCACTTCCTGATATTAAAAAAAACGAAATTCCAGGTTACTTTCTAGCATCCTTTCTACATCTAAGTTATTTCTTTTGGTTGCCTTGTTTCCGTTTATACATTCTAGATCTAAAATAAACTTTGAGCCAGCCTGTCTAGGTTTGATGTCTGTCCTCGAGTTTTCCCTCATGCTTTCCACAGGCCGGTTTCCCAAAAACGTGAATCCTCAAGCAGCTTTTAGTGTTGCACCCCCTTGGCTTTCCTAAGAGTATAAGAATTCAGTCTAACTCTCCAATGGATTCAGATGAATTGCCCACTGGCAAAGCTCCATGGAAGCAGTTTAAAGATCAACATTTTCATAGAATCATAGAATAGTTTGGGTTGGAAGGGACCTTTAAAGGCCTGCAATGAGCAGGGACATCTTCAATTAGATCAGGTTGCTCAGCAATTTTTGTAGCAATTATCTCTCTCCCTCCTCATGACAGACAAGGGGAATGAAGCTACGGGTCCTACATAAACAGYCACGAAGAAACAGCAGAGACAGAGGCCGCTAACCACTAGACTCAAAAACCTTGAAAGCAAAAACTCTGTTTGGCCTGAACAGCACAGCTTTCTACACAGCTTCTAGGGTAAAATACTACCTCTTTGTGTGGGATTCATTCAGACAAATGTAGGTATCTACAACACAGGCATCTAATGTGAACAAGCAGTCTGGACTCTCAGTTTAGTCAAAGGAGAAAATAGATGCTTCACAGAAACAATTAATCTCATCCTGCAGTAGATACCTAAAATAGATCATAGCCTAAAATGCCTGATTTTCTCTATTAACTATAAAGGAGAACCTAGCGTGATTAACTGGAATGGAAATCTCTACATTGTAGTTCTATAAATTTGGGTGAAATGAACCCTACTGTGGGTGCCTGTTTCCTAGTAAGTTCAGACACTTCGGGATTTAAATACAACCTTTGCTTGGTTTTATGACGTTCTGCCATTCATGATCTAAAAGATGAATGTAAAAGGGAAAGCCCATCTGTACTTAACATTTCCTGCTTTARCAGAGGCTTTAATTCCTGCCTTTTCTTTAAAGCTGTATGTGGTAAGTCTTGAAATATTTACACCTTATGTCCTCCCTGACAGAAATCAGAAAACTTTCTGGCTGTCTCAGATTCTGCTTTATCTGTGATAACTGATATATTTATTCCAACTGTAAAAATAATGTGAGGGCTGGCTTCAAATATTTCACAAGACCTTCCTCTAGATCTTTCAGAAGTCTTCTACGTTATCTTCTCTGCCATGACTTCTATACTCTCCATTTTTCTATGCATGATCTTTCCTTTCTTCCTCACTACTTCCTGACTATTGCATTTTGCAGATCTATTTCTAATTGTAAGATTTTTCCACATTTTTCTCTAGATCACAACTGATACTGCCAATTGGTTGACCTTATTCTGTCTTGCTTGACATCCAGCGGGTATTTTAGAAAACTTCTTCCCAAAATTAAATCACCAGGTGCATTAGAAGTTTTTAATCCTTCTCCTTCTTGGCTATCCATCATTCTGGATGCCCTGCACATTCTTAAGTTACAATTTCCAACCAAGATTTTTCTTGGGAATAGCTTCTCAAAGCTCTGCCCTTAGAGRAATATCCAGTTCACAAGTAAAGAATGTGCTCTTAGGAAGAGAAAAAAATCAGAGAATTCTGTACTGAACTGGAGTACAAACTTATTACCCACATCAGCAGACAAAACTCGGTTCCCTTTAATCCTTCACAAAATTCTAATTTTAATCAAGTCAGTTTGGAATAGAACACCTGCAAAACATCAACATGAAATATTTAGGCTTTTAGAAAAAAATCAGGGTGAAATGCTATAGTGAATAAACCGTTTTTCAGAGTGCCCAGCTCTGGTGTCAACAACAGGGCACGTTATCCTGCCTTCAGCAGCAAGTCTGAAGAGGACTGACATAACCTAACCTCAAAAGCTCTCTAACACAAATTTACTGTCATAAAAGTGGGTGCTCATTATACTGGCAAGACCCAGTTTTAATATTGGCAGGTGTAATGCAATCTTCCCCTGCATCACGGTTCCTCAGTCCTGAGCTACACCGTCCTTGTTACTCCACTCCTGAAACTCTCTTAAGTAGAGAACTTAGCATTTGCATAAATTCCCCGAGGATCTAGGAAGAAAATGTTCCAAGGCCCTCTGGGGCTAAGTGTGTATGGTGAAGTATATGAATAAATCTGTCAGTTTTGAATCATTAGGAATGGATGGCTTTAGGGTTGATTTTAAATGGGTGCCAGTATATCTCAGGGTTTTGCTAGAGCCAGAGGATGGGCAGGATAAGCTTCTATTATTCTTCTTGTTTGGATAGGGTTAATGGGAGTGTTACCAGGGATTGTGTGGGAGTTAATTGTATTAACAAGGAAAGATAGAGAGCCAAGCAGCGTCTGCTGAATGTCATAGCCATTTTTTCCTATTTTATTGCAAGCAGTCTAGGTGGCATAAATCAGTACTGGCTCTGTCTGAATTTATAAAATTACTTGCAACTGTCTCATAGTATTTATTTTTTCCCTATGAATTAAGGGAAAATCACGTAGGTGGATAGGAGGCAGTGCTTTAAAGCACTGAGTTTAGATATATATTATCTCAAATGTATACCTGCTGGTCTTGTTAATGGGAATATGGACTATTGGTACAAGTGACAGGAAAGTAAATCACTTACATTGTTTTAGAAGTCTGAAGTTTCAGGTTGAATTACATAGACTATGCTGAAAATACCTCTCAGTCCCTAAGGTAAGGAAGGATAGTCTTGTATTGTCAGTCTTAGCTTTGAATGTGATGTGTCTGGCTCTCCCTAAGATTCTGTGTGTGATCTTCTGTACATTCAGGTGAACAGCCTCAAAAAAGTCCACGAGGTCCTTTATTGAAACACCTAAGGTATGATTGGTTGACGTGCTAAGCACTTCAGTCTACACATTATTTGACGTGGAGTTAGGGTGAAAACCATTTCTGAAAGTCAAAGTTGCCTGACTGCTGTTGGGTTCACAAAACAGAGGTAACAAAAAAGCCCTCGTGTGCTAACTTAGCTGCCCAAAAATGCTTAAACCAGCAGAGCTAAACACAAAAATACAATTACAGCTTGAATTGAAAAGCAAAAGCTATAACTGGGGGCAAGGACAAACTCTTTATCTTCTGTGGATCACTTTGGCACTGAGGAAGACCAGTGACACATACTTGCCGTACCTTACCTTCAAAGTCTTTGTCTTAGACTCAATATATCGGAGCAATGATACTTAAACACTGTCATTCACGTGGCTTGCCAGGTTCTCATCTCCAGGATGCCCCAGAAGGACTGGTGTGCCATTGTGCTGTGTAAGTAAGTGAGGAAGTCCCCAGTGTGTCTAGTAATCCAGAGGATGTATTGTGAGGCTGCATTCTCTAATGGTGGGCTCATTTGGATATGATATGAAATACATATATATTTTAAAAACCCCCAAAACCTGAGCTTTAGGAGCAAGGGAGAGCACAGAGATTGTCTGCGAAACGCTGTGTGCATTAGTCTTTTGCATACGCAAATGATATCAGAGATCTTGTCCAAGCATAAGTGAGCAGATCCTTTGTCGTGTAGTAAGATGGTCAGCTTTTCTAGTAGTCTACAGGGAATATTCCCTGTCTGCTTACATGCGGCAGGTACAGATTCACCTACCAGCAGTCAGACTCATGGACACAACCCACCTTGGCTTTTAAGACAAATCCCATACTGCTGCACACAAGTAACTGTTACAGTGACATGTATATTAAAACTGCTTCAAGGCGCTAATCTAGAACAGCGTTTTGCCTTTTGACATTTGTTCAGCAAGAAAAGGTACAATTCCTTGCTAACTACACAGCTTTGCTAAAATCAGATATTTCCCTTTCCTATTGTTGCCACACCGAAGACTCCATTTTCTTCAGAGAAATCTCAAGAGGCAGTAATCTGGTTTTGAACTATTGCCATCAACTCTCTTAACTGCCTAGATAACACAGCAGACTGTGATATTTTTGTTGTTTTAAATACATGAAAAGTGAGCAAAAGCCATAGGTGCAGGAAAACCAAGAACAATTTGGAGATGATTGCAGTAACATTAAGTACTCTGAGCTTATCCAGACTGGGCTTTTCCTGAGGAACACAAATAGACACAACTGTAATAAGAAATTTTGAAATTATTTTTCAGGGATATTCTGTAATCTGTTTATTAGATCTCTCATTTTCAATGGAGATAATTTAATATAAACTAATAATTTAATATAAACAAAGAATCTGCAAGTTTCCGTGACTTTTTTTTTTTGCTAGACCACTAAATGGAGATTTCTCTTTTGACTGCTAGACTGTTGTGTTCTGACATTTCGGTCTCATCTGTTTTTTCAAATAGTTTGTTGCAGTTGTGAATTTTCTGGCAAAGTAGGGTTCTGTGGAAAAATGCCAATTCTTCTTAAATATGGTGCTCTGAGAAAATATTTTTTTTTTCTTCCTTTTTTTTCTTGAATTTATACTAACATGGGTTTCTATCAGAAATGAGCTTGGCCTCCTGCCAGATTATCTGATAGAAGCCCAGATCTTCTGTGGCTCTGGGAAGCCTCAATGCATCAATCGCCTTCAAAGCAAAGGTGTTCGGGCTTTTGGCATCCTCAGCTTCAGCACAGTCCAGGCATGTGCGCTGCTTTAGGAACAGGGAATCTAGAGCAGCTCAAGCTTTTAAAAGGTTCTTCCCAGGAAATGTCAGATGTCTGATGATTGAGAAATGCTCCCCCAAACAGCCTAAGAACTGAGTGGGGTAGGGGATATGAAGAAGGAAGGTAGTCAAGAATGAAAGAGGTTCAGAGAGTTTATCTGATCTGGACAAGACAGAACTCACAAACTTGTCACATCCTGAGCTGGAAAGCCCTGAAGTTTCCCTATTCTTTTATTTATTACCACATCAAGGGGTAGCTTTCAGCTTTTTTTGAGTCCTGGAAATACCAAGGTGAGCTTCAAGCTCCACAGCTCTGGGGCATCTCTGTCTCACAAAATCCCTCAGGTTCTCTATACTGTTGTGCATAGGAGGCCTGGACACCTTTATTTCTATTCCATTGTTTGATTTTAGGCACATATGTAGAGATTAGGCCTTTAGTTTTTAAAGATATTTCTCCTTAAAATAATGCAAAGAAAGGAAAAGGGAAATGGAAAAATAAGCCAGCCACTGGTGACTGATTCATTTCCTTTTGACACGTTATTTTACTAATGTTTTATGGGAACAGCATAACATTTGCATGAACATGAAATCCAGGAACATGGGCTTTTAATAATCAAACTGCTAACTTAAGTGTCATAGCAGTATTTGGGTGATTAATGAAAGCTGTTTATACAGCCAGTTACTCTGTTTCATTTCAGCAACTGTGCAAAACTACTTACAGAGAGTATGACATGTTGCTCCCTTTATAGAGCAGTCTCCATATGTTCATTAAGGTGGAAAAAAACAAGGAAGCTAAATGCAGGTGTCAGCTGAAACCTGCAGAAGATCACTGCTTCATTGGGTTGTGCTTTCTTCTTTGATTTGCAATTAACTTATTTCTGGACTTCAGACATATTTCTCCTATTGTCCCTGGCATATCAGCGTTTCGTTTGTGTGGTTTGATTTCTTTCTCCCTTTTTTTTTTTGCTTTTTAAGGGTTACATTTTTACTGACACAAAGAAAGATGTCCGAGGGCAGCAAAGTATTCTGCTGCATTCGACTGCCAAGGGATGGAGTATTAGGATGTTTGCTTCTCTCCCTATTTTTTTTAATGCACACAGTTGTCTTTATGCTGAGGACCTTGAAATCTCTTGGGAAGACCATCTTAAATGAGGAATCAAAACATTTCAGGCTTCTCATCACAACTGCGAATTGAAAAATAAGCACTTACACACCACATTCACTCACCTAACCGAGGGACTTTCTTTAGCCTGTATTTAATGACAAAATGTAGATAGTTTTTGTATTTGTACCGTAAGTGACAAGGTGCATTGCATGGGGCTGAACTATTGCAATCACCCCAAGAGAAACCAGTACGGCAAAGCTTGAGAAAATCCTCGACTGCACCTTCGCCCTCTTGCCTCCTCCCTCTCTCCCTCGATTACATCTGCTGTGTCACTACAAAGGATTGAGCAACGTTAATGTAGTGGGGCTCCTGCCTTGTCTTGCAAGGTTAGAAACCAGAGAAAAGCAGCTTAAAACCTTCTGTAGTGGACTCCAATTTCTTATCTTCATGAGAGTGAGTGGTGAGAATAGCTGACGTCTGGACAGAGTTGCCACAGGTCCAGAAATCTGGATGAGAGAGGCTGTTTGCACATTGGCAAGACTTGTGGTGGTATTTGAAAGCAGGTAGTTCTCATGCTTAGCATTTCCATGTTGAGAAGCTAGTGCTCCTGCTCGGACAGGGGAAAGTTAGTCATCTAAAATACTGGGAAGAGGGGGGAAGATGATAGTTTCCCAGATTAACATTAACAGGAGCCAATGTGCTAACCAAAAAAACATGGGAATAGAGAGATATGGATGTGCCATGGCTGAGTGAAGACATTTTTTCAGGATTCAGTTATCTCACAGACTTTCTTCATCCTATACTGTTTATGCTGGTAGAAATGTCAGTACATCCTGGTAGRTGCATGGATCATCCATTTCTTGGGCATGATAACATCAGTAAGGCTCATTTCTGTACTTCACATGGCTTCCTTTTGAAGATCCCTGTCTCAGATTTTTAATATCAGCTTCGTCTGTAAATATGGGACTGTATTATATGTTATCTTGTAAATATATATGTCCTTTTATYCTTTTTCCCCTTTGCTGACTTAATTGGGGGTTATCATATGACCAAGGAAAGGATTCATAGGAATTGTCCTACCGTTTTCACTCTCAAGTCATGTCCTTATCCAGTATAGTCCTAGAAGCTCCATAAAAACATTCAAGAAACTGAAACTTGATGGAGAAAGCTACCCCTTCCTGAAACACTGTAGTCTTTTCCTAACCCCTTGTAATTGGAAGTTGATTTAAGAGCTGAAGCTTCTAAGGTGCAAAATTTGCCTTGACCTTTACCTGTTATTTCCAAGGAGGTAAGTAGGTGAATACATTTAAGCAGAGCAAAACTTAAAAACTTTTTGTTTAAATACAGAAACCGGTTCTGTTTCAGGATGCGTGCAAGTTGAATAAGAGATAGATTTGATAGCTCTGCTGAGCTAGAGATGTTAGAATTCAGTATTCTTATATGGTGCCTGATCTGTGTTTATACCGGGTAACATTTTGCAGAAGGTTCATACTGTAAAAAACTGCTCTGGCTGCCATGCCATGGGCATATTAGTATGGGAATACTCAGTATTGCAGCTGCTTTTTGCAATCATAGTTTTGCACCTGATGTACAATACCCTCCTCAGGAAAATGATTAGACAGTATTTCAGGTAAGAGATCTGCATGTTAAACTGCTGAGGTTGCATTGGGCTACTGTATCTGTGGAGAGTTGCTTGGTGGTAAAATGAGGTCATGCGCTAAACTTGTGAATTTTTCTTCCTCCAAAAGAGAGGCCAGCCTGTGAAATCAAAGATGTCAGAGTCTGGGTATTTTCATCTTCTCAGCTTATCAACAACAAACTTTGGAAATGATGGTTTCACATATGACAATCATATGTTCAAGAATGAACTTAGCTCGTTTTCCTCATGAAGATCTTCCAAACCAGGCACTTTGAGGATCGCCTGATGGAAATCTAGATATTCTTTATTGCATCTTTAAAGAGCTGCTGTTCCTCTAATTGTTGTTTATGCTTCTTGTCACCTAACATCCCAGTTGAAAACATTTTACAGATCCTGTGCTCAAACATCTCCATTTTCCTCTTGTCTGGGTTGGTAAGGAAGGTGGGAGTGCAAATGGAGATGAAAAAAATCTGCAAATTTGTTTTCAGAGTATCTTTTCTATGGGGCAACACTTGTTGGTCAATGACAGCTGCTGTTACAACAGCTCAAAAAATACAGAACATCTCTTTGCATAACAACATCTTAAAGAGATTTCAGAAATGCAATTTACAGGGAATAGCATAAGCCTGGGTGCACTCAACTGTCTGTACTATACTTTCATATATATTTTTCCTCTTTAAAACCAGTATTTAAACATACAGCGGCCACAGTAATTTATGGAGCAAACCCTGAAAAATTCTAAATCAGGATTAGTGTCTATTAACTCTATTAAGTTCTATTTGGCAGTCGACCAAAGTGTCAACTGAGCTCACATTCCTCTCTATCCAGTAACTAATGCTGGAGAAGGCACATGTACAATATCAAGTGGAAAAAGGTGTCCAGGGTAATACTGCAACTATCAGGCCAAATTCTCTGCTGGCATAACTCATAGTATTTCCAAGCCAGATCTTTCAGAATAGCCCGTCTGTCTTGAATTAATTTTTCGTATTCACTTTTTAATAAGCAACTTTCCAAGCAATGAGGGTTTTTTAGCCGCATGACTCCTATTAAAGTCAATAGGAGTCATGTGGCTAAAACCCTATGTGATGCTTGAATTTATTGGAAATTGGCATCTGGTGCTGAGAGCACTTCTATTGTTTGATCTTCCTGCCCAATCATCGCTTTCTGCCTGGTCATGTAGCCTCTTATGCTCCTGCTTGCTGGAATCTCCATGCCTAACCTTTCTATTCCTTCCCCAATATCCTTTCACACTAAAAATAAAAGAGCCCCCTCTGTAGAATCATTATTGCCTCATGCCCTTTTGTTTGGATTTTCTGTATGTGGCYGCTTTGTTCAGCCTCAGCTGTTGCTGAACTTTGCTGTTGGCTGCAGTGAATCATTGCATTGTTCACGCAATCAGTTACGTTTGCACAACACTTTAGGATCTGGTTAGATGAAAGGTGCTCTGCAAACAAAAGCTYGGCTCCTTACCATTTTATTCTGAAATGCTAGGGGTTAAAATAGTGTCAAGTGGGCCTGATGTCATTGCTTTACTAAAAATGAGCTTCTAGCAGGTGTTATSAACTATTACTTGATAATGTCTTGCCCGCCCCAAATGATGTTATTCCACTGAAATCAAGGGCAACGTTTCAATTGATGTGAGAGATGCACATGTTAGCTCCAGACACATTTTAAACAGTGTGAATATGGGCTGCAAAATCCAACCCTAGGARCATTGCTGTAGGATTTACTTGTATATAACTGAAAGCATTGTATATTTTGTTAAAAATACTAAAACAACTTTTTGTTTGGTTCCCTATACATTTTATATTGATGTGCATTTGGACAATTTGCTAATTTGTATATGTATCTGAAGGGTGGCCTATTTAAAGCAACAAAAAAAAATTCAAATTATTTTTTACTGTAAAGGTTAGGGCACCAGCCCAGATTACATCTGGGATGTGATTGAAAATAGTGTTTGCTCCAGGGATTACTGGAGTAGTTTTCAAACCAAATGGAAAAAGAGACATCTTCACAGATGAAGATTTATTCTTCTCCCAAAGGTGGCTGTGAATATCTGAGTTTGAAAAAAAGGTTTTATTAAATGACAATGTACTAGAGTTTACACATAGTTTTAAGAACACTGTATAGGAAAGTTATTAATGATTGAGTCTGAGTATTGTACAACTCTGTAATAAAGGATAGAGGCTATCCAGTATCCTGAAGAGAAAACACAATTCAGATTCCTTCAGGCACTATATGTTTTTAAAAAATAATCTCAGGATTGAAAATCAAATCTATCAGGCAACACTAGTCAAGCAACTTGGGACTGTGCCAGCCACCCTATTTTAAAGTATAGCTAAAGTAGACTGAAGATTGTCTTCAAGGAAGATATTGAAGAGCAACAGAGCACTGAATGAATATAAAACTGTTTCTGGGACAGTTGTTGTTGAAAACCTCATTAAATCATCATATTTTAACATGGATACGCTATGCAAAAAAGCAATATTTCCGTGCAAGACAACTTTGCATTTATTCAGTCTAACAGAAAGATATTTTACCAGAAAGATATTTTTTTTTTTTTTTTACTTTTCACTGAATGGCTTGAGTGCTCATCTACAGATGCCGGAGCTTCAGAAGCTTTATTTGTCTACGAGAGGTGCAGCAGTTCCAGTGCAAACGTCAGTCCTTGAACATAACTCCTTGCCCTCATTCTTTGGGGCTGCGCTTATAGATAAATGGAGTCTTTTTCTTGTGCTTCTCTTCACCCCCAGTCTTGCTCCCCTTACAACAAGAATAATGCAAGTTAGTGGCAACTGCCGTGATGGTTTTTCAGGGTTTACCCTGAAAAAAATGGATTAATGTTCTTAGTACATTTTACTTGTAAGACTACTGCTGCCTAAGCTAAATCACAAGTGCGTTTCCATTTGACAGGGTTCAGAATGACCTTTGCTCATTTTCCACAGGATTTTCCGTGGAACATTTACCATAGCCATGTTTATCAAAGTAGTTTTTTCAGATTTTCCACTTTTTTAGAAGTCCAGTGTTTGGCCTGAGAAGTACTTTGTTATTAAACAAAGGATGCCAGAAACTGTCGAAGATAAAATGAGTAACATGAGCACACAAAACAAAAGTGCTAATAGTAATATTAACATTTTGGAAAGGGTGAATGGATGAGAGCTTTGTTTTTGAAGAAAAAAAAAAAAAAAGAGACTTTTCATTAAAAAATAGTCTATCTGGAGTAAATCTGACCTGAGCTAAATTTGAACTGCCCTGGAGAAAGCAAAAAACTGTGTCACACTATGAACCATTCAAACTAAGCAATCCCCCAGCTAAAAGATTTAGCACAGAGAGTTAGTTTTAAACTAAAGAAGACCAGCACTTTAATCTTTTTGCTTGATTTTCCTTTCAAACAGAGTCATCCATTTAGCTCCCTGCTGTCCTCATGAAGAATTTCCTTACGATGAAATCAGGGTTCGGAGATTTATTATGCAATGAGCAGAGCAGGTTCAAGCTGATAAAGGCTTCCTGGGTGAGTGAAGGATGCTTAATGCCAGGAAAGATACTCTTTTATGTGAGGTTCTTGACCATTTATTACATAAAAATGTTAATCTGATAGTGTTTTTAATCTGCTTGTTATCAGCAGTGGCTGCTTGGTGTTAAAGACAAGATAAAAGCGAGAGCCGAAGAAGCAGATTTGGGGAGCACTCACTCAGTTAACATGCCGGATACAACACACCTGCTTCCCATTTATCTGCTCTTGCAGAGTGAGGAGGAGAGGGCTTATGGCCGCGATAACGCAGCAGCTCGGTGGTCTGATTGGGCATTGGTGTGCACGCGCGAAAAGGACACTGCGCGAGAGATAAGCCGCGATAAAGATTGGGACAGTCATTTCCCAGGAAATTCTGCAGAGGGGAGGATTTGCTTTACATGCCATTTCAAGGCGTTCTCCAAATAAAAAATATTTAATCCCTTCTYGCCAATCCACATCCCGCTCCCACCCCACAAACTGCCGTGTGAGCTGCAGAATTAATGAAACCAAACATCCTGCAGGTTTGCATCCGTGTTGTGCCCTGGGCTTGTCCCAGCAAATGTATGGGCTGGTCCTCCCCGTGAAATCTTGGCAGGCAAGAGACATTGTGACTAGTCCTGGCTTTCGTGCATGCAGAACCAATTGCTGGTGTAAAATATAGAGTGGCTGGCAAACTGGGTTGAACTCTGCTCATGGACTCAGAAGTTTTTAGTTACGGTGGCCTGGAGTACAAGCACTGTTATCATATAAGCCTTGTTTTCTAAGACGACCAAGATAAAGGTTATCTCTGTCTGCAAGACAAAAATACAAACTTTCTCTTGAGGGATTTGGCTCAGTAGTAAAGTTTTTTAGGTGTTTTTCTGAGTTGACATAAACATTTGCAATCAGTGGAGTAGCTGGATATGAAACAGCTTGCCCATTTCTGAAAATGTGGGGGATTAAAATCATTTACCTTAAGATGAAACCATGACTAGTCCAAGCTTTTTATGTTGAAGGAGACATGAACTCATTCCCTGCACTGGAACTCTCATATTTCCCACAACCTGGATGAGTACCATAGCAGCCATCCACGTTTTTATGTTGAGGTGATTGCTTTTTATCCAAATGAGATATTTACAGTAAAATTTCTGTCGAAATCAATAAAATCAAGCCTTAAAAAAAGACTGCTTTGGCAATGCAGAATCTCCTAAGGTAAACTCACACTGCTGAGAAATTTCCAGCTGTCTCACAGGCTGAAGGTATGTTCACACAGCAGCTGGTCTGAGTGGGTAGAGCCTGTGCGGACACATGCACACTGGCTTTATTGTAACCTATGGAGAAGCCACAGAAACACAAGCTAGGTGCATCCAGGAACAAGCTATATATTAAGTAAATAAAGCCTCTGAAATGTTGAGTTCAAAAGCTACTTCGAAGCTAACATGCTGAAGTCTGCACATGCTTCAGTGCAGTGTGGACGTGAACTGGTCAGGCATAGACAAATGGGTAGAGCTGGGTGGGTGCTATGCGGGTGCTGCCCAGCATCTGCTAAGGCAATCAGTGTATTACCAGAAATCCTGTACCACGCCTTGTAGTCAAGTAGGATTTTTCTATCCATATATGTTAAGCCCAAGGGAAACACATATTAGCAATCCCATATCATAGACATATAGGTTCATGAGGGAAACCATGGTTAGAGTGAACAAAACTCTCAAAGGCAGAGCAAAACTAATGAAACATCAAGTGTATGTTGCTTAGTCAAACATTCATTTGCTGATCCACTCAACTGCATTTAAAAAAGTGCGTATTGGAGAGATGCGCAGCTAATAGCACGGAACATCTGAAGCTCTACATTTCCCCAAAGAGCACAAGCAATATTAGCGGAAGAGCTGCAATGTTCCCCAAAGTGACTGGGCAATACCTTGGTGCAAAGACTGTTYAAATGAGGATTTTCTCTTGAATTCAGATCTGGGAGCTCCTTGCTCAGACCACCAGACAGAGCAGCCTTCATAGATGCTGGTTTTAGGTTGAGAACTTCAATCTTTTCACCACAGCAACTGAGGAACTATATGTCTAGACAGTATGTGGTTACTGCTAAACTGACTTCAAGTTGATCTGAAGACCTAAAGCCCTGTCATATTCATTTTATATTGGCAAACAAAACAAAAATCTACCATGGTACAAACCTCTGGTCATAGGCGGAGGACTGACGAGAATGATGATTGCAAAACAGACTGAAAAATGTCAAATAATGAACTCCTATACATGATCTCAACTCAGCCTACATTCATTCCCCAGGCAATCATCTGAGTAAATAGTCTCTGTACCAGGCACTAAATAGGTTAAAATTACTGGGGCAGCAGGAGAAGTACTTTGTATGGCAGAAGCCTGGGTGCCTCTGAGTTAACAGGGACTGTTAGCAGATGGATCCCAACTGATCTCTAGTGGCAGGACACAGGAAGGATCGAAGAAGAAGAAAAACAGTCACAGGCACAAAACCCATGGCTTTATACATCAAGTCCAACATCCAAAAGCAAATTGAAAGTCAGTGCAAGCTGCAGAGAATAGGTGTAATGTGCGTTGTTCGCTAGTTCTGCTAAGTAAGCAATCAATATATTTACTCCCTGGATAGAATACAATTTTGCTGTTGTGACAGTGCTACTTCTACTACTCTGTGAAGAAAAATGACTCTATGGAGTCTGTGATCCCTCTCTGGTCAGAGCCTCAAAAGATAAAAATTAAAAAAAATTTATATAAAAAAAAATTCAAAAGATATTTTTAAAGATAACTGAAAATCATAAAAAACAGACTTACTGAACATTTGCAGTACACCAAAGCCAAGAAATTCAGACATAGAATAAAATTCAATGGCTAGTGATTAGCTCAATCTATTTTACTGAGATACTGCCAAGTCATCTGGAGCATGGAGCACTTCTGCAATCCTTATACGTAACAGACAGAGTTCAGGATGGATTAAAGCTTTTTGCTGAATTTCCTTTCATATGGATTGTTAAAGGAAACTCTTATCTTGTCAGTGGTTGTTTTTTTTGTTTGTTTGTTTGTTTGTTTTTATTTTTGATGTTCATGCTTATTCAGGTATCTGGCTTTATTTCAATGTTACAAATGCAAATTCACCTACTCATGGCGTTCAGGTTCAGGCTAATCAGCAGATAACAATCAGAAGTTACAGCTCTGTTATAGCTCATTAGCTATGGAGAAGGGAGGGAAGAAAGGAAGGTGGGAGCCATGAGGAATGGACACTGACTTCCAGCTGGAAATGAAAAGAAGTTACGGTGATGAGGCATGTTATTGTAAACCTACAGCTTGGCTAGGAATTTTCTGCATCCCATATAGGATATCACAAGAAGTTGAGAGGAACAGAAGCAGAGAATCTCTTTTCTGGGAAGCTCTTTAAGGACTTTGTAAAATCATGGCAAAACCGGCCTAAAGGAATATTCTGGTTTTTTGACCATTGCAGTTTATTACTGGAAGATTAATGAGAAGAGTTTGAAGCAGAAGATTAATGTGGCCTATTCTTATAACTTGCTCTCCTCCTCATAAATCTCCCATTATTACATATGCACTAAGCAGCATGTTGCTTCACCTTCCACCTTGCACAAGTCCACCAACAGCTCTCTTTCATTTGCTTCCCTGTACTTCTCAGAGGCCAATATTCTACTAAAATAATCCCTACTCCCCCCCAAACCAACATCCTCTTCCCCTCCGTCAATGCCTCACCACCACTAATGAACAGAGAAGCCAAGAAGGAAAAAAAAATCAAGCTCATGGAAATACCCTCTTTGGATCAACTTTTGATCTGAGTGTACAGATATTTAAATACAGTTGTTGAAATCAACTGAAACAGTGCAAAATTAATAAGATTTTGATTTTTGCTTCTCCATCACAAGTAAGTTTTATACTTAGTTGTCTCCTTTTTGTCTTGGGAAAGCTAGACAGCCTTTTCTTTCATTCTCCATCTCTTGGTCTAAAGAAGTCAATGAGCTAACATCACAGATGGTCACTACCACCTCAGCTGTCAAAGGGAATGCACCCAGAAGAGGTAGAGCTAACAGCCTCGGTGGACTCATATATGCTATGGCTCAACTTCAAGAAGCAATGCATATTATAGACCAAATACACAGTGGAGTGGACACTGAGCTACCCAAACACCTCAGAGTTACAAACAGCGTGCTTTCCCACAGCGTGCCTGGGAGAAGAAGAAATCTTAGCTGTATTTTGATGTTACACAAAGATGAAGAACCAGCTAGATTAAGTGATTTATTTAGGGTCACTCAGGACATCTCTAGTTGAATCAGAAACAGAGCTTCAGTACCTGGAGCCCTGCTCCAGTTAACAGTCGTATCTGCCCAGCTGACAGACTACACTTTCACTCTACAGAATAACAAAATCAACTCTCCTGAATACACCCTGTTAGAAATGTTGTCCCCTATAGCAAGGCTGCAAGAGATTCACAAGCTTCCTACATGCACAGAGGCCAGAACAACCCTGCCAAATGCTGTCCTAAATTATTCTTGTGTAAAATTAGTTGGGTACAAAACAATAATAGCAGAAAAGGAGGAAGGAGAAGAGCTGTTCTTGAAAGTTTTTTCTTATTATGCAAACACAGAGTCCAAAGATTTTCCAGGGAATTGTTGTGTTAAATAGCCACAGTTGTAAATTGTGAATTCATAAATGAATACAAATGTGTAGCTGTCATAACTGGCAGATGACACTTCCTGAAGGATAAGCTTGTACTCTTCCCCAGCGAAGGCGGCATGCAAGAGTTGCATCTCCTGAGACTTCTAATGTACAAATTCTTTGGCAATTCTTCCTAAGGCGGAACTGTTTTTAATTTAGAAGACGTCAACCTACTTGTACTAGTGGGAGAAATTAATAAGCCAAGGATGCAGGTCGGCTGTACTGTAATACTGAGTAGATATGTCTCCATTAATTGCAGGATTGTCTGTGCTCACTTAAAAGCTGTTCTGTCGCAGAGCTTGATCCTATTGCCTTTGCTCAGATAAAATTCCCTCGAGCTTCTAACACCTTTTCTGCTGCTGACCCCTCCCTCAGGGGTGGGTTTGTTTCATGTCTGCATGCACCACATGCTGAACCACATATTTCTTCTATCTGTATAGCATGGATATGAATACAGATATTCATAGGTCCTCTAATACTAAGCTCCATTGCCTTTACCTGTCCTGGACATTTAGAAAGTGCTATTTTATAGATGGGGAATTAAAGCAAAGAGAATCTAAAAGCCATATTCAAATGGCCGGGATTGTAAACAGGGCTTTGGATCTAATATTTTCTCYTGGCTGCTCTAAGCAACCCCTACATAATGCCTTACTAAAGCATCAGTTGTTCTTCAGAAGCAGCCAACTCTCTCCCCTGACCACACGTGGGCACTTCGTGCTGCCTGAATTTAGCCCTGAGAGTCTTGATAAAGGGGATACAGTGAGTCTGTGAGAAAAAAGATGCTTAAATCCACATATCGACTCTTAGCTTGGTACTTTCTGCCAACTTTCTGACCCTTCTCCACTGCAACTTATCTAAAGGCGCTGTGCAGGAGATAGGGGACTTTTACTGGAGTTATCAAAGTCTGTCCTCCTGCAACAGTGTGGAGGAAAACCCTGGTCTAAAGGACTAGATGCAGTGTTTAAGCTTGCAGATATTCTAGCAGATTTACAACGCGTGCATGTACATGAGAATAACCAAAGTCCTTCAGTTTTCCCCATCCACTTCTCTTCATGATTATTCCACCCCAGTAAGCAATCTATTATCTTCTGGATTGACTTATTCCCCACATTTAGTAACTCTATTCACACTATTAAGTGAATGATGCTCTCTAAATACCAGGCACATATTATGTACAATTAAACTTCCTAAATCTAAGGTTAGGGTAATAAAAATTTGTCAGAATTAATGCTGTGCTTTCCATACATAACCTATGCAAATGTTTCTAAATGAAAGCAAACAAAAAAAAAACAACCCCCTCCCCCCAAAAAAAAGGAGCTTTCATTCTTCAGTGAAATTCTGTACAGTTCAGCACACTCCTAGGCAATGGGCATGGGTATTTTTTGCAATGATTGCTTTTTTTCCCGAATACGGAGGAAGTCTTCCCCTGTGTACAAAAGCAGCAGATATTAAATTTTGGATGGTGCTTGTATTTAGGAGCAGAATTCAGAAGGTACACGAACATCAGAAATTCACCAAGAGGTTTTGTTTAGGAAGTGAGTAGCTTCTACCAGCTTAAGTATTCTTAAGAGTAGTTTAAGCAAGTGGAAAACATGCTATATTAAGTTACAAACAACTATTTTAGTATTATTTAAGTATTTGTTTTAACTGAGGTCGAATAGAGCTTTCTAGTCAGATTTTGATCTTAGCTAGATTAAAATACAGTCAGTGGAGTTCCCAGATTTACACTGACATCTATTTTTTTGTTGTTGTTGTTTTTGTTTCTTTGTTTCTTTGTTTCTTTGTTTCCTATCATGGGAAAGACACTGCATAAATACTGGCAGTTTTTTGGGGGAACTATGTTATAGCATAAGCTTCTGCATATTACCAATAAAAGGCCTTTATAGAACATCCTTATGTATGCTGTCAGCTCCATGAAGTAGGAGCAATCAGTATTTTGTGCAAAATGAACCATATTATCCTCATTAATAAAAGGACCAACCTATCAGGTCTGCAACTATTATGAGCAACAGAGGGAATTTCACACTCCTAAGCAGGAGCTTACCGTTGACTTACGATTGTATCCTTTTATAAGCCAAAAGTATAGTGTGGTCTAGTATTTGATACAAGACTAGACCAAGACTCAGATGTTTCACTGAATTATTTATGACCTGGGGCAGATACACCTGCTCTCCCTGCCTTTCTCACTTCTCACTCTTTGTATGTCTCTCTTTTTCAATGGGAAACTTTTTGGTAGAGACTTCTTTCTTTATGTATGACACCGAGCACAGAAAAGCCTCAGTTTTAAGCAGAGACTCCAAAATGGTAATATCAACAATAAACAACATCTACAACACCGTACAAATGGCTGCAAAATGGTATATAGAAAARCAATGTGGAAACAAATTAATTTGAGATATTTAAGGTTCAGAAAATTTGATGATTCAGTCTAATTGGACATATTAAGCAAACTATATTCAAGGGATATGCTCCTGGCAGGCTGTAAAAGCCTTTTTTTTTTCCCTTTTAAAATGAGAAATCTGGTTAATTAAATTTACTTACTAAACAGCTTGTATTACAACAGTAGAAAATGACAGATGTCTTTCATAAAATTAGTCATATTGTGGTAATTTTCTCCTCTCCCCCAAATATTGTGTGATTATGGACATATTTTCTCCTGTTAAAAAGCTATCTGTCATAATTGCTAACAAATTCAATGCAAAAAATGTTCTGAAAGAAAAGGTGTTCTGCATGAAATGTAGAAAAGTTTTTCTGTGACACATTTCCTCATTGCAACTTTATTCTGTGGGCTGTTAGCTGCTTGCAGAATACTGCATAATTTTAAAGGCTTATACTTATAAAGGCCAATCATGTATTAATTCATTTGGTATTCATTGAGAGACCTTTAATCATGATGGATTAATTTATTATAAATGCGGATATAATATGTTATTTCATAATATCACCACTGTAATTTGGCAATTAAACAGTCTGTTATTATTTCAATCACTGCCCAGATCTTTATCATGATACAATGTTTTGCTCCACAGTGAATTATTTTATGTTACATATAGGACAATGGATTTTTTTGAAGAGTGAACCTTTGGGGAAGCAGAAATATATAAGATAATACTTTGCTCTGATATACTCCTTTGTCTCTGAGATGATTCATCCTAAATACTTAGAGCCAGCTAGTCAGAGGCTTGAAGTGATTACAGGTCTGATCCAAAGCTTGCTGAAGTCAATGCTGCACTCAGCATCTTAGACCGTATCGTGAGTGAGAGGGGTGTAAATACTTAGCAAGAAAAGGACACGAAGAGGACAAAAATCAGGCAGGTACACCAATTAAGTGCAATCTGGGGTAAGAAGCAGAAATGGTCAGGTACAAGAAAATCTAACCTGTTATTTTTTGAAAGCTGAGCGAGACTCCATTAGTGCTAACCTGTACTCCTGCTCCCTAGACAGACAAATATAGGGCTTTCCAAAGGGCCTGGCATGAGGCCATTATACCCCCATTCTTGAACTGCATTCTTGCACAATACTTATGCTTTCTGACACTTTCAACTCAGAAGAGGAATTGGGGTGCATTTATGCTGGTCCAATTTTACCAAATGTCAGACATCTAAACGTTACGGTGACCCACATGGAATGACCCCAGAGAGAATCTGGCTCAGAAGGGTAATTTCCATATTACAGATGTGCAAACCGAGATCCTTGGAAAAGAGGTATCTTGCTTTGGTACCTACAGTAAGTGTGGAAAGATAAGAGGCAGAATCCCTGGAAAATGATATTCAACTGTTTCTCTTTGTTCTAACCACTTGGCCTCATTTCTTTCTCTAGCACGTGCTGTTGTCATGTTTGAATTGACGCCATAGCAGCATATAACTGCTCCACTTGCCACAAATTCTAAAGCTTTTTTTTTTGAGAGGGGAAAAAAWGGTAGAAGTTGCCAAGTCTGTATCTCTGACCGGACACTAGAGAACAAATTGATCTGTTACTTTGAGCTCATTTTTTAAACTCCCTCTATTGACATTTAAGTAACTGATTCTTCCCCATCATTGTTAGCTGTCTTTTTTCCTGCCTGTCAAGAGCTTGCTAAATTAAGATTCACAACCCAGGATAGTTTTCATATGAACCCAAAAGGAGTCAATATATTTACTTAGATAAATGGTTATTTTACAAGGTAGTGTAAAATGCATAATTTTCTGTGGTATATAAAGCCATGAAGCACAATCCATCATGAGTGACTCATTTAATCTCTGATGTAACACTGGATGCCTTCTTCAAAGAGCAATCTGGAATAAGTGATTCATATTAGGAGATCTGGAAAAAAGCTGCACAGAGAGCAAGTGAAGAGATTAGAATCAAAATTATGATAATGTATACTCGATCATGTGATAGAGATCACGAAATCCTGTTAAATCCTCCAGTGTATCACCCTCCCTGTCCAGGATTCACCCCCTCAAGAGCATTTTCTACTGCTTTTCCTTCTCACATTTGGACTGGATAACAGAGCTATCTGCAACCAGAGATGAAGAACATTTTTACAGGCTAACAAATCTACTAGAACCAATGGTTTTAATCTCTCCTTGGCTACAGAATCAAAGCCAAGTTCTCTGCAGGTGTAAATGGGATCTGCTCCACTGCCTTAGGTGGAGTTTCACTCATTTACACCATTAAAGAATTTGGCACCAAGGATGTTGAGATCAAAAGGTTCCAGCTGGCAAAGGGATGTGCAGAAGAGAATCTGTCTGGGGAAATATTCTGGGAACACTTATCTATCCTGTGGAAAGAGGACTTATTTTTCCTCAGAGGAGTCTGGTATTGATAAATCCAAATTATATTAAATTTTGGGACATCTCTTCTGACCCTGCTAATTCTAAACTGGCCAGCTACATAGGAAGCCTGCCAAAACCCTGCAGAAGGAAAGCACAGTGATGTGGTCCTCTATGTGCATTTTCACATCATCATATTATATGCATATTGTGTGTTTTTATTTTCCACTGACATAACACTTATTGGTGGTCTGTATTGTTCATTTAATAAAACCAGGATTGGAACATGTCCTGCGATAGCTTCTTGCACAACATGCACCAAAAGAAATAGCATTATTAGTAGATGTGTCTGCATGATGCCACCTGCTGCATTGCCAGAAATAATTTTCACCTAAATTGGAGTTTCTGCATATGCAATGAAGCCTTTGCCATTATTATTTCAGAGACAACTAAGAAAGATCTGTTTATTTGTTAATAATCATTTTGGGAAATATGGGAAGCAGTGAAATATCAAGACTCAATTAGAAAAATTATCTAAACTGACATTTCAAGTGAGTAGAATAACACAACCCCCGCTCCCTCACCCCCTCCTGCTCTGTTAAATGTATGCAGCTGACTTTTCCAAAAGGACAGCATCAGTATATTTACGCTTTTATATCTTTGGATGCTTGTTCAGAATCCAATTTGCTCCTGGACAAGGGTGTATTGATGAGTACCTGGTGTGTTTATTTGGATGGATACAGACGTGCTTGATCTGAAAGCCGGCTCTACTCCAGCAGCCCTCATCAGGTCTCATTAGCTCAGTACCAACAGCCAGCCTTCTTTCCTCTAATGAAGGCGGAAAGTTTCCTTGCCTCTGCCCACACCCCTTCAGGTAACAGGAGGGTTTTGCACCAGGGTTGCACCAGGTTAGATCAGATGTCTATTCAACTCACTGTCCTGTCTCCATCAGTGGTCAATAGTGGATGCCTAGAGCAGGTTGTAAGAGTAAAGCAAGCTTATAATACTTACCCATCTTCCAAAAATTTGTGGTTCAGGGATGTCCTGTAGATATATCCACACACTGAATTTTTATTACGCAGGTTAGGGATATACTTTTATATTTGAAAACATCCTACTTAATCTGTACAGTCACCTGCTAGCAATTATTCCCATCTCCTCTTTTCAGGTTCCCTATAACATGCTTGGCAAGGTATGAAACTGCACCCATCTCAAGTTCAAATTGGAGCGGGTGAGTATTCTGGAGAGGAGAGTCCCTTTGTTCTGTGTTTCTATTAGTTATGTCTATACTAATAAAAAAAATCAAGGCCAGGGTYGCAGCTTAAGCACTATTGCCTAATCATAGACATCTAGTTGATAGTGTGCTCCCCTGCAGAGCTTTGGGTTGTACCAACTAACACTCTCCTTCAAAATGTTCGAGCTTGGGTTGAGGGACAGCAGGTACCAACAGCAAGGTTGGATGCTGTCAGTCTGTCTGGGGTTGCAGGGAGTGTACGCAGATGATTATGAGCTGTGCCATGGCAACAGGCCTTAGGGCTATAGGGTGGTCCTTGACTGTTTTATTCCACAGTACTGACATAATCGTAAAGGCATGCCCACAAGTAAGGTATTGACAAYGCAGTAACATGAACCACCATCACCAGGACTTTCAAAACCAGTTTTATTACCTTCCTGAGAACAAGTTTTCCTGCCCAGGAAAATTAATTTTAAGGCAATGAAAGAAGCTGTATAAAGAAACTTGGAGACATGGAGGATCTTTTGAGTTAAGAAGTTCCCCAAACCAGTTTTGCAGCATGTGAAAATGAGTTCCTTTTGAAGTATTTCCTGTCCTGCTTCCATGTCATTTAATTTGTCCTAACGTATTTTGTGATACTTATGCAGAGACATACATTTATATAAGACAAACAACTAGTAGGGGTCAGGGATTACCATTTTTGTTCTAGTAAAATCTTTGAAGACTAACTCATACGAATTTGTGAATCACACTTCATGAGAAAGGCTTCCCTGAGGTTTTTAATAGTTTGAGGTATGAAGTTGATTGGAAATAACAGAAAAAAGAACTGCTTCTGTGTGTTCATTCTTGTATTCAACCAAAGATAAGTAKCTGCAGCACAAAAGTATATTCCTTTACTGTTGAAAGAGAAGGACAGAAAGAAAATTAAACTATGGCAATGTTTTTCTGTTTTATGGTGGTCAGCTTGTCTTCACTTACATAAGGCGTTGATTATCCTTGTTCTAAATTATACAGCTTTTTAGATAAACACATCAACTGATGATATCCCGTGTTTTTCCAAATGGTGATATCTGAGCTTATGAAATGTCCTGAAAGGCAAGAAAAATGTATCTGAAGAAAAGGAGTACATGGACAGAGTATTGCTTTCCAGAAAATCACTTTATTGGCTTATTTGAACTCAGAATTTGCAATTCTGCTGCAAAGCAGCAGCATCTGGATCTTTGTATGTCAGCAGTTAGAACTGGGAGAATTTTTAATACAGAGGTACAGAATCGAACAATATAGAGGTCTAATGCTCATATTCTTTATTATATTGACTACTACCTGTCTGCACAAAACTTTGAACTACTGCATCCATATAAGCAAGTTTGAAACCTCTAAAACAAGACAGGATGCTTTGCTGCAAGAATACACTTAACCTATGCTACAGCCTTCCAGAATATGGTTATCCCTGGAGTAGGAATTCCTGGCTAAAATTATTTTGTCTGTGTTATGCAAGAAGTTGTACATGTTGGATCAGTAACTTCTATCATCCTTAAAGATTAGTCAGGCTCTAGAGACTACCATTTGCCATTCTGGGACAGATGCTCAGCAGACTTCAAGGGGTCACTCTGATTTATATCAGCCGAAAGTCTGGCAGGCTTATGTGAGTGGAACTTCAGTGGTTCTCAAGAAAACAAAACTGAAATGAGCACTAACATAAAAACCCTACATTTTAATGTAGTCCTGATGATGTGGGTATAAATACACTTGTGTGCTCAAAACAAGATGGTTGGTGGGTTTAGTAAAGTCTGTCTATTTTTTCTGGGTTTATTCATAATTCATTTATTAATAAAGATGTCAGCTGTGGTGGAGTCTTTATCCTACCATAACAGGAGCTCCTGGCTTCATAACTTCATTGGAGCAACCCAAATGATGAATATGAGCTGAAGAATAGAAGCCAAATCCTTCTAGGCGCTGTATATTTGTGCTTGCCAGAAAAAATATGGCCAGTCGAAGGAGCAGGAGGTGAAAAGTAGCCACCTCTGTTTTGGTGCTTCTCAAAGTCCACTGAGGCCACTATGCAAGCCTTTCATACTTGCAGCTATGTAAGTACCTTCTGAAGCTCGATACAGGAATTGGGGGGCAGCAGAGACTGCTTATTTATGAGTTACTTAGCAGTCCCTGATGCAGCAGTTGCCATAATGCATAGCCTCGATGTTTCTTATTCATACTCCTGGCAAGAATTATCCTCATGGGGAGCTGTGCTTTCGGATGTTGCTGGCCAGAATACGAGCGTACTTTACTGCTTCTCTTGCAGAGTATGAGTATATTCACTCTGGGGGCAATTTTAGCATTTGGCCCTATGCCTGGACATCATTACTATTGGGCACTTACACTGAACACAATCACGCTGACCAAAGTCTGTACTGAAAAGATTACATTCTCCCAAACCAATATTTTCAATTTGGCCCTCATGCTTCTGACAGCAGGAAACTTTTGGAAACACCATAGGCAGTGTTTGCTGTAAACAGCTTTACCTGAAAAACCTGATGAATATCACAGGTTTCATGAAAGCAAGATAATGCAGAAATACAGTACCTTCTAGTTAAGTGGGATGAGCTGAAGTGAAGCAGTTAAACAATATGTGCTCCACATGGCACAAAAGCTCAAACTGCCTTTAAACAGCTCTTCTAAGAAAGCACCTGGTTAAAGAGTTTGGGGCAAACCAACAGAATTTACTTTAACTACAGAGAAGAATATTTTCCCTCTTCTGCTGCAAACAGTTTACTTTTTATAAATTTTAAAATTCTACTTAGAAATGGGACTGACAATCAGACAGCAGCACCACATGTGAGTGTACCCTGAATCTAAAAAGGGAGGGAGCTTTGAATTTCAGGCTGCAAGTATTCCTATTCATATCACAATTGCAGTAAAGTGTTTTGCTATATCTGGTCATAAAGAGGTATAAAGCAGCTAAAAAAAGGGGTATAAATCTGATTATCACCACTTTTATTGTGTCTCAAGGCATTGAATTTCCAGAAACTGTACTTGTTAGTTTGCTTGGCAGAGGGGATTGACTGAAAAAATATGATAATACTCCAGCAACAAAACACTTACTTACTTGCTGAACTGAAAGCATTTCTGTGGTTGCAGTGGCTTCTATGGGACTATTCCCATACCATAATCTTAAGCACATAATTAAGGGCTTTACTGGATCAGTGCCTGAACAACCAGTGCTGATTTCTATTGAATGCACATTATGTTAGGGACCAATTGTAAGCTCATTAGAATGAACAGAAAGGATCCAGCAGACATTGGACCAAGCCTCGTCTCAGGACTTTCATCAGAGAAACAACATTGYCTCTTGTTTACCCTTTCACAGGTCACTGAGTTCCCAGACTTTGAGTCATTGATTACATYGTATTATCAATGAAGTTAGAGATTTGCCATCGACTTAAATGGGTACAGGGTAGGGCATGAGGAAACAAAAAGCAGAATCATGTACAATTTGTGATTCTGGATATTGGGTACTTAAAAAGCAAACAAGAAAGCAGGCATGCTCATGAATTCATGGACACAGAATAGCCCCTGTTTTAGAGCATTGTGTGTGCGATGCAATGTGTTTGATAATGTACATTGCATTTCTTTGGAACAGCACTGGATACGACTTTTACCCTCCCTCCCCTTCCCTCAATGCCCAGACTAATAAATCTCCCATTTGTCTCACCTGTAGTTACAATAAAGCTGTTCTCAACAGTGTTAACATCTGCCATGGTCATTCTTCTGGGGTGAGAAAGGCAGAACATTTTCATTGCTCGTTCATTTGTGAACACTAGTTAAGTAAAGCTGTCACTTGTGTCCAATTATGGGCGAGGATTTTATAGCACAGTCTCCTTCCTAAAGCTAAACTGACATGGCCAAGCCCCATTTTATAGGCATTCTTAAATTCTTCCCAGCCATATTTAAAATCCTTATGCTAAGAGATGGCAGGTGCCATGTGTTTTCACAGCTACATGAACAAATGCAATTTTGTGGCAACTTGACCATGCCAGTGAAGCAGTAAATTTCTGTAATCTCTATGGTTAAGAATTTCACACAGGACTTTGCTGGGAATATGTAAAGCCCATTAGTACAGGAGCATGATGAAGATAAAATTAGAATACCTTTACAGTAAAAGCCAAAAAAAAAGACTAAAGTCTGGGGATTTTTTTCACTCCTGAAGCAATGAAACATGTCAAAGGAAAATGCTGAAATAGATAAAAAAGCTTCACTGGGCTCACCCAGCCTAGTCTTCTTTTCAAATGATGGCCACCAATTTAGGTGAGAAGTGATAATTTGGCTTACACAAGTGCTAACATAGGCTTATCCTAAAGCATAACTGGGATGCAAAACTTTACAAATCTCTTTTCCAAACCCTTACTCCCTGTTACAGTACACTTACACTGGGATAATTGTCCTCACATATCTTTTTGYCTGCTTAGGGAGATGATAGCCAAAACTTTCCTAGTTCCTAGCGTGCGCAAGTCWCGATGGTGTATCCGCACACCAGTCGTTAGTTGTTTCACTCAAGCCTGGGAGATCTGCATTTACCAGCATGAGCTTTGCTGTTGGAACTGAGACACCTTGGTGTTACCCAGGGCTGCCAAAGACCCCTCAGCTTCAGCAGCTCAGCCAGCGTGAGGGTTGGGTGCATGTTGTATCACGTGTAGAGCCAGAGGGTCTGTGCAGGGGGTAAGATCATTGACTTAACCTGCTTTGGAAAGGGATGTATGCTGAAAAATGGAACTAACACCACTTTCCCTCCTCCCCAGCTCTTCAGCAAACTCCTCAGGACTCCACAGTGGATCTCAGGGGTACCGCTGCCAGGGGACAGTTTTAYACACAGGCAGAGCCAGGATTGGGTCTCCGGTCTCCAACAGATCCTGAGACAGCTGTTAGATTTTGCAACAGGGTATCTCAATTACCAGCAGCAAGCAGATGAAAAACAGCAGTTAGATCCTGCACAAATTCATATAGTATTGTTTTTCTGACCTGTAAGTCATTTCAGTAGATATTTCCCAGATTTCCTATAAAATCATGTGAGCTATAGATTTTTTTTTTCTTTAAAAAAGAAAGATGTGATTCCAGCATAATCACCTCACTCCAGGGACTGGATCTTCTGGAAAGTAAAGAAAACAACCTGCTCAGAGTACAATACTAGGGAGAGGATTGCATTACAGATTGCTCACAGACTTCTCCAGCAGAAACCACTCCTGCAGGTTTTACCACAGGGTTTGGGCAAACCCCCTAAAGAACACAGATCAAAGGAGAAAACATCTTTGAATGCTTACGGTTTGTTGTGAGACAGAAGTGTTTTGAAAGTTACACTTAGCAGCTCCCTCAATCTCTTAAGACTTCACGCAAGCAAGCAAGGTTGGGGAGATCAGCTCAGATGCTTCTACACTCTGTGTGGCTGCACTGAAGCCAAAAAGGCTATTCACTGAGTGGCCCTTTGAAGTCAGTGGAGTTTTGTCATTGATTTTGAGAGGTCCAGGGTTTCATTCACAGTGTGTAAGGTTAAGCATGTGTGTAAGTCCTTGCAAGATCAAGGCTTAAATGTGTAAACCTGTTCAGCAAGAGTACCCAGCCTTTAATGCCCTGTGAATGTGGTGTCTCTTACTGCGTGACACTGGGTAGGCTGCTATTGCTCTTCAGTCAAGCGCGAAAGCTTAGTTTAGTATGCATATGTCCTTCATACTTGTCAGTGACTTAGGATACAGCAAAAGAAAGACGTTAGTAGAGCTGCTTTTTAATGGAGTGCCTATGGAAAACATTGACTGCATCAGATTGATTAAGAGCCACTATTAATCTCTACTTCTGTCTCTTGTTATCCAAAATGCAGGCAACAGGCTTTCTGGATTGCTCACTATGTCAGTGGCTTGTACAGCGCTTATACATTAATCACTGAAAATAGCAAATGTGTAAGAGATCAAATCCTATGTTCAAAGCTGTTATTATGTGAGCAGTTCTATTGCGTATTATCACACTTTCTGCATGCTTCAAAATCCGGCCACTGTCCTTGTCTGAATAAAGACTATTTCTGCAAAACACTGCAGAACGCAGGTTCAGAATAGAGCTACCTCAATCATGCCTGATGATCAACCATTTTATATTTAAATGAATGGTAGAATCCAGTTTCTCTAACTTAAACCAAACCCACACTTAATTTTTAGGATACTGAAGGTTACTTAGGTGAAGAGAGAAATTAATCCTAAGGGAGACCATGTTTGTCTGATGTAYACTGTGTCCATATTGCTGAATGTCTTAGTATCTCGTGCGGTCTTACGTCTCTAACAGCCATACTGTGTATTTATACATATATATTAATATATATTTATGTGCTGACAAGTTTACTTCTGAAATTAATCAAATTTTCCTTAAAGATAAACCTGACTGTGATGCTGGTTATGGTCATCCTTAGGTATCACTTCCTCTAGACCTCACAAACAAGGCTGCTCTGACACTGGCTCCCTCTGCTCCTTTCAACCCTCTGTTCAAGCGGGCTGTGAGCCCACTAGCATCACCCACAACCCTTCATGCCATGCACTCGGGCACAAAAGCAAATGCCTGGGGCCAAGCACAGGGCCAAGAGGACACAACTAGCCCCTCCACAGATGGCCAGGTGAGATGTGGAGGTGAGGTACACTGTRACACTTGGGAGATGGGGATCGCTCTGCAGCAGATACTTTTAGCACTGTAAATGCAGCCTTAGCTGTACAAATTCAGGAAGCCAAATTGTCTGTCTGGAAGCTTTCAAATGCTCATAGCTTCCTCTGGGTAAGGGAACTTATATCAGGAGCATCAGTTCATTAAAATGCTGGTGCCTAAATTAGGTAGACTTCATTGTACTCATGGAGTTTTCTGACTTTTAGATTTTTTAAAGCATTGCAGCATAACTTTTAAATGCCACTCRTCTGCAAAGTAGAACAAATAAGCCAATCACAGCACCTCCTTTCACTAGATCAGTTCAGCCTAATAAAAGTAGCCATGAGGAACAAGATTAATTGTACGTTAAACACGCTGCCTGGAACGCACTTGTGACAGCATCCCCCCAGCAGCTCTTGAGAACTAATGAAATATGTGAGTGACTTACCCTGCCTATGCAATCCAGTCCTAATTTCACTATGATTAGCCTTGTTTTAAGCCCACTGCCAGGTATATGAGGCTCAGTAAGTCAATAGTACTATGACTGTTTTTCAAGGTATGTAATTTACTGAGTTTTAAGCACTCTGTCTTCATGAAGTAGTTACAAGAGAAGCCAAGCAGATGAGGAAAAGATGTCTAAATTAAGCAATGCAACAGTAYGGTTAATTAAGAAAATTTGAGGAGGAGAGGCGGTTAAATGATCTAAGTCTTGAACGTGATGTCCTTCAGTGGGATTCAAAGAAAATAGACATTTAAAATAGGTCAGATAAATCACTCCCTGAAAGCTCCTGCTTGTTTCCTCTCACTGTAATGGGACCCTGAGGTGGTTAGCTCAGATGTAGGTGTCTACAGMATAGGTATCTAAATTTGGATGAGATGAACCCTACCTCTGCTGCCCAAATGCCATGAACAGAGAGCAAACACTTATATGGGCCATATACAGGCAGTTGGAGATTTCAGTTTGAGAAAGCAAATTAAAAAAATATATATGCAGAGCTTTTGGGTTGCTCCCACTTTGTTACCATCCCCAAGGAAGATGACAGTATGGGTCTTTAACAATGGGAGTAGGAAAGATGTGGCTCCAAGAGCTCTCTGAGCACATCAGCCTTAGGACGGGAGCCTCACAGGCCACGGGAGACACAAAGCAACCAAGGAAGACTTTGTGTGATAATTATAGCCTAGAACTGAGCTCTCTGGGGCTCTACTTCTCTTTTTGCTTTGTTTCATTCTTGCTAATATTTTACTGTTTATCTTAATAGAATAAAATATTTATCTATATTCTTAATTCATACCTAGTGATCTGATAAATACAGTGTGCTCTATTGCCTTGGGAGTGATGAAAGTAATTAGGAGGTATTAGATTATTTTTAGGGTTTCCTATACCACACACAGGGTTAGGAGTCCCAAGGAGTCTACAGCGAACCATGCACACAACACCAGGAGATGAAGGACATGTGACTGGCTGCCAGCCTTGTGGAAGGAGTGTGTCTTGGCAAGTGTTGGCCCAATATGTTATCAATCAGCTAGTGGGGGAGGACCAGAGACTTGGGGTCACTCTGAGCCAGGTACAGCAGTCTTGCTTCATTTGGTGATGTAGAGCTTCAAGAGTGGTTCTTGCTTAAAGAAGACCGTAGCTAATTTGTTAAATCAAATGGAAACACAACAAGCCCCTTATAATGCCATAAATCATTTGCAGYTAGAAGATAAATGTAAAAGTCTTTYGTTACGAGAATGAAAAAAAAAAATCCTCAGARGTTAAAATCTAAGCATTTTGTCATGACCCTATGATACTTCAGTTCAGCTGACCAGAAATGTAACTTTAATAAATAATCCAATTCAGGGAAAGAGGTGCTATGGCATGTTCTTAAGTACTTCTGCAGAGTCCTGAGAAAAGTCTGAGAACCTGGCCTCTCTCAGGAGAAAGAAAGAAGCTGATGAAATCCCATCATTATTGCCCGTGGCAAGTCTGTGATTTACTCCAATTCTACTTGCTGCATGCAACTCAGACTTGCAGTGACTTTATATGGAGAGTTGGAGATGTGGAAGAAATACAGAATTATGCCAGCTTTTTCCTGTAAAGWAAATTCATAGCTATGTTATCAAAGTTTCTAATTATAAAATTTCTTTAATATTTTATTAATAGGAGGTGAAGGAAGATGCCAACTTATAGCATTTCACAAGTAAGATTATGGGTTGATTTCTGATTGGATGACAGGGCCCTAATAATAAAACTTATAATTTTATACTACATTCCTCCAGTGATGATAGAAGTTCTTTGTGCATAATAGCACCATTTCTATTCAGGAATCTTGTTAACAGTTGTAAACTCTGATTATCATTTTTATTAGCCTAGTATTTTCTTATTTCTGTGTTACTGACAGGAAATTACAGCAAGTTTTCTGGCTTGCTTTTTTTTGTTACAATGAAAACAATTCCATTCAACTAGAAATTTCCAAGCACTACGTAGAAGACAGTATTTCTAGAAGCCAAAAGCAATTTAATTTGCACAGATTAATTAAAAATATGTATATTTAAAGACTAAATTCAAAGAGAAAGTAGACTGGTAGGTTGGGTTAGGGTGGTGTTTTTTTTTTTAAAGGTACAAATGTCTGGCTTTTTATACTTTATGACTTTTGGAACAAATTGTTGTCACCAAACTCAACATCTAAACTTGGTTGCACTACGTTTTCATGTTGCCTCATAACAGCAGCTTTGACATAGCCTCTACAACTGAATACCCCTGGCTGCATTCAGGCTCTACTCCATGCAGCCTTGCCCGTTGCTGAAATGCCCACCATGGGCAGTGGGAATCAACCACCATGGACTTCTCATGGCTTTGGGTGATTAGGAAACTCAAATGAGAGTATTGGTAGTTGTTTCACCCCATTAGGCCACTTGAGTGTTGTAAAAGCACTGTTTCTAGGAGAATGTGAGACTATAGCTGCATAATTTACTGTCAACAGCCTACAGTTTATTCATATTACATCAGATACGCTTCTAACTGTCAGTTGATACTGAGTGAATAAAAACTTATTTCCATAACAAGAACACTGAATTCAATCCTTTTCTTCTCTGGTTATAAATGGATGGGAGTTTAGGATTACAAGGGACAAAGCCTAATTTTCTGGGCCTTGCAGACCTTGGTGTTGGGGTGGGGGGAGGCTAGTTGTCAGGGCAAAAGCAGGATGTGGGAGCTACGATGACCTCATTTCACAAGACACCAGCATTTTCTGCACAAGCAAAATAAACCTTCAGAAAAGTRTTGCAGTGCTTGAAATTGAGGCTGAAATAGGGAGTGATGAACTTCTGCAAGTGCAGCGCCCTTAACCCTGTGCCCTAACAAAGTTGTTGYAAAAGAATGTGATTTTCCATATGGCATTGGCACGTCCTCTCCTTCTCTCCAGGGACACGTAAGGGAGTCTGTGTTTAATCCCTGACTGCTCCTCATCTCCCCTCTCCTTGCACAATTTCGCTCCTGTGATCACATTATGCATTTGGCAAAACAGACCTTGGAGTCTGGAAAATCTGATGTATCAATCTGCAGATGATGAATTTCAAGACTTTTTTTTTTTTTTTTTTTAAAATATTAAGGAAAACAGCTTTCAAGGAGCTAGAGGACTGAATCACACTGGCTTTCTAACTCCATTAGACTTCTCCGAAAAATCCCATCCTATGTTCAAAAAGTTTTCCTTAGCATGGCCCCAAACCTGTGAACAACTAGCTGTAAGGATAGTGTTTATTCATGTAGTTTATTCTAAATATTTCAGTAAAAGCCTACATGATCCAGTMTTAAGTGTAACAACAACGAATTGCAGTTAGGAAAAGAGAGATAGTTCAGCAATCATAAGATCCAGTTCTGYTAGTACTCAGTAATTTCCTCTTAAATACAGGACAAGCTCAGCCTTCCTGTTGATTTCAGTAGGTGTTGTAGCATTTAATACTTGGCAGAATTACATCCAGAAAGCCTGAGAAAAAACCATCACCTTGTAAGTTTTACAAGGGTAAACACAAAGCAAAAGCAAAACACATCTCATTTTCTAAAAAAAGTAAAATAATAATGTATTAGTGTCAGAAAAAGACGAGAAAGCAGACCTTGGAAATCAGGGGACTTGCAAGGCAGGAACTGCAACATGTATAATACAGATCTGATTGTATCTGGCAGGCTTCTATTCATAGGAAACTATCCACAGCATCAAACTCATTCTTTACAAAAGCAACGCTTAGTATTTCATCTCAAAGTTTGTCAGCTTCTTGCAATTAGCTACTACAATGGTATGACAAGATATGAAGTGGAACATCCCTTCCCCCTTTCTCCAGAAGAACAATGCAAGGGACAGCAAGAACTTTACCCAGCACTGGACAACAATAAATCCTGGGTACACTGGCCCCACTCGATGCAAGCTGAAAAATATTTATTTATTTTTTTAAAAAGTTTCAGTGTTGCTCTTCCCTACCTAGTAAACAGCTGAACAGGCAGGATGATACCCAAGACCATCTCCTCCACCCTCATCTCCACCCCCGTTGTATCAGTGCTTCAGGCAAYGTTCGGGAAAAAAAATCACACAGACAAATCCCCCAACTCAAGTATCTTTTCTGATAGGAGCATGGAACAGTAACCAAAAAACAATCAAGTCCTCATTGTCATAGTGCGACAATCACAGCACCGCTTCTGTTGAGCAAATAGTCAATTCACAGAGAGAAAAGCATCGTGAGGACAGACACGAAAGCTGTTATTATCCATTTTAAGTAATAGGAGAAGGTCACATATCAAGCAGTTACACCTTTTCATTACATCCTAACCCTCCACAGCAGGGGAAGCACACTTATGACTGCGTTAGATATACAAAAGCTTTCAGCTCCAAAAAAGGAAAAGAAAAGATGGGGAAGGGGAAAAAAAAAATTAAATTCATCTTACCAGCACGGTGCAGCACCAACTTGCTTGAAGGAATGTTGCCTTTACAGGTTTCTCTTTTAATTATCCTGGAAGCAGAAGGGGGAAAAAAAAAAGAAGACGACGAAGCAGGGTTGTTAAATTAGCGTGTGCTAGAATCTTTTCAGTTTGTCGCAGAGTAGAAAAAAAAAAAAAAAAAAAAAAAAAAAAGAAAAAAGGCACGCAAAGAAAGAAAGAAAAAAAAGAAAAAGAAAGCTCAGTAATTTAAATTTGCTGTCAGTTCAGGCAGCATCGCTCTGTCCCGCCCCTCTTCCCACTGGGTTCTACTACCTGCAGGGCTGCAACTGACAGCTACTGTGCAAACAAAAAAAAAGGCAAAAAGCATGCTGGGACCATGCTGTCTGCTGTCTGAATCTCTCTCCACTTCTGATGACTGAAAATCATTAGTGGAAAGGTTCTGTTGTTGTTTGCTGGGATTTTTAAGTTGGGTTCTTTGCATGAAATTTAATTTATTTTTAATTGATACGACGCAGCACGTGACAGAAACTGGTGGTTGTGTTTCTCAGCTCTGCTCAGAATGGAAACTAACCTGAACAGATTGATTTTAACAGTATGGTATATGTAGAATATACACAGATATTTGCCATGTTGCACTTCGCAGGCATGCATTCAGCCCTTCCTGTAGTACTGTGTAAAAAATGTTTGTTTGAATGGAAAGTCAGGAAAGCGTTTCAACAGAAAGCAGTTATAAACCCTGGCACTCAAAAAAGTTGCCAGTATTGTTTTTGCTCTGCTTTTAAGTTTTCCTTCTAAACTTTTTCAGATCATTTTTGAGCACAAAAAGTAACAGAAGTCAGAAGCATAATGAACAACTGGCACAACACTCAYGTAAAAAGGACGAACTAACAATCACAGTACACAGAAAGCTATGTTTCTAACCAGATGTTTAAAACCATTTTTGAAAGTCTGTGCTAGTGACTATTAGCAGACTGCATACATCATATGAGTGTGAAATATTTGATGAAAACTAACAAGAAAAACAAGTACAAAAGCTATAAACGCATTTTATAGCTATTTTAATCGTTGCTAACAGGCTTTTAGCAACAGGGCTAAAATCATCCTTCCAAAACAAAGAGARGCATAATCTATAACTTCTAACTATAAGTGTATTCGCTAAAATATGGTTCCCACCTAATTATAAAATAAAATTAAGAGAGTGAAATGATGTTTTTCCTTAATACTTTAGAACTAATTGCTTGGATCATGCCACAGTAAATATGCAACATTTGTATTCAGTTATTGCTCTACTTATGTGTGTAACCATAAAATAAAAAGCTGAAATGTTTAAACTTAATTAAATTAATCTCTGTTTTACTCGAAGTTTGTCATTTACACAGGAAGAGACACATGCATGCTGAACATGCCTGCCATAGACAATTGGCTTCTAACGAGATTTTTAAAAACTCTGCAGAAACTAATTGCTAGTATGCCTGCATCCCTTCTACTTACTCATCGAAGTAGATCTGATAGGGTGACTCCTACCACCAGGAGTTGCACAACAGGGCTCAAGGTGTAGGGTCTGCCCTATAGCCCTYGTAAGACTCCTGTTCATGAACAGACAGCCATGTTAAATTGGTACCACAGTCAACTTTTAAGCTGCTTTTCTTCTCTTTTAAAGCCTCCAGACCCTTTTAACCGGTGACCATCTGAAGCCATTTCTACAGAAATCTCCCACCATTCCAGATATGAGGTTTAAATTGGCATGGCTGAGAACCATCTCTTTGCAAAGTTCACCAAGATCTCTTAGCAGACTCATGCTGTCTACAAGAATTTTTGCTATCCCCTGTGGGTTCAGTCTCAGTGTAGAGGGAAAAGACAGCATAGAGAGTTGTCTTCGAAATGGAAGTACAAATATATAAGGACAGTGAACATAATTCAGAAGAGGTGCAACAGTAGATTCCCCAAGTAGTCACAGCAAAAATGCATTTTTCCACTAGAATTTGCTCTCATTTACACTTGTGTGGCTTTAAAGCCCTATTTTTATGCTAGTAAAGTGTTTTAGTATAAGTTTTCATCCAAGTTCAGTGTCTCCTGGCTCCCTGTCCTTTGTTTTAACCGCAAGACTTTCCTTCTTTTTGCTCCTTGTTAAGAAGAAAAAATGGTAAATGGTAAAAAAAAAAAAAGTGTTCTTGATGATTTGACAGCATTTAATCCTTATTTTGGTATCTTCATGCACACATACACACACACACACATGCTCAATTTCAAAATTCCGTTAAATCCAACTAACTTATTATCCTTCTATATCTCCTTGCAAAAGTCAAGGGTGGCCTGTTTTTAATGCACTTGGCATTTTAAGCAAGGCACTCAGACCTTCAAAAGACAAATAATTGAACTTTGCCTTTAATGGAATACAGTAGTGCACTAAATAACAAAAACTAAAACCGCTAGATTTAGCAAGTAGATACAGTCAAGAAGGCAATTTGACTAATTGGTTGAGAAAATGCACAAGAGCTCATAAAATCAAACATTTATAGAAACACCTTGCTTTGCTATTAACTTGAAATAAAAATAGTGGTAAAGTAAGCTGTTAATATCCACCTTTTCTCCTGTAAAGGACACAAGAAAACACAAGAACAAACATTGAGGTGTTTAGAAGAGCACAGTCTGGTTGAAGTCAGTGGAAGCTTCATTCATTTTAAGGTTTTCGTGATGCTGTATGTTACTATTAACCATTCAATGTCTCTGTTAAAATCTAATTTTGATTAAGGGTCGTAGGCTTTGGACTCTAGAAGTAAGTTAGGTACTATGGGAAACATAATACTTTTTTTGTGGTTCTATAGTCAGTTTTTAATGAATCAGTTAAATTAAAGAAGCATTAATTAATGGAGGTTTCCTACTATATAATGCAACAGAAAGTATCTAATTAACCTTTGTATCCTTTACAAAACACCATCAAGTGAAGCATTTTCTGGTCTTGTTTTGGTGAGGAACATTTTTGCCTTTAACTTCAGTGGAGTTCATATTGACTGTTTTGGGKTTTTTTTTTCCACAAATTTTCATGTCATTGATCATCAAGGATTAGCTCCTAAAAACACTGAAACCATTTTGTAAATTTCCATTCCTTTTAAAAAAAAAAAAAGCCAACACACGAAACCTTCAAAATCCCTTTTTGCACTGTGTCTAAATAGACTCTGCTATACTGTGATGGGAAAAGGGTTGAAGAAGAGGTTTTAGCCCAGTATGAGATTAGTCCCAGTATTAAAATCAAGACTTGTAAACTTGGCAAATACCAAACGAGACCAGAAAGATCCCTTTCCTCCTCTTGTAAATTCTTTCTTTGTGGCCAGATATATCTAAATGGCCTTACTTCAAATAAATAAAACCCTTCCTGCCCCTTAGAAGCAAAGGGCCTCACTCAGCTATATTGAGACCCTTCGCCTATGTAAAGGGAATTTAGAGAAAGTGTGAATTATACAGTCAAGAGATATAAATGTAATTTTGTGTAAACAGCCAATTCTGTTGTCATAGGGAGAAGTGGGAATAAACATGGGCCATACAGCCAGCTATGACTTTCAACTTTCAGTAGTCACACATCTTAAGATTTACGACATGTATTAATTATGTCAAAGTAATACCCAGCCTCCGGTGACTTCATGTACYGTATTTCTTTGTGTACAAACTAAGACTTTTGTTACACTAATTGCTTCTTCCTGCAGCTTTAAGTTGAGGGTGTGTGCTGGGATAGAGTTAGTTTTCTTCATAGTAGCTAGTATGGGGCCATGTTTTGGATTTGTGCTGGAAACGGTGTTGATAACACAGGGATGTTTTCATTACTGCTGAGCAGKGCTTACACAGAGTCAAGGCCTTTTTGGCTTCTCACCCCACCCCGCCAGCGAGGAGGCTGGGGGTGCACAAGAAGTTGGGAGGGGACACRGCCGGGACAGCTGACCCCAACTGACCAAAGGRATATTCCATACCATATGRYGYCATGCTCAGCACATAAAGCTGGGGGAAGAAGAAGGAAGGGGGGGACATTCAGAGTGATGGTGTTTGTCTTCCCAAGTCACTGTTACGCGTGATGGAGCCCTGCTTTCCTGGCGATGGCTGAACACCTGCCTGCCCATGGGAAGGAGTGAATGAATTCCTTGTTTCGCTTTGCTTGCGTGCACGGCTTTTGCTTTWSCTATTAAACTGTCTTTATCTCAACCCACGAGTTTTCTCACTTTTACTCTTTCAATTCTCTCCCCCATCCCACTGAGGGGAGTGARCGAGTGGCTGTGTGGGGCTTAGTTGCTGGCTGGGGTTAAACCATGACAGTCCTTTTTGGCTCCCAACGTGGGGCTCGAAGGGTTTGAGACAATAACAGATTAACCAGAGCTTATTAGAAGGGATTTATATCTGTTAACAGTTGCGGGTCACGATATTGATTCATCTGTTCTCGATATCAGTTTATCTGTTCTGCACCATGCTCTTTTTTTTGCTGTACGTAGTAAAGATTGGTGTTGGCTTTTGTGGTTTGCTGTGCTCTGTAGTGATTAGTGATGTTTTACCTGGGAGATTTGTTATTAAAACACTGACCTTGAACTTGATCTGGTATTTGGGATCTGTACTGAAGCCATTACTGTACTTCTGGTACCATCTCTTGGAGGCAATTAACAATTATACTTCTTCCTCTGAGAGGTTTTTTGTGGAGGAAGTATACAATGGCACCTTGGCTACCTTTTTCTGTGATGTCTTCTCCCTCATTACAATAACTTCTCAGTATCTTGAACATCCTTGGGTAGTTAAAATACTTCTATTGGTATTTCTTAGGAATATTGCTTCAGTTTGGTCTAAGGTTAACAAGCAATTTAGGTATATGGCCCAGGCTCCGCAAGAGTATGGTCATGGGTGGCACGGCATGTGGGAGAATATGGGCAGGTATCTAGAGAACTTCTCACCTCCAACGATCTGGAACTTCACTCCCGAACAACTACAGGATCCTGATGAAATGATAGAACGCTTGAAAAAAAAATGCTGTAGCTATTCCAAAGAGGCACAACTTACCCCACTGTGCTGGGCCCTGGCCAGCATCTACCAAACACTGCTCAATATTATGCAGCACCCTCAGGGAGAAGAGAGGGAAAACATACCAACAGACACTATGGCTAAACYAAACACTGTATCAGTTGCCTCTATAACTAAAAAGAAACAATGGAAGAGGAAGTCAGCTCATTTAGTAAGGGATGAAGAAGCTTCTCCTAAGAGGGAGCAGGAGAAAGAATCAACAGAGGCATCAGAGCAGTCACAAGAACAGGAAGAGGAAGAGACTGAAATCATAAATGAGACAGAAATCACCCGATCCCTATCCCTGAGTGAGCTGCAAGATACGCGAAAAGATTTTAGCCATCAACCAGGTGAGCTAATTCTCAGCTGGTTACTCTGTTGCTGGGATATTGGGGCCAGCAGTCAAGAATTAGAGGGTAAGGAAGCCTGGCAACTAGGATTCCTTGCTAAGGATAAGGCCATTGACAAAGGGATTGGAAAAAAGGCAGGAGTCCTCAGTCTTTGGCGGGGACTCCTGTCAAGTGTGAAGGACAGGTATCCCTTCAAGGACGAACTTGCAAATTCCCGAAGCAAATGGACCAACATTGAGGGAGGTATCCAGTATCTGAGGTAATTAGCCATCTTGGAGGTGATCTATAACAACCTGGATGACAACCAGGCATCCAAAGACCCGGATGAAATCAGGTGCACATGGTCCATGTGATGAAAGTTTGTATGAAATGCACCAACGTCATACACCCACACCCTGGTGATAATGAGCTGGACAGACATGGAGGCACCAGCTATAGATGAACTGGCCAGACAACTCCAAGAATACGAAGATAATCTCGCTTCCTCCGTGTGGGCTTGTGTCTCGGCTGTTGACAGACTGACCCAAAAAATGTCTGAGCAAGCCGAGAAGGGTAGGTCTTCCTCATGCACTCGAACCAAGGCCTCAGCTATTAAGAGTCAGCCTTTTTCTGTTCAAGGGAAAGGGTACTGGTGGTGCACACCACGTGCAAGCCTGTGGTTCTTACTGTGTGACCAGGGGGAGGACATGAGGAAGTGGGATGGTGAACCTACCTGGAGACTAGAAGCTTGGGTACAGGAACTGCAAGGAAAAACAACAGCCAAAAAGCATCCATCCAGGAAAATTACTGCTCCAGTGTCTGTCAGGCAGAGTAGAAGGGCTGATCATACTTTTGACCCTGATGAAGGGACTTCTGTTTTGCAGTTACAAAAATGAAGTAATGAAGACTCTGACCAGCAATAGAGGGGCCCTGCCTTTGGCCAGGCAGAGGAAAGGGGCAACCGGGTTTACTGGACTGTGTGGATTCGATGGCCTGGCACATCAGCCCCATGGGAGTATAAAGCTCTAGTGGACACCGGTGGACAGTGTAGTCTAATACCATCAGATTACAAAGGGGCAGAATGCATCTGTATTTCTAGAGTGATGGGAGGATCCCAAGAACTGTCTGTGTTGGAGGCTGAGGTAAGCCTAAATGGGAATGAGTGGTCAAAGCATCCTATTGTGACTGGTCCAGAGGCTCTGTGCATCCTTGGTATAGACTGCCTCAGAAGAGGGTACTTCAAAGACCCAAAAAGGTACTGGTGGGCATTTGGTATAGCTGCCCTGAGTAGGGAGAAGATTAAACAGCTGTCTACCTTGCCTGGTCTCTCAGAGGATCCGTCTGTGGTAGGGTTGCTGCGGGTTAAAGAACAGCAGGTGCCAATTGCTGCCATGACAGTGCACTGGTGACAATATCGCACCAATTGAGACTCCCTGGTTCCCATCCATAACTTGATCCGGCATCTGGAAAGTCAAGGAGTGATCAGTAAGACTCATTTGCCCTTTAATAGTCCCATATGGCCAGTGCAAAAATCTAGCGGAGAGTGGAGGCTAACAGTTGACTATGGAGGCCTGAATGAAATCACACCGCTGCTGAGTGCTGCCGTGCCGGACATGTTAGAACTCCAATAAGAACTGGAGTCAAAGGCCGCCAAATGGTATGCAACAATTGATTTCCCCAACGCGTTTTTCTCGATCCCTCTGGCAGCAGAGTGCAGGCCACAGTTTGCTTTTACGTGGAGGGGTACCCAGTACACCTGGAATCGACTGCCCCAGGGGTGGAAACCCAGTCCTTTTTGGTGCCCAACGTGGGGCTCAAAAAGTTCAAGATAACAACAGGTTATCTGTTGTTGGAATGTGCTAGATTGAATTTATAGTTGTTATTGCTGTTTAGCTATTAATTGGCAGGCTCCTGTGCTTGCCATGGGGCTTGCTTGCCTTACTGTACATTAGAGTCTAGTGCTTGTTAGTGGCTGCTTTTTGCTTTCGCTGCTTGCTGTACTGCTGCACTGGTTATCATCTGACTCTGCTGTGCCTGGGAACGTTTTGATAACAGCAATGGCCATGCGCCTGGGCTGGCAGATGGCCAGGGCATCGCAGTTGTTTCTGTGCTGCTGTACTGGACAGGCTGGAACTCCAGTGTGAACTTGAGTTGAAGGGACTGTGACCTGTGGATGAGTCCATGCAGAAGCAGGACACCCTGAAGCATCTGTGGCTGTGGGTAAGTCCACGCCAGAACAGGTACATCTCGAAGTGTCTGTGGCTATGGTTATGTCTGTGCCACAGCAGGTATACCTCTGAAGTGATAGTGGCCCAAGGATAAGTCCACTCTGGGGAAGGTACACCTTGAAGCATCTGTGGCTGTGGATAAGTCCATGCTGCAGCAGGTACACCTTGAAGCATCAGTAGCTGTGTATGAGGTCATGCTGGAGCACCTCAAAGCATGTGGGCATGGATAAGCCCATGACAGAGCAGGTACGCCCCTGGAGGGACTGCAGCCATGGGTAAGGCCATGTTGAAGCAGGTTTACTTCTGAAGGGACTGTGGCTGTGGGTAAGGCCACGCTAGAGCAGGGCTATCTCTGAAGGCATTGTGGCCCATGGAGAAGGCCATGCTGGAATAGGTGCAACTCAAAGTGACTGTGGCTGCGGATAAGTCTATGCCGCAGCAGGTATACCCCTGGAGAGACTGTGGCTCATAGATAAGGCTCCACTTGGAGCAAGTACAACCCTAAGGGATTTCAATCTGTGGATAAGTCCAAGCGGGAGCAGGGGCAAGGGCAGGAGTTCATTGCAATGTTAAACCCTATGGTCTGGTCCAAAGGGACCAGGGGTAGAGATTGTAATGGAAATACGTTTAAATTGTTGTAACCCAGGATTTGGGTTGCATGTTATGGGAATTGCTATAGCAGGAACCAGCTGAACCAATGGAGGAGAAGCCTTACAAGAAGCAGTGCAAGTGCAGCAGTGACCCGACCTGAGCTGGCTTTGGTGCCCAGTAACGCAACACATCACCTCTCCTGACCTGAGTGACCACCATAACAGATGGAGCTTAAAGTCATGGACTAAATGAACTCAATGGACATTTTGTGGACATTTCTGGACATTTTATGGACATTTTACAAGGGTGTTCTGTAGACTAAGGGAATGATATCTGCATATGATACCAAAGGATGGGAAGGGAGGTAGTGGTTAATGAGGATGTATTGGATAGCGTGGGACCTGAGCATGACGTAAATGGTATGGAATAAGGGGTGGAGAATGTGCTGGTTTTAGCTGGGATAGAGTTAATTTTCTTCATAGTAGCTAGCATGGGGCTATGTTTTGGATTTGTGCTGGAAACGGTGTTGATAATACAGGGATGTTTTCGTCATTGCTGAGCAGTGCTTACACAGAGTCAAGGCCTTTTCTGCTTCTCACCCCACCCCACCAGCGAGTAGGCTGGGGGTGCACAAGAAGCTGGGAGGGGACACAGCTGGGACAGCTGACCCCAACTGACCAAAGGGATATCCCATACCATATGACGTCATGCTCAGCATATAAAGCTGGGGGATGTTTGGAGTGATGGTGTTTGTCTTCCCCAGTAACCGTTACGCGTGATGGAGCCCTGCTTTCCTGGAGATGGCTGAACACCTGCCTGCCGATGGGAAGCAGTGAATGAATTCCTTGTTTTGCTTTGCTTGTGTGCGCGCGGCTTTTGCTTTCCCTATTAAACTGTCTTTATCTCAACCCACGAGTTTTCTCACTTTTACCCTTCTGATTCTCTCCCCCATCCCACCGGGGGGGAGTGCGTGAGCAGCTGGGTGGGGCTTAGTTGCCGGCTGGGGTTAAACCACGACAGGGTGGCTTTCTCATACATTTAATTGCTTTCCCCTGCAGCTTSCAAGGAAAAGGTAGTTGAAGGTGGCTTCTAAACAAAGATATACAGTAATTAAAAGCTCTTTTAAAGAGAGCTTTTTTATACAGCACCTGCTGTTAATGGAGTACTTTGTGTACAGTTCTGTGTAGTCTTTGAATCCAGTGCGTTATTTCAGAAGTAGTGTATTGTTGGAGGATTTCTATATCTGATGTGGTGACCTACATATGTTAATTACCCTATGCTGAAAAAAAAAACCCACCAGGAGACTTCCCCTTCCCCCAGCAAAATCCAGCCCATAAAAATGGTTTGGTGAAGTGAAAAGTAAGGTTGTAAACTTCTGATTGCCTTGTGGATAACAATCACTTTATTTTGTTTTTTTTTCCAGCTGAAAAAAATGGCTTGTTACAGTTTCCATTAAAAGATCATAGTTTTATAATGTGTAGTTTTGCTTACCAAAATTTCTTATTGAGGAAAAAAAATTCTGTAGCTTATGTGATTTAATAAATGACAGTTACACATCTTAGTCCTTCCCTGTTGCCTTGCCTATGGTTGAATTCATTTTTCATACCTACATTGCTGTCCCCTCGGTACGTCCGGCTGTCTAGCAATCAAAGGGGGCTAACTTAAAAAAAAAAATCTCTACGGAATTTGGTGCTTTAATAAATTAATCCATCCTTGTGTGTTAGCCTTCCAAATGCTCGTGTCTTAAGAATAGTTTGTGGGGTGAAAGTAAAGCCCTAAGACAAGAAAGAGAGACAGATGCTGCGTATAAGTTCCTGCTCTTCTCACAGGAAAAATAATGTGGAAGATAAGGGTGCCAACTCTATTCATAATGTATTTTGGGGTTTGCTTTGATGTTTGGTTGCATTCAATGGGATGTTAACTGATGATTCGATGGAAACTTCCAGATGCTAAAACTGGAAATAGTTAAGCAGAGAAAGTAAGTTACTCAGCAGTTTTGTAATGTTGCAATGGAAGCCTTGGCTCTGAGGTGAAAGGGGATGTTTTCCATGCTGGTGTAAACAGGAGAAGGAGAGAAGATAACCAGACTCTCCTTACCAACATCAAGTTCAGGTGTTCATAACTGACTCCTATGAAATTTTCTTCTTAACAGCCTCAGAGCAGAAAGGGACTTATTAATTGGCTCAGGAAGTATTTGGACATTTCTCATTGCTATAGACCGGATAGGTAAAAAAATAAAGACGACATCTACTGTAGCCATTACGAGAAGGTCAACACCAAAACTTTATAGGAGCAACTTATCTTGTGTTTAGGAAATGCCACAATAAATCAGACAGCAATAGGCCTTATATATTTTAATGGAGGTCATCACAAACACATATTTTATTTTTTTCTGATACATATCTCCACATACCTCCAGCATGTGCTCCCCAGAAGAAAACCTTCCAGACACATTCAAGTGTATTTTTACAATACGCACTGATGAATAATTCATTCTTCCACTAGCACTGACTTATTGTTATTTACTGAGACTCCATAAAATGGCTCCCAATCAGAGCCATCAGAGTCTGATGCCTTGCAATGCTAGTCCATCTATAGCTCCTGCCACTGAAAGAACTTGTCAGTTTGGAGACTACATGTTGCCTAAATATATTTTTCTCCAACGATCAAGAGATCAGTTAACAAAGCAGTTGCAAGTGCTTTAACCACACCTTTACTAGCCTGTAATTTCTGAGTCACTCACCCTTTAGGATTATGAAGCTTATCCCCTGGCAAGCATCACTCCATCCTCTCAGACTCTAAATTAATGCCCAAGAATGTGATCACTTTGATGGGACCAGCTGTTTCTTCTGCTGCCAAAGCACTCCAAACACTTTGGCAGCATCCCTAAATGTGCTCAGTAAATCCTGACATGTACCATAGGAGTGTGCTCTGTGGGCTCCTCCGCAAAAAGGCATCCGTGTATGCAGCACTGACCCTGACATTTGACTTCTGTGTTCACACCTTATTGCATAGATCTGGGAGGGATCCAACATGAATTCAGAAAGTGCAGGTTGGCAGCTCCTGAACCAATACCTTTTTTGCCTTTGAGCTTAAAACTTAACAGGTGAGAAGTATGTAAATATATATAAATATATATATATATATAAAATATACAGACAGAGACATGATTTGGTATTTATTGAGCCTGCCTGTAAAATGTTCTTTATCTTTTGCAGTCTTTACAAGAGGATCAAGGAATATCAGACCAGTCAAAAAGGTATTATTAGCAGGGCTAGGAGCAGTGCTTGTCAAAGTTTCACAATGTTTCCTTTTATATAACCCTGTTTTCAGTTGCTTATGGCTTTTTATCACACTACATTTTGGGATTAAATTTTCTCTGCTAGGGGTCTGCCTTTGATTGTTGGAAAACTTCAGCCAAATCAACCCAGTCTTTGCTGAGAGCCAGGCTGGGGGAAAAGCATCTTAGGATGGCGGTAGTCTTTTCTTTCATGAGGTCTGCAACTATTGTGTTTCTGCCAGGATTCAAGCAGGGACTTGAAATTTGTCCATAAAGGTGGCATTTATGTCAGGGACAGCAAAAAAATACATCCATAAAGAAAATTATATAAATGAGGGCACTTCTGGAGAAGCTGGTAAAAAACACAGGATGGACAAGCTATATCCTGCATGGTTTAGGGGATGGTGCAGCATGACTGGAATGACAGGATGACACCATCCTAATTTTGGGGGAGAAAGTTCAGGGAGGAAGGGTTAGGCATATGGATTTGTGCAGTGCCACTTGCTCTGAAGGCTGTAACCCACTTCGCTTACTAGTGTAGATATGGCCATCATAGTAAGCTCTGGGCACTTGAACTGTTGGTAGAAATGMTCTGAAACTAGAGACGAGAGAAGCAAGAGTGGAGTGGAGGCAATATGTTAAGAGAGCAAATCTGGACACGTATTCAGGAGGACAGAGAAAGAAAGGAGGCGGGAAATGCCTGGAAGAAGAGAACTAAAACTGAGATGCTGCTGGAGAGGAGAACAAATTGGTTATGCAGGACTTCTTGCCTCGAAGTAAGGTGGGAGCGGGCAGTCAGAGGGATTGGTTCAGACATGGAGACTGGAGAGGTGCTGCTGGAAATAGGCTGGATGGTAAAGAGAAATTGTGTAATGAAGAACACATGATTGTGTAGCATTGTACAACATGGGCTTCAGAGGAGGGAATTAGTATTGCTAGTGATCTTAACTGTACTTTTTCCTAACTTTTTGAAGTGCTCATCTTCTATGAACAGTAATGTTCTTGGACAGCATTTTTCTTTGCTAGGAACTGTACAGACTCCTAATGGTGTCCCTTGCTTGAGGTCCTTGGTGTCATTGAAAATATGAGTTAATAATAATGAAAGAAAACGTAATAATCAGCCAAATCCCATTAAATTCTTAAAGAGTTTCTATGCCTGCTACTTACTTACTCCTCTGTGTGTCTCTTCTGACAGCAGAGCTTTGCCTTGAAGGGCAAGAACATCCCATCTGTTGAGCTCTGAGGGTGTAAATGCTCTTAAAAAGGAAAATATTCTTCTCTCTGGTGTATACGAGAGGCTGGAAGACCCGGTGTTGCCTGCACTGGAAATGGGTAATCTCCGTCTCCCTTATGGCTAACTATGCACAAATTGTGTCATCTTGTACACAACGGGCAGATCCAATTGGGGTATATGTTATCATATAGCTGCATTCACACAGAGGCCCTCAACATGAATACTATTAAAATGTGAAACGCTCATAGATTATTTTAGGTTTCACAGAGAGCCATAACAGCTACTGCAATAAATTAGAGCAGTTGCCAGGCACTTATGTATCAGTGCACCCTAGCTGTCACTTTACAGGCTGCAGTGCATCTCTGCTTTGCTGTTGTATCGCATGCCGCAAGCTCGTTCCCCAGGCCGGAGCTTATGTGCGTGGTTCAGTGGAAGAATTGTCTTCCAATGTTGTTGTGATGCTCTCCTGTACGGAGCTTGAGAGATACACAGAGGAGAAAATATGTGCCAAAACCCTACTGCCTGTCTGAACAACCTTTTTTTTTAATCCTCACAAGATTTCAGCTTAATTCCCTTCCCAGATCCCTTCGTTGTCTAATGAGGCAGGAACAGAACTGGATTTTCCTGAGGACAACTGTGAGAAACAGCAATCGGTCTGCCTCACGCCTGTGTCATCAGAAATCCCCACTCCTTTTATAGGACATTAAATGACCATTTGCCATGAAGTAGAAAAAGGAATGACCTTAAGCACAGACATTTCCAGATATAACTGCACTACTGCTCTATGGCAAATTGTTTATGTTGCCTGTGCAAAATTAGGAATTTGTATGTTGCACTTAGCATAAGTAATGAAGCAGCAAGTGATTTTTTTTTTAACTATATTTGTTTCAATTCAATTGACTTTAGATAGTTCAGTGGAACTAGTTATTAGTTATTACAGCACTTAGGATAGATTTTATTAAAGTTTTGGCCTTAACAATGAAACTCATTAATCATTCTTAAGTATTGTACATAAAATAGGAACCTCTCACTGAAATGATAGAAACTGGATTTGTCAGAGGGGAAAAAAACCTCAACACATAAATTAGGCTTAAAATTTGATCGATCTGAAAATTGCTATTTACTGAGGAAAGTCTTCTGGACCATAAAATATTTAATAAAAAAATCTCTCAATTCAGAATTAAGAGTTTTTGGAAACAAATGTCAGTAGTTTAACTGAACAAAATAATACAGTTAATTAGAATGCAGTATCAGTGAATATATATATATATATATAAAAAATATTTCATGATATAAAATCTCTCTCTGATACAGAAAATTCCATGCATTGACAGCAGTTTTTGAAAATGTGTACTACTACCTCCATGTTATCAATATGTAAAGAAAGTCTAATGGATATTAAATAACTTCTCTACAGAGACAAAGAAAGTCCGGAACAGGAAAAAGGACTGATCTCTGAACTCAGAGCACATTCCCTTGGAACGCACTACTACTGTTTTATTTCCAAAGCTGTCTAGATGAAGCAGTAAATAACTAAGTACTAGGGCTGATCTTCAGTAATATCTAGTGATCTGTCATATTAATTAGACTAATGTGACCTGACCAAAAAAAGATTCTTATCCTACATGAAAACACTGACATCCCCTTCAGGAGACCGGATGAGTTTGAAACATGCTTTCCTAGAAATCAAGTTTTATCCAAGGGGAAAGCCTAAGTCAGTAGGAAGTAGCACAAGTTACATGTGTGGAAGATCTGCTGTGCTACCTAGTTTACTTTCCAATTTTACCAAAGTTTATTATTGCACAGCTCTGAAATTGCCTACTCCTTCCTTCAAATGCCTGAAGTGCTAAAGCTTAGGTCTTCTCTATGTGTGGCTGCTACAATGGCTACTAGATCTTGATTTTGATCTCTTTAAATTCATCTCGTTCTCTTTGTCCAACTATAATGAAACTATTAGTAGAAGAGGAAAATATTTATTTCTGGAGGGACGTGCCCACTTTCATATCACTTATTCAAGCCCACTTTTACATGACTTATTCAAGAACTTCTTTACTGTGTCCTTAGAAAACAATTATCCCTGAAGGGAAGAAAAAAAATGTCTTCACTCCTTACACTTTGCCCTCTGGTACTGAGATGCTTTCATTTAGAGATGTTCTGCCAGATATTGCCATGCACAAAGCTGCAATGTTTCATCTTGTTTTATGACACATGTGAATTTTGCCTAAGTCTTTAACTCAACAATATTTTTTCTTTCTCCTTCACACTGCAAATTTATCTCTAAGTTTTCTTTCACACCAGATCACTTTCAATAACCCTGCATTTCAGGCTCTTTTTACCTTCCTCCCTTTGCTACTCAACATTAATTATTTTTTCTCTAGTGGGATTAGCTTGCAATTTTCCAGGCTAAACATAATTTTGCTTTAAGCTCACATTCCTAACCTATTCAGGTCCTCTTGCATTATTTCACTGGGGTTGATAACCTTTACTGATTTTAGTACCATCTGCAAGTTTCATTAGTATTCTGTTTACTCTTTTCCCCTGGACCAAAATAAAGACATTAAGGCCTGACCTGACTCCTGCAGTACCTGCTAGATACCTCCCAGCAACTTTCAACTTTGTTTTTCATTACCCATCATTTAGAATCCTCTAGACAGCTTTCAATGCGAGTGACAATAAAATGATGTTTCTTCAACTTTAGAATATCTGTTATAAACAATGTTAAGTAAAATTAACCCCCCCCCCAACCCCTAATAAAATAGTCAGTAGACTTTCTGTTTGCATGGCTCACTAGCATATCTATTGCTTTGGCTCTTCAAAAAAAATTCTAAGCAGTAATCCTCTTTCTGGCTGGAAAATGAATTATTCTCTAAGTTCTTATCAAATTGTTCTGAAATGTGTTATATTCCTGCTTATTTACAATATCTGTAAATACAATTTTAGTAGATAACAATATGGAAAGCTGGTGTTTTCCCTTAGTTGAAGGCTCATTTGCATTTTTCTGTTGTAGAATGAGTTCTGGGAGTGCCTGGACCTCCATCTTTGGAAGAACTTAAATTAGAAGGGAGTTGCCAAATGTTTCTTGAGGATCTGGGCCTTCCTCCAGGAGGCAGAGTAAGTAAATTCCCAATGGTCCATGTTATATTGCCCTTTGGCTGCACATGGCAATGTCTTGATTGCCCTGACAGAAGAATGAGGCATGTAGGGAGCACCTGACTTATCGTTCACCATAATGTATCATTTCAGGCAATTTTGAAGATCACATACTTGAGAGAGTTACTGCTTGGCTCTGCTATGAATTCCCAATATTTCCTACAAGTTTGGACAGTAGTTCTGTGCCCCTGTGGATCTGTGTAACCCCCAAAATTTGCAGGAGGTCCAGCTCTTCCATTTTGGGAAGTGTGGAGATGCACACGCACGAGGACCAAGGGTGTACTTACTTCTCCCTTATGCCAGAGACAAATCCCAGGCAAGGTGGATTACATACAGATCTAGATCAGACAAGCACGTTCTGGAGGCTTGTTGCTGCTGCTGAAGGTTACCTTCCAGCCTTCCAGAGGTCTCTTTCTTCTCAGCACACCCTCATATTTCACTGTCAGGATACTGCAGCAAGATGAAGTGGCCTAGGGATACTTTTAATCCATGCTTTCTTATCCCACATAGAAACATACTTCAGAAACAGTACAAAGCCATCTGTATTATCTTGGGCTGAAATGGTCAGGTTTCTGGCATGGAGAGGACGATAAACCCCTAGGCTAGCCTCGGTCTTTACCACAGCCTAGTCTAGCTTAACCTTTTTAGATGTTTAAGCCTGTGTGAAACAAGAAGTTGCCTTCTCAAAACAGAGCTTTGATCTAAAAGACAATTTTGGGGGATCTAGTTGGGAACAAGGGAGGGTTAATAGAGCATAGCATTAGCATCTCTTCATGCTCCCCATAATACTAGACCAGTTGGACCTTGCTGCTGACTCTATCAGGAGCAGCTGTAGGGGAAAGGTCATATTAAATGCTAAGACCACTGTCTAATGGATGTTATCTGGCTGGTTCCTTTGCAAGAATACCAGTTAAGAGTCACTGTAGTAGCAGCTTGAGTCCAGCCTTGCTATTTGTAAAAAGTCGGAGTGCAGGTGGCTTTGGCAGAGATGGAGAAAGCAGTTAATCTACTTAGAAACATCCCTTCCTTACTGACTGCTTGGCTAATAGTCCGGATTGCTTTTTAATATGCTAAAAATTGTCATGTTGGGATGTATATCTGGTAGCTGTACAGACTAAAGAAATAGGGTAGAGTCTCTACATGACTGTAGAGGCTGTGGTAGGAGAGGCTTCTTCTCCTGTCTCATGCAGGTACCAGTGCTCCCTGCTTGACTTGACGGACCTGTGAGGCAACTGCCCATTAAGCTACCTGGAGTAGTTCAGTGCCCTGGTAGCCCAAACTTGGGTCTCCATGGTTGCCAGCTTCAGAGTCATCCTGGATAGTTGAGGAAACTGTCCTTGCTGCTAAAGGAGCCTTGGGAGGCTTCTAGGTGACCCAAGACCATAAGTGCTGAGTTGCTGTCCTCTGTGGGGCAAGCTGAGGAAAGAGCAAGTTCACTACTCACAGCCTCTGTTAGCGAGGGGTTCTCCTCCTAAAAAATGGAAATGTTTTCTTATATGTGTCAGAAATACTGTATGTGATACATAATGATGTGTATCTTTTCTCCTGCTGGGACCCGACTTACATTCTAAATCCCACCTCTCCCCTTTCTCAAAGGAGAAAGCCAGGAGGAATTTCCCTAGTGCATCTCTCGTACTAGGCACTCTTGCAGTCTCCCTGGCTGCAAGTGAACTCCAAGTCAAAGGCTTCTACAGTATGCTTGTCTTGGATTGCCCCTTTTTGAGACTGTCATCCAAAATTAAATCAAGCCAAGCCTTACCCTGATACCTTAGAGACTTTGTACCAAGGGAAAAAAAAAACCAAAAACAACCAAAAAAGCCCCTTGCAATGTTAACTAACAATAGCATTGATTGAGCTGTCTGTGAAAAATATAGAATCACTATTTTTCATATAGTTTTACAAATATTCATTAAAAAGAAGGTAGTGAAATGTACAAGCAGACTCTCCTTAAGTAATAACAGTGAGTGGTTTGCTTAAAATGAATTTATTAAAGTAAGGGCTGTTCTGGGCAATCTGTCACTAATACACCTGTTTACCTATTTATTAATTTACCTATTTCCTAAACTAAATTAAAACACTTGTACATTTTTCCATTTTTAAACTACCATCTTGTAAACACCCACTTTTTCTTTGCTCTATTTCTGGATGTATAACTAACAGTCTTTTCCGAAGACTTAAGGAAACTGAGGACAAACGCGACATAATATTTTAGCAACAAGTTCTTCACTATGTAGCAAGAAGCAATAAATGGACCTGCAGCACTTGTGGTAAGAGTAGCTTGGATGGTGCTGGTAAAAATGGTTGTGTCCTCTTTTTTTGCCCCACATTGGTATTGTTCAATAGGTGTCACAGGAGAAGAGTCAGAGATCACTCAGACAGATCTGATCTAGTAGTTAGTTTATTGAGTTTTGATCAGTAAATTTAGGTATGTAAAATATTTAATAAGTACAGATGGATTGGCAGTCAATACTCTACTACTTACTACGCTTAAAGATAGTATGGGATACAAAGATTATCACTTAATCTTATTAGGCATATCTTAAATGTTACATGCACACAAAAAATGTCCCTTACCAACCCATCGATGTCTGGTGTCAGGTGAGGGATCTCTCAGCCTCGAGGTGATAGCCTGAGAGGCATCCCTACTCAAGGGGAGATCACCGCCACACAGTCAGCTGCTATGGAGGGAGAGCTCAACGGACCCTGATGGCTGCAGATATTTATAGCGTAAAGTGGTTGATTTGTAGTCAGATTTTCTGCTGTGTTAATGCAGTTTTGGCCACTTATCATCCCAGCCTCCAGCCAAACTGTTTTTTTGGGGTTTGGTGCTGTGTTCTCACTGATGGCCTCACACAATAGGATTAACTTTGATTAGCCCTACTTGTTGAGCATCTGCCTGGACCAAAGTTCAGTTAGTTCAAACAGGAGGAGTGCATCTGTCACACACTCCGTCCCGTGACTACAGTCAATCCACTTTACTTCACAGAGTGGTGGTACGGTCACCTCTTGCCTCTGTGCCATAAATACAGGGCAGTAAAGACATCACCTTTTCAATAGGCTGGTATATAAGTTAATATATCAGATTTGCTGATTCTTTAACATTGACATGTTCACTCATAGCTATTATATGTTGAGATAAGTGTCATAATTTGATATATAAACAACAAGTTAACAATAAACACAAAACTACAAAGATTAACAAGACTACAGTTGGGTGTAACATCACATTCAAAGCTTCAGCTGCTGTTGGTGACCATCCAAGGACAGTTTCCCACCAGTGATGTTCTCCATCTTTCTTCACTCTTTCTAGGACATGGTGTATCTCATCTGCATCGTCATGTATGGTAATTAGGGTTCTTTGTCCATTGTTTTGAACTCGTTTTAACAATTGACACAGGTCATCATGTTGCAACAGTTTTCTTACCAATGTGAGATTCRTTCCAATGGGGGTAGGCAATAAATGTTGGTATAATCTGTAGTTAGATTGAAGCAATTGGTGGGTTGTGACAGGAGCTGAAGTGTTAAAGTTGCATCCCATAATTTTAGTAAAATTACAAATACAGATATTTGAGTGACTGTGTATATCTACAGTGGTGTTGTCTATAAATATAGAATCACAAAGGGTTCTCATGCAAACACATCCATTTCCAACACAAGTACAGTTTCACGGGTTTCGTTGGGATGTACTTCAAAATGACAAACATTTTGTTCTGTGTCAAGACAGACGTCTTAGGCCTTAATGGTATTACTTTCACAAATAAATCCTTGTTGTTTCCGTACAACACATTCGTCAATATCGACAGTTTGCCATTTGTTCCGATTTTGTTGGGCCCATACTCTATGTTCTAATGGATAGAGTACAGTTCCATGGTGATTTAATCCCAGTGCAATGATGGGGTATATGGTGGATACCGAAGCATTGCGTATTGTTAAAACAAAAGCTGTGGCTTTACTGCTGGTGGGGTCATAAGTGAAGTTGACTAGATACCACCAAGATTGGAAAACTTTTTCAAATTGAGTTGCATTTTCTCAAATTACCTTTCGAATCTCAGTGGGCAAGGTGCCCTCATTGCCTTCCCTTATAATTACCGCTATAATGGATTGCACCCATAACTGAGCTTGGATACAGCTAAGAGCTAGAGAAACATTATTCCGGGTGACGCCAAGTGCATCTACAATTAGTTGCTAGTCCTTTTGATTAATTCTTTCCCATTTAGGCAATATATCAGCTAAGAGCCATTGACCAGTTCCTAGCACCAGCAAAGAAAATCTTAATGGATGTTCTAGTTTATACAAATCACTTGTTGCCAAGCTTAATTTGTTTGCCAAAACTTCAGCATCTATGCTGTTTGATACTCCTAATTTGGTCCCCAGGATGCCAGTCACATCTCTCCTTGCTCGTTTTGGAGAGGTGAGGGTTCGCCCGTGCAACCATGCTAACCATCCTGTATAGGATGTATTTAGGAATGGTGAGCAGGTAGGTTTAATTGCAGATATTAACCTGCATTGATAGTTCCACTTGCTTGAGGGACCATATAGCACTTGTTGCTGGCCTGTTAATAGCACAGGGTCCAACTTCAGAATCTGTGGGGATAAGGTTTCAACAGTCTTATCGGTGGTCTTGGAGGTAGTAGAATGCATTGTGGGGGCTAAGGTAGTTTTTGCTGTGCTGACATAAATTATCCCAGTTTCAGTTGTGGATAAATTATATCTCCACGTGCATACTATTTCTCTTTCCATATTTTCTTTTAATGTAACACTCATTGAAGAGCTACTAGCCTTGTTACATCTATGTGACTTTTCGAAGGAGCTATMTTGAAAACTAAGTAAGTACATTTCGCCTTCATTGTTTGGGGGTTGTGTTTCACATATTATGCTTGCATTTCCCTTTGTCAAATTCATGCTAATGGGTGGGATTCCTAAATTTGTAGAATTATAGCTTGCTTTGTTAGTGATTGCCATTGTAATGCACTCAGGCTTAAGCGCGATTATGACTGTTACCATAATGATTAGTACAAATAAAAGAAGTGAGGGTCTCCACCCCGTGCGTCAGGCTTGTCGACATAAACTGGATCTGGTTCACGTTGGAGATGATTACTCCTGCGAGAAGGGTAAGTATTCTTCTGGTGGTTGACCCAATCTCCAGGGGAGGTGTTTTGGTATTGTCCCTGGTACTGTTCTTGGAAAGGGAAATAACGCAAGTCTTGGCGGGGAGACTCCAAACTGGTTGCCGCTTCTAATGAGTGGCTAGGGTGTATCCATGTTAATACGATGTTTAGCTCCACTGCTGTCTTTTGTTTCATCTCTTTTTGCAATGAGATACGACTTTAAACCAGCAGGGGCTCCCCATATTAGTGACTTCATGGCCTGGGGGTCTATGGGACCTGAGACAGGGTAGTTGCCATGTTCACCCCTATCGTTCATAGCTTGAATGCAGGCTGCCTTTGTAACAGCAGTAGAAAGTTCGCTTAATGATCATATAAGGACAGCAGTGGGTTCTCCTCGTTCCTGAGGGTCTATGCCCCCTGCCCAATAAGCTATTCGGCACGCGATAGAATGCGGTTCATTGTTAGAGTCTGGTCCCCCTGTTAAAAATACTCCTGGTCCCCAAAAGCTGTCTGCTTCATGTTGGTTTAACATAATACAGTTAAGGAGATGTGCCACAGATATTCAGTTTCGCTCTCGCCAGGCTTCCACACATATTTTTCTTGCAAATTAGCCAGTTGAAGGGGGTCCCATGGAAYGGTTCTTGTGGTATTTCTTTGGCTACCTCCCTGGGGCCCTATGGACACTTCAGTTTTAATAATAGGGGCCACCTTAAACTCCAATTCATCTAACTCACTCTCTTCACTACTCTTATAGCTAAATTCCTGGTCAGGGTCCTCCCATATATCTCCGTCCCAGTCTTCCAGGGACACAATTAACTTACAGATCTTTACAGGGTCTAGGGGATTAGGGGCCCAAGTTATCATGAGTTCTAGTTTGTCCTCTACTCTTTTTTGCTTTTTCTTTTCCTCCCCCAGTTGTTTCTGCAATTGTTCTATTCACAGAGATAACAGCATTTCTTGTTCCTTTCTTTGTTCAACCTCATCTTGTAACACTCTCATTTCCTTTTCTTTGCGTTTCTTATACTGACATGCTGCTTCCAAACAGGTTCACAACATCTTACATATTATTCCCCTTTCTTTACCATTTTTCCGTTTCCCTCTCATGTGGTTTAAATGTTCCTTTATCTTACTCTAATTATCCCAATTTTCTCTCACCCAGTCCTCAGAAAATCTTGGAGAAGGGCTAATTGTGTGCCTTCGTAAATAGTCAGTAATTGAATCCGCCATCCTACCAAATACGCCAATAGGTCAGGAATCCTGAGGTACAGCTTCCAGTTATACCCTTGCTGCCTTTAGCTGGTTAACTCTAAGAAAATTTTGTCTGTAATATACTGAGTGATATTTCTATAGATACATAGGATGGATGGGAATCTGTGGTGACACAAGCTTCAGTTATTGTATGTATAATTTGAAGTATGTATGGTTTGAAGAGGGTTTATGTAGATCATATTAGGGCTGTGTTTCACTGATGGCTCTTTGTGTTCTCTATTCCTCATGCCAGGAAGCGTATAGCGTGTAAATGTGTGTATGGGAAAGTTATTGGGAGCAAGTGTTTGTGTACTCCCACCATGCCCATAGGACCAGAAGCCCTCCAACCTCATTAATAAAATAGCATATGGGAGAGATTATACACCTTTTAGCAGGGTTTTCTAGCCCAGTTGCTTCACTGTGCTTATGTGGCTGTACAGCTTCCTCAGAGGTGGCTTTGAACCCACTGTCCTAAGGCGAAGGTAAGATCATGCAGGTATCGACCAGCATAACACACTGTTAATATAGATCTTTAAGGACACTTTCCATAGAGCGCAAGAGCTCTCAATCCCCAGGTGTAAGAAATCAGGAAAGGAAGGCAAGAGACCAGCATAACTGAATCGAGACCTGCTGGTCAAACTAAAGGGCAAGAAGGAAATGCACAGGCAGTGGAAGCGGGGACAGGTATCCTGGGAAGAGTATAGGGACGCTGCCCGGTTGTGTAGGGATGGGGTCAGGAAGGCCGACGCGTGGATGGAGCTGAACTTGGCCAGGGACGCAAAGAATAATAAGAAGGGCTTCTACAGGTATGTCAGCCAGAAAAGGAAGGTCAAAGAAAGCATACCCGCCTTGATGAGCAAGACTGGCAAACTGGTAACAACGGACGAGGAGAAGGCTGAGGTACTCAACAACATTTTTGCCTCAGTCTTCACTGGCAGCCTCTCTTCCCACACCTTTTGAGTGGATGCACCACAAGGCAGGGACTGGGGGAGCAAAGTCCCTCCCACTGTAAGAGAAGATCAGGTTCTTGACCACCTGAGGAACCTGAGCATACATAAGGCTATGGGACCTGACGAGATGCATCCCAGAGTCCTGAGGGAATTGGCTGATGTAGTTGCCAAGCCACTCCCCATGATATTTGAAAAGTCATGGCAGTCAGGTGAAGTCCCTGGTGACTGGAAAAAGGGAAACATTGCACCCATTTTTAAAAAGGGTAGAAAGGGGGACTCTGGGAACTACYGGCCAGTCAGTCTCACCTCTGTGCCTGGGAAGATCATGGAACAGATCYKCCTGGAAGCTATGCTAAGGCACATGGAGGACAGGGAGGTGATTTGAGACAGCCAGCATGRCTTCACCAAGGGCAAGTCCTGCCTGACCAACCTAGTGGCCTTCTATGATGGAGTGACTACATCAGTGGACAAGGGAAGAGCTACAGATGTCGTCTATCTGGACTTCTGTAAGGCCTTTGACATGGTCCCCCACAACATCCTTCTCTCTATGGAGGTATGGATTTGATGGGTGGACTGTYCAGTGGRTGAGGAATTGGTTGGMTGGTCGCATCCAGAGGGTAGTGGTCAACAGCTCAATGTCCAGATGGAGATCGGTGACGAGTGGTGTCTTGCAGGGGTCCGTATTGGGACCAGTACTGTTTAATATCTTCATCAATGACATAGRCAGTGGGATCGAGTGCACCCTCMGCAAGTTYGCAGATGACACCAAGCTGAGTGGTGCGGTCGACATGCCTGRGGGATGGGATGCCATCCAGAGGGACCTRGACAAGCTCRAGAAGTGGGCCYGTGTGAACCTCATGMGGTTCAACAAGGCCAAGTGCAAGGTCCTGTACCTGGGTCGGGGCAATCCCCAGTATCAATACAGGACAGGCTGGGGGATGAAGGGATAGAGAGCAGCCCTGCCGAGAAGGACTTGGGGGTACTGGTGGATGAAAAGCTGGACATGAGCCAGCACTGTACACTCGCAGTCCAGAAGGCCAACCATATCCTGGGCTGCATCACAAGAAGCGTGGCCAGCAGGTCGAGGGAGGTGATTCTGCCCCTCTACTCTGCTCTGGTGAGACCCCACCTGCAGTACTGCGTCCAGCTTTGGAGCCCTCAGCACAGGAAAGACACGGACCTGTTGGAGCGGGTCCAGAGGAGGGCCACGAAAATGATCAGGGGATGGAACGCCTCTCCTATGAGGAAAGGCTGAGAGAGTTGGGGTTGTTCAGCCTGGAGAAGAGAAGGCTCYGGGTAGACCTTATTGCAGCCTTTCAGTACTTAAAGGGGGCTTATAAGAAAGATGGGGGCAAACTTTTTAGCAGGGCCTGTTGCGACAGGCCAAGGGGTAATGGTTTTAAACTAAAAGAGGGTAGATTCAGACTAGATATAAAGAAGAAATTTTTTACGCTGAGTGTGGTGAAACACTGGCACAGGTTGCCCAGAGAGGTGGTAGATGTCCCATCCCTGGAAATGGTCAAGGTCAGGTTGGATGGGGCTCTGATCAACCTGATCTAGTTGAAGATGTCCCTGCCCATGGCAGGTGTCTTGGACTAGATGTCCTTTAAAGGTCCCTTCCAACCCAAACTATTCTATGATTCTATGATAATATAGCCCATTATAGCAAAAGTGGGTGTCTTAATGCAATGTGGGGGTTTTTCTTTGTAAATAAMAATTATAGTCAGTCTCCAAAAATCGACAATTTCAAGAGACTCTGCTAGTACTTTTTCCAGTATGCCATACCCAAACCCACCAAAGCCAAATTCACCACTGGTGTAACCCAGTGTGACTGGGAGAATTATACTGGAGATTAATTTGCCTCCCGTGCATTTAACAGCATTTCAAGAAACAATGCTTTGGAGAGACAGCCCTGGGTTTTTTTGTTTTTTTTTTATTCCTGTCTCTTCTTTACATTGTGGAAATGATGAGGAAATTGCTTCTGTGCTATTATGCAAAACCTTATTTGTCAATCTCTTCAAAAAATCAGGAAACAGTCGAGAAAGGCAGGGAGGAAGTTCATACCAGCTTTAGTTAATCTGCAGAAAATCCAGTCTACATGACTCCCGTGTCACTGCTGCTCCTTTCATCTATTCTTTATAAGGAATCTATTGAACTTTAATTAATATGAAAAATTCAGGTTTTCATCTGATTTAAATGTAACTGACATCATGCTGCTACTAAAAGTGGAACAAAGTCCAACTGTGATGAAAACAATGCTGAATGTCTGGATTCAAGAGGGAATCTCGGAGCCCACCTTAAGCGTAATCTTACAAATCTGTAATGCTGTGTAACAGATAAGTAGGGGAATGCCAGAAACTCATTTATATAGATGTCTGTGATAAGGATAAGAGAGCGACACGTGAAATATCTATATTATCCTCAGCCTGGAAAGTTTTCCGAGAGGTAATCTCACTCTTTCTAGTCAGGTTGCAGCTATTTAGAGGCCAGGATATGAATTAATGCTGTCTAAGTTCAAATTAGAGGAGAGAAATCGCATGGAATACAATGAAATACATCTATCTGAGGATGAGCAGCATGGGGACACTTTAGGGTCTGAGAGCTAGGTAGAAGAAAATCTCGGTGCCTGTGTTTCTAAGTGCTGCAACATCTATGTTTTGATGTAACAAGTTTGCAAAGAAAACTCCAAAATCTGGAGTTAGATACATAAGCTTGCCATGCAATGAATTTGACGAGATAAACAACTTAGAAGAGCAATACTTAACATTGAGCAGACCAATCTACAGGAAAACAATAAACACTAGAATGGTGTCTTTAGAAATTATGTATCTTAATCACGGCTACAGATATGTGTCTGTGTCTCCACAGAGACCATGTTTGAAAGTCAGAACTGATAAAAGCTCTTTTGTATTTTGCCCCAGATGGGTAAGGACCTGAGGTTTCATTCCCCTTTCAAGCTGTAAGGATTTGAATAATCATCTCAAAAGTGACCTAGCCCTCTATCAATAATGTTCAACAACAAAATAATACACCCAAAACTCATGTGTGATGGCATCTTACACGGACATCTCCAAGTGAGCTTTAATCTGACAGCTGTGGAACTCTGGAGACACAGCTTTTCCAGCATACACACCCCACATCTTGCAGGATTGTACATCTCACAGGAAGTCCTTGCTACCATGGAGACACAGCTAGAATCATGTTAATTTGGGTATAGCTACACAGGATAGCCACCCACCTCCAGATTGCAATGTAGATAGAAACACATACATCAAAAGACAGTTAGAATTATTTCCTTGGATACCTGTTGGTTTCTCCCTGTATTAAGTTCCATATACCTATTTCTACAAGGACAGCTGCTGTTATGGTTGGCTGAAGCCAGAGAGAAGTGTGCGGAAAAATAAGTATAAAAATAATAAATAAAGACCAGTGCTTAAAGTGAGTAACTGAAATCTACATCTAAGCATTCCAAGAGGTAATCTGACTTTCAGTTTTGTTGTATGCCTTGAACTTCACAGCTGTCTATAATTTTGTTGAAAAGAAAGTAGTACTAATTGGTCTCGTGATATCAGTGGTAGTCCCTGTAGCATTGCGATATTTCCTCCTTGAGCTGCGTGACCTATTTCCCTGAAATGGAGGAGAAAAAAAAGGGAAAAAAAAGTTTATTTCCCTGATCTTCTTTACTTGCTAACTTCTGCAGTCATATTAGGAGACATTAAACCAGCATCTTCAGCCTACTTTCAGTACAAAGGGCTAAGTCTTGATCTAAATCTTTGGATGTGCCATTAATGTTTTCTAGGCAAATCTCATTACTTCAGTAGGGTCTGAGCATATTTTAAAGGAAGTATTTTTTGGTGTGTGCAAAGTGCTTTCTTACAGCCTTGCAATTTCCGACAAGGCTGAAACCTTCTCCCACAGCCCCCAGATTTTAGCAGAGGGAAAGGTTAATAATGCTCACGTAGATCTAATGCTCAGCTTCAATCCAGTTTCATGTTAAAGCCAAGAAGCTTTCAGACTTGGTGATTTATCCCATGATTGCCCATTTGGAGCAAGATGTTAAAAGGCATTGGTCTATCTGTTCCTAGCAAAATCAACGCTAATGCTTCCTTATATTTGAACCTGAGCTGAGTTTCGCCAAGAATTCTGAAAAAATCTCATGCTGAATTAAAAATGTAGAAACATATACAGTATAATTCCAGCACCTTGATACAGGATGACAAGAAGAGTAATGAAAGCCTTGGTCTGTCAATGACCTGGAAAAGTTTTCTGCACACAAAGGTCTTAAATCCAAAAATTTATTTGGAGAATATCAGTGTCTCAGGGTTTACCACACTTGATTCATCCCTGTCATTGTTGCAAAAGAACATTTTACATTTTTTAAATATTGTCCCATCCATATTTTGAAATAATTCTGTAATTTTTGCAGTGCTTTCACTTATGCCTCCAAATCTGCCCATAGAGTAAGCAACCATCCTAACAATGAAGGTCTTTCTCTCCAAGGCCTGACATAAAAGCTGTACGTTTGCATAGTGGCCAACATGGTGGAAACAGATTTAGAAGTTTTGACAGGTTTTTTCCACAACAAAAAGGGCAATTTGAAGGTGAAACTACCAACAAAAAATTTGTAATACTTAACATATGCATTCCCAAAATTGAGCAAAGCTTTCATTTTGTTACTTACAGGTAGGCATTTTAAAGAAAAGGATTATTATTGGAATTGAATAAAACATTCAGTCACAAAATATTGGTTTTGAAGTGTCCCACAAAAACTCTCAGCATAAAGAAAAATCCAGACAAACACACATTCACACACTGAAGTCTTAACTAAGATCTCCCATATATACCTTTTCATTGTGGATGGGGAAAATCTATTCCAGTTGGAACCATTTTGAAAAACTGTTCTGCTGACACTTTTCTCTCTGAACATCACAGAGCTAAATTTTTCTTTTCTACAGCAGTTTGAATGCAGTATTATAAAATATTTTACAGCCAATGGAACTACTTTGAATTTGATTAGACTAAAGAAAACCACTGTTTTACTTGTAATGGAAAACTCCTTTCCTGATTTTTATTACCTTCCCTTCCAGACACCATAATATATCAAATTCACCATTCTGACTGTCTGTTGGCAAGTCCAGAATGGGACAGGGCACCCCAGAAGAGCAGGGAGCCAAGGTCACATGCTGGACGTGAAAGCCGTGCACGATGACATCTGCACATGCATCAGTGCAGTGACGCAAACTCTCCTTCCACATCTCAGAACACATGAACTTGCTCATGGCTGGCCCCAGACTCTAGAATCCTCTTTCTGCATACCTCTTGCTTCAGTCCTTCTCCCTATCTCACACAGGTGCAGGTTTTAGGTGATGTTGGTGGAATTAGGATTTCATGCATGCTGCTTATATAAGGTGAGATGCAAGAGACTTCTTTCTGGCTTCTTCCTGCTGGAGCAAAAGGCTAACCATTTTGAAGATAAATTATTGTAAAGGTGAAGGCAAGATGTACAACTGATACCAGGTGAAATTCTGGGAGAGGTCAGATGGTTGTGATGGTGCAGGTGTTATTATAGAAGGTCACAGTGGTACAGATGATACTTTGCAGCCTTGTAAGGTATGTACCGATAGATTCAGGATGCTCCATGGAAAAGCCCTCCTGGATAAATGGCCTATAGGTTGTCTATGGAAGATATAAGGTTTGGGTGAGCTGGAGGTGCCATCTTCTAGGTGTCCTATGAGAGCCTCTTAGAAGAACTCAAAGGATGATCCAAAGGCATCCTGTAGATAATGTAAACAGACAGAACCAGAGCTTCAGTGTACCACTGTGGTCCTCCTGCAAAACAATGCAAAGCAAGATAAACTATCTTGCTAATCTTCACTTATAAAGTTACAAAGTTGCCTGTCTTTGTGCTTGCTTAGAAATGTAAGGGTCTGTATTGTAGGGAGAAGTATTCAAAGAATGGCAGGTCTCCTTAGAGAAGCACAGGTTACATGTGGCAGAACCTACAGCGCAGGGAGGATGGTGGTTAGGTGGCAGGAGCAGGATGCCTTCACATCATATGACAGCCATAGAAGGAAAAGAAATGCTAACGGAGGATTATGAAAATATTTGAGACAATCCTTCGTTACGTTGCAGCTAGGTATCATCTTACTTTTATGTTGTGTGTTTCTGGCCACACAGTGCTCAATATAGTGCCTCTAGTTTTATCAAGAACGTGAAAAACCGTGTATGATTTTTTGGTGTTAGATTACTGTCCGTATCAGTATTATACTGAAAGGTTCTTGCCAAAGGTGATGCCCCACACATTAAGCAAAGAGACATCTCAGCATAAATTCACAAGATGGAGTGGAAGGTAAAATACTGCCTGCCAGGCCAGTGAGAGAGCAAGGATTATAACCAGCAGTTCAATTCCCTGTCTAGTGCCCCACTTATGAGACTGTATTTCCTTCCCGAAGCTGGTAACTGAATGTGATATCCAGCAAGTACAGCACAAGGCTGGTTGTTGTCTTGCCAAGTCCTTTAGGATTGTTTCTCCTATCTGACAACTATGCCTACATATTTTGCAAGTGATGATGGATGCCCATGTATGCTGTGTTTTGTAGATTTATTTAATTCACCTCTTGTTATTACTGAACACATAATAGGGCTGCAGCAAAAATAAAACATCTGTGGTCTTTGACAGAGAGACTTAAAGAGAAAGAAGAAAGCTTTCAAGGCATGAAACATGTAAGAGAATTAATTGAAACAGGTGGTTGCAGCTAAATGGTACTGTTTAAACTTTAGCATTTCATGGATCAGTAGGAAATTTTACCTGACTACAGTTTTAGACATGCTTCAGAAAGCCCAACCAGGGGCTTTAGTTGTAAGTCTTTGCTAGAATTTAGGAACCTGTTCATACTTCATTGCTAATGTTTGAGCTGGCAATACGGGAAATAGACCACACTATTTAGAAACAGAAATTACACAAAACCTTCTTGCATTCTGTAATTGTGTTCAGTGCCATATACTTTAGCAAATTTCTCTCTGCAATTAATATGAATTTAGACTCTCTTCATCCATCGTGCTGCCTAAACAGTTAGATATTTCCTTGCATGCTCTAAAGGCACATAGCAAGGCCACCTTGATACAGAATGTGACTTGCGTCTCTTATCTTTAATTATGGACTTTATGATGCAGGTCAAGAGATGCTTGTTGCTATTGGCAATATTGAACATTACAAACTATGTGTGAACATAATATAAGAACAAATACATTTAAAGTAGAAAGAGATGCAAAGTTGTAACTATCAGAGGAGCCTGGCTCAGTATATAAACAACAAGAGGTGGAATAAGAAACTTAACTGGTTTGGAGATGGAGTTTAATGGATTTATGAATGGGATTATTTGACAGGGTCACCTAAAACCATAAGGGACTGTTTTCAGTGATGCAGTTTACTGTTCTCTTTCTATTACCGCAAGGACAGCCTAGCAAGCAGTGCACAGAATAAGGCTCCTATTCATTTGGTTTCAAGCATCACTCAATGTCTGAGCACTAGAACAATCAGAAGGGACACATTAAACAAGTTACAAGATATGAGGTCATAAATTATGATATATAAAGTAGATTTAAAAAATGGCACCAGGCAAGCTATTTAAAAATGATTAGTGTTGTTGGTTACTGTGAGGTGTATCGCAGTTTTGTGTGTCCAGCTTGATTTACTAAGTGAAATTATTTGTTATCACAAAATCCCTCAAGGGCTGGACAATTAAGATCGAGCAATCAAAAATGAATGTTCATATTTGTCGCCTTCCCCTGAGCTGCAGGTGTCCTTACAATTACTTAAGAGACACATCCAGTCCTACAAATAAAACTAGCTGCAACAAATTCTTAATGGCAACAAGAAGAAGGGGGAAAAAAAATCCTGCCTCATAAACTGCGTTTCAAGCCAAATCCCCCTCCCTGGATGCCTTTGGACATAGATGAGCTTTGCAGCTGCCTCAGTTATCCCCAGCCTGGGGTGCGTGCCAGAGCTCAGGCGCCAAGGGAGGTGTCCTGCCAACCCTCCCCAGGCTGAAGGAGCTTGAGCAGACTCTTCGTTTCGGGTGGAGAAGAGTGACACTTGGGACTGGGCTTTAAAGGTCAAGTCAACAGTGAAGGTTAAGTCCAGTGTCTTTCTGACAATCTGAGAAGCAAAAGCCTGTGTGAGAAGATAGGCCTTCAGCATACCCTGGAAAGCCAGTTCCTTAGCCGATATAAGTCTGCCGAGCTGCGCTGATGTCAATAGGATTATTTCTGTCAGCTGAGCATCGGTCCCATATGAGCAGCAAACTGCTTTGCTGGGAAGAAAAAAGTTCCTTATATGAGTTGTGCTAAAAATCCCCTACAATTAGCTCCTTTCCATCRAAATCTAGAGGCAGTTAGCTCAGGCAAAGTAAATCTCCAGCGTGTACAATGCACACAGAGAGGCAGTGAAATGAGAATTAAGATCCAAGCCATAGCGAGACTCACACAGTTATGCAAAACTCAAGTTGAATGGGACCAGAAAAGAACTGGAAGCAGCTGTGAGCAGAGGTAGAAAAGACTCCCTGAAAGATATATGAATGTGTCAGCAGGCAGTATCATTAGGTAACAGATGTGGTTTGCAAGCCGCTCTGCTGCTATGCTAATCAGGCCCACACAAGTAGGACAAATAGATAAGTGGTGCAGGTCTTCGGAGTCAACCCAAAACAGAGCCCCTCGCCGAGCGAAGGCGGCTGCTGCTGCAGACGGGTGCTGAACAAGGAGACTTTGTGTAGTGTGCCAACAGCCGCTAGAAAAGAGTTTATCCTGGAATCACAGCACTCATTTGCAGGAGGGCAAAGTTCAACTTCAATATGCAGCATTTTCTGAATTTTAAATACTCAGACATGTATCTTACATTGTTTCAGCACAGATAATGAAATAGGAATTATTTGTAAAATAGCAGGATGGACAATGCAAAATCTAGCTGAAAACATAATCTACACCTAGGGTTTTGACTTTCTCAGTGGTCATGCTGGTAAATAAACCTTTATAAATAACTGAACCAGCAGCTGTCTTTCCAATTATTAATTGGCATCCGTACAGCTGATGGTATTGCATAAGATCTTTTTTTTTTCAAAGAGAATGCAAAGTTCAATYGAGAATGATCTTTTGGGTGCACTTAGGGTGTTCTTTCATGGTGTATAAGGTTGCTTTAATCCCTTTGAGGAGCTGGCTAACTTTAAAAGCACTCTTTAAGGAGGACTGATAGATAATGCAATGCTTTAATTCCACAATTTGCTGATCCAGCCAAACTCTATTGCTACTAGAACAAGAAAAGGCAAATTAATCTAAGGAAAGAAGTCTATACTTGATTTGGCTCTGCTGTTTTTTTTTTTTTTTTTTTTTAAGCTWTTTCAGKGMCAGGYTCCWAKYTTKTAAGGAAATACTCAACATGCCATTTTAGAAAATATGTCAGCTGTGTAATTGAATAATGTGGAATGTATTCATCATGCCTGTGTACCTGGAGACACCTAGGAAAAGCATCTGCTCCCTGTGTGCTGAATAGAAATACATTTTTTTTTTTTTAAACAAAAGATTGGCATCAAAACTTCATATTGTCTTTTGTGGTGCCAAATACGCATTGTATGCAACTGGCCCCTGGAGCTATACAAATGTAAGCTACCACCAGAATTATGCTCAATAGCTCCAGCTGGTTCTACTTTGCCATGAATACTCCAGTTCAAGGATTTCACAGTGACAGGAACACAAGATGTGTTTTCTGAACTTGTCTTTTGTTATTTCAATAAAATACCCGGAAACATATTTGATTCTTTGAAAAGATTTTCACTTCAGTGACCTTCACCCACAAACATGTGAAACTTTTTAAAATTTGATAGTTTCATTTTTTATTGGATACAACAAGGTCACACAGTAGTTCTAGAGCTCCACCAAACAAAATAAACTAAGATAGCTCCATTGCTTGCAAGGGAAGCTGGGTCATGTTCTTATCAATTATTGTGTCTCACTGATGCACTATGTGATACAAATAAAGGCAGCCCAGTCCCGCAAAGCGCTTATGAGACTGAATGTCAACTGATTATATTTTGGGTTGGTGCTTTCCAAATATGAATTATATGTTTTTGCTTTAGCCTGGGTGACTTGTGTTCAAGATTAAAGTAGAGGGAAAATACCCAAACAAAGACAAAAGAGACAGGTAGTGGAGATACAGGAGATAAAAATATGTAAGTTTGAGTTCTTCCCTGGACTGTAACACCATGAATCTACGTATAGTGACTCCTGTGAAAATAGGCTATCCATGCATCTTTAAAAAGTCTGTCCTTTTTTTTTTTTTCCTTCTTTCTTCCCCCCCACCCCGCCCTGGTTCTGTGTTCTCAGTTTTGGAGCTACACAGGGCACTTTTAGAACCCAGAATTCAACTATTTTCTTACATCACCTGAGAAGACACCTGGGAACTGGGGACTGAGATGCTGAAAATAAAATACTACCTGTCTCCTCTTGGTTGTGGGAGTACCGATGGGTGTCCGGTCTCTGCTAGGAGACTTGTTGTGGACTTCTGAGCTCTGTACTAACACAAATTGTCACCCCTGCTTATAATCCTAATTAATTTGAAARGGGAATGCTTGGTTGTTGGCAAGAAGAAGTTGTCTTCCTCCTCAAATTCATCATGAATGGATTACATGCAAGAGAGAGTGCCCATCCTGTACAGGTATCTGTATTTGAATTGACACTGAACTGCTTCCTCAGGCAGGAGATCTTGGAAGTAAGGTGCAATGTATGCACGCATCATCACATTCATCCTTGCAAATATGTAGTTACACCTTGCTTGACAACACCTTGCATTTCCAAGCTTTGTGAGTGTAAACCTTGTTCAGGCAGGAAGTTTTCATGGTTATCCAGATTGCAACATATTTTAACAAGAATATAGGGTAATAATGATAAAGTTTATTCTGCCTTTATGTCTTTAATATCAAAGTGACAAAGAAATACATCATTCAAAAAGTGCTCTATTTAAAAGATATCTGTTAGCATTACCTATTCATTGTGCTTTCTTAACACTGGAATTATAACATTACTATGCTAATCAGGTCCACACAAGTAGAATTTCCCCTAATTAGGGTGAAATCCATCTTACATGATATTGGCTACCTAAAAATTAGACGTCTCTGTCAGCTAGTTTCTTGGTTATCTCTACTGTTGATGGAGAGAGGCACCTTCAGGAGACAACTCATTCCAGTGTCTTGGATGGTGATATGTTTCAAAGCCATGCCACATATCAAAGCTAAATTCTCTGTGTTGAGGGCTAGCAGACTCAGGAGGTGTTAAAAATGAGAACAGGAGTCTCTGCACTGTCTGACCTGTGATTTGCTTGGCATTATAAAGGCCAAAGTAATCAAGTTCTTGCATCAAAGACCTTGTGAGTCAAAAACTCTGTGCTTATGAGCCATTAGAGACCTGGGATCAGTGGGAAGTGTGGTTTTAATGAAAATAAGGTACCACAATAAGCTGATTTAGGGTCTCATTCCTAACATTAGGCACCCTGTTTTGAAAATGTTGGCTTTAGCCTCTCATTTTTTGTTTAATCACCTATTTAATACTTCATATGCCTACGTCAAAGAAGTGCTGTGAGATTTAATTAATTTTTGTAAAGCTCTTTGAGATCTTTAGATAAGAGGTACTATACTATATAAGTGCAAAGTATTACTACATTACTGAAGAGACTTATCACAGAAAAGGTTAAGGTCAATTAACATTTTCTTGCCATTTATGCATATACTTTCAGATCACAAAAGGAAACGGGTATCAATTTAGTTAATTTCACTTGTATCCATTTTCAAATGAGTTATTTATAATTGATTTAAGTTGAAGTCTTACAGATCATCAAAATGGCAATAAATTATACCCTGCTTATAAGCTTCTAACACCCTATGGTTTTAGGCTGCTTTGTTTTAATTGAAATGTAAGTGTTTCAATTACACATTATAATTAAAAAGTTTCAGGATCAAATTATCCATCTTTTTAAAATGGCTCAGGCAAGTAAAAAAAAAAAACAAACAACCCAAACCTCTCCATGAGTTCTTGGAAATGTCTGTATAGGTAATGATACCCTGTGTTTTTGAGTATAAAATCTACAGCTTAACTGAAACAGCAAAAAGGTGTTTTCATAAAAACTGTTGTTTTACTAGACATCTGAAAAAAGGACATTTTATTGACTAACCGTAAAGAAATTTCTTCTGAAAATCACATTTAAGCACTTTGTTAAGCACACAGATGCACTCACATACACTACTGCAACATTAAAGAACTCAGACTAACATTTTTCAGAGAATGTCAAGACTCTCAAATCCTGTAAAATTTCATCAGGATTTGGGTAATTTTTAGAGAAAAAGTCACAAGGTTCAAGTTGAGAGACATCTAGATCAAACTAACCACATTGTAAATCACTTCCATTACACATGGAATATTACCCTACTCTAATTAAAACCATTTGATCTTACCATCATGTTTTAATTAAGATCTTCCTTTACATTCTTGCCATTAGAGCTGCTTGAGTTAAAAAAAAAATGAAAAAACTTAGTCAAGAACATTTTCATAAATAAACACAGTTAATCAAGAGGGGTCATGTTATTTGAGTATTTAGTGAGCCAGATGTTTTGCAAAAATGCTTATGAATCCTGAAAGAGTTAAACATAAATGTTTGAATGGATATATATTTGCTGTTCTCTAATTTATTATTTACTATTCATTCACCCCATTTGCAAAAAGTTTTAGGAAATTCTCATACGAATTAGGTGACTAGCCACACATCTGGCTTTTCTTTAAATCATTCTCTCTTGCCTTAATTTGGATTATAATCTCAGAGGATGCAAATATTAGTTTTGTTACTGATTTTATGAGAGCAGGTGTTAATATTTTGCTTATACTGGAAAAACGATTGAAGTTGGCATTTACTCATATACCACATGCATCATAAAGAGGAGAAAAASTCATTTAGTCCTGCAAAATGCTGAGATCCCCATATCTTCATTAGCTTCACTGGAGAAAACTGAAATCTCACTGAGTGGACCTTCAAGTAAAAAAACCTGGTTTTTACATTAATATTTAACCAGCTCTGGAATAACTGATACTAAAAAAAAAAAAAATTAAGATTACCGATGTAATAATTCCTCAATGTTGTTCTTTTGCTCAGACAGCCATGCAGATGGAGGCAGATAAAATATTCAGCTCATGCACTCTGACCCTCTGTACATCAGAAACCATTTAATTTTGCCTGAATTGAACAAAATTGCGGTTGTTTGACTACCACAAAGGCATCTATGCTTGACACAAAGACATCAAGTCAACACTTCCATTGGTAGTTTGTTCCAGTGATTAATCCCTTGCACTGTACCTACTTTCCAGTTTGAATTTGGCTTGGTTCGGCATTGCTCTGTTACAGCTCTCTCTGCTAGATTAAAGAGCCATTTAAAACCTCTGATTTTCTACTCCTGGAGGTACTTATCAAGTCACCTCTCAACCTTCCTTCAAGCCGTGGCTGTGCATGTGGAGTTGCTCCAAGGGAAGAGCACGGAGTCAATCGAGATAGGACAGCCGTGCACAAATTAACCTGGGAAACTGTCCTAGGAAAAAAGCTATCTCACCTCTGGAAGAAATTACCTTCAACTGGAAACAAAGCAATATTTTCTTGGTGAGAGCAGATTTCCTACAGTTCAAGGAGTTGTGTCCTGCAGTCACAACCTTTTTCTCAGGGCAAGCAAACTTTTACAGATGCATAGATGTGTGGACTTAGACAAAAGAAACACTCTAAGCTCTTTAAATAGGAAAATGAAAGCTGTATTTTTTCTAATATTTAAATAATTTTTGTAGCTTTGCCCGTACCCTGTCCAATTGTTATCAAATTTTTTCTTTAAAAAAAAAAATAAATAAAGCCAACAAGACCAAGCAAAATTATTTGGTTCATTAATGCCACATAAACAATTAGTATCAATCTTTTGCTTCTCCTGTAAGAGTTACGATTGTCCTTCTGGGCCAATAACTTACCAGGACTTTATATTGAGTTCCTGCCACACTACAATGCAGTATAATTTTAGGGTTAGTGGTTTACCAGGATGCAATCCCCAATTCTGTAATGTTCCTCACTTTTATGTGTGCACCTAGCTATACAGATGCAAATATCTGTAGGCGTTTTTCTTTGAACGGACCCTGCTTGTCAGATTGTTCTGCAGGATATCCTTGTCACTATCGTTATCTATCATTCTGCCAATAATTACCCATTTTTTGGCAGCCGTATCATGTTTACTTCTACATCACTATGGAAACACTGAATTTTCTCAGCCCAATATAAAGTCCTGCAGAATCCTACTAGAAATACTTTCATAGAGTGAAATGTTTCCTGTAAGCATTTTTTTCTGATGTCCAGTTTAATCTTCGTTGTTTAACTGATTTTCCGTGAAGCTATTCTTTGATTACAGTGTTACTTGGTACTTTTCAAAAGAATAAGCATATGGGTATTTATACGCCCATTTAAATACCCATTATGGACTTTGTCAGAGTTTAGGCACTCGAGCGCAAAAGAGCTACTCAGCCTGTTATTCAAGACTCTGAGATCATGAGCTAGCACCTTTCTTTCTATCCTCTGGGAAATTTTTTTCTTTTCTGAAATACAGTGTAGATTTTAGACCCTCTTCTCTTTCTCTCAATCGTGATGCAGAACCGATCTGCTCAAACTGAGGTACTGCTTTGTAGACATTTCAGTTGATGCACCAAATCTACTTCAGCTAAGGTGCTTCTTTGGAGACGCTTCAGTTTATGCACCAAATTAACTTTGTGCTCCAAATGGATGGCCAGGGCTGACTCGGCAGGTCTCTTTTGCGAAAAGAAGGCATCCTGACTTTTTTCATCTTTCCACCTCCCCTAGCTGACTCCTGGCCACATGCTCCACCTGTTTTCCATATGTAGGCTCTGACATTTGTCTGAGTTCTTGATGAGTCAATTCCACCCATTAAAGCAGAAGAAAATTAGCCCAGCAAAACAGTGAATAAACTCAAGTAGAGTTTGCAAGTTGAATTAGCTCACCAAAGGGTCAGATAAGCCCTACAGGCAACAAAAGGGAATGGCTTGAAACAGAAGAAGGTGGGAAAGAGGAGGAGAAGAGAGGGGAGGGGGGGTCAATACTGCCTCTTCAGGCAACAGAAAGCTGTTAGACTGACTTAGAGGTCCCATCTGCCTGCAGCCTTCGATAGCACACTTACACAGCTCTCTTGGACCAAGTATTTACACACTGCCTAAGCCCATCTGAAGTGTTATACTAGGCAGGTGGTGTAAATCTCCATGTAAGGTCATTTTGATATTTGATATTTGAAAAATCATGGCAGTCAGGTGAAGCCCCTCGTGACTGGAAAAAGGGAAAAATTGCACCCATTTTTAAAAAGGGTAGAAAGGAGGACCCTGGGAACTACCGACTTGTCAGCCTCACCTCTGTGCCTGGGAAGATCGTGGAACAGATCYKCCTGGAAGCTATGCTAAGGCACATGGAGGACAGGGAGGTGATTTGAGACAACCAGCATGGCTTCACCAAGGGCAAGTCCTGCCTGACCAACCTMGTGGCCTTCTATGATGGAGTGACTACATCAGTGGACAAGGGAAGGGCTACAGATGTCRTCTMTCTGGACCTCTGTAAGGCCTTTGACATGGTCCCCCACAACATCCTTCTCTCTAAACTGGGAGGTATGGATTTGAGGGGTGGACTGTCCAGCGGGTGAGGAATTGGTTGGATGGTCACATCCAGAGGGTAGTGGTCAATGGCTCAATGTCCAGATGGAGATCAGTGACGAGTGGTATCCCACAAGGGTCCGTATTAAACAGACAAAAACTGGCACTGTTTAATGTCTTCATCAATGACATAGACAGTGGGATCGAGTGCACCCTCAGCAAGTTTGCAGACAACACCAAGCTGAGTGGTGTGGTCGACATGCCTGAGGGACGGGATGCCATCCAGAAGGACCTGGACAAGCTCGAGAAGTGGGCCTGTGTGAACCTCATGAGGTTCAACAAGGCCAAGTGCAAGGTCCTGCACCTGGGTCAGGGCAACCCCTGGTATCAATACAGGCTGGGGGATGAAGGGATTGAGAGCAGCCCTGCCGAGAAGGACTTGGGGGTACTGGTGGATGAAAAGCTGGACATGAGCCAGCACTGTACACTCGCAGYCCAGAAGGCCAACCRTATCCTGGGCTGCATCAMAAGAAGCGTGGCCAGCAGGTCGAGGGAGGTGATTCTGCCCCTCTACTCTGCTCTGGTGAGACCCCACCTGCAGTACTGCGTCCAGCTTTGGAGCCCTCAGCACAGGAAAGACATGGACCTGTTGGAGCGGGTCCAGAGGAGGGCCACAAAAATGATCAGGGGGATGGAACACCTCTCCTATGAGGAAAGGCTGAGAGAGTTGGGGTTGTTCAGCCTGGAGAAGAGAACGCTCTGGGGAGACCTTATTGCAGCCTTTCAGTACTTAAAGGGGGCTTATAAGAAAGATGGGGRCAAACTTTTTAGCAGGGCCTGTTGCGACAGGACAAGGGGKAATGGTTTTAAACTAAAAGAGGGTAGATTCAGACTAGATAGAAGGAAGAAATTTTTCACAATGAGTGTGGTGAAACACTGGCACAGGTTGCCCAGAGAGGTGGTAGATGCCCCATCCCTGGAAACATTCAAGGTCAGGTTGGACGGGGCTCTGAGCAACCTGATCTAGTTGAAGATGTCCCTGCCCATGGCAGGTGTCTTGGACTAGATGKCCTTTAAAGGTCCCTTCCAACCTAAACTGTTCTATGATGATTCTATGATTCTATGATTTTAGGCATTGTAATAACTAATTTGCATACCCAAAGTAATATGTTTCATCTCTTAATTATCCCTACCACACTCATAATCTCATCAAAGATGACATTCAAATTTGTAAAAGATATTTTTTGCATTAATTAGTACTGGCTGATATTTCATTCTTTGAATTTCCATCAACTTAATTCCTATTTCTTTTTTACATATTTTCCATAACTTCATGTCACTCTGACAACCCTGAAGCTTACCAAATAATTCCACACATCCTTTCTGAATATTATCACATTAGTATTTTCTTCAGTCTTCAGGATTTTTTCTGGTAATCCAGGATCTATTAAGAATATCTTAGTAACTGAATCATATTTCACTGAATAACTCTTAAAGAACTGTAATATGTAAGTTGTCCAAGCCTGTTGATATAAAAAGTAGTATATTGTTAGGTGTTATTTTATGTACTCTTCAGTTATTAATGAATTAAAAAATGTTTCATCTTCCTCAAACTGAATCTCCTGTTCCATCATAATATCTTTCATTTCCCTAAACAAGTGCCTGTTCTTCTGAGTGAATTCCAGTCTAGTTTTAAGACCTTGAAAACTTTATCCTGGGGGAGAATGCAAACAAACCTTCAAAACATTCTCACAACTGAGAGGGAATGGCATTTCTCTTGGGTTTCCGTGTGATGAAAAAAATAGTGATGGGAAATCAGACTATCTCTTGTTGTTATCCTATCCCTTACAGAAATGATTTTACTTTGAAGGAAGAGTTACACTGCATCAAGTCTATAAAGCATTGAGAAGATTGTTACAACAAGGAAAAAACTGAGGTAGGATTAGACCATGAGTAATACTATATTGCACAATATTTCCAAGTTAAGTCATATTACAGTGCGTTGAACTTTTCAGGTTATTGATTTTCTGTACATTCTTGTTAGGATAGCATAATAGCTGGTCAGAAAGCCTCAAAACTGAAAAAAAAAGAAAGCAACGAAAGGAACTTAAAAGTGTTGCAATAATTACAGCAATCAGCGGCCCAATGAGCTACAGAACACTTTCATCTCCCTGTGTTTTTCAGAGATTCACTACTTCAGACTATTAGTAAAAGATGGGTGCAAACAATAGTGCAGTTTTTTTGAAAAGATCATACAGCAGAATTCTGAATGACCGGCAGCAGGAAAGCTGGTTATCATAATTTGCAAACCATAATTCTTTGCAAAAGAACAGCTATATTTAAATGCAGTGACTTAACCAAGAATATTGGTTTCAAAGGCAAGAAAGTAGAAAGGGTATCCTTATAATCCTTGGAGAACTTCAAGCATTACTTCTAAGCCCTCTCTCCCTTTCTACATTCTATCATAGTATAGGAGTTCCACAATGATTTATAAAAGGAAGGTTTTCAAAGGCACAAATGGGAGTCAGGTGTCCGATTTCCATCGACTCAGGCACCCAACTTCCATTTGTATTTTCAGAAAATCCTCCCTTAGAGACATGAAATATAAAATAGTAAAGTAACTTGTATTCTAAGGCCAGGACCATTTGCCTTAATTTTTTACATACAGTTCCATTTTGGTTTCTTTTGATTTAATATCAAAGCAAATAAAATTCTGCATTTAAAGAAAGAAAGACTGGATGATCTAATATCTTTGACATTGCTAGTTTCTGTGGTTCTGTCATGCACACAGTGGGATGTTGAATATGAAACCCAGTAATTTACAGACCATTCCCCCCTTTCAGTCTGTCCTGTTATTTTGGAGTTTTAAAACAAATGTATAGTTTAAAAGGCACGTAAAACAAACCAGCTGACATAATTTGGAGTCAACTTCAGGAAAAGATGTAGACTAAAAGAACTGATAACTTGGCCAAAAATTTAAGCAAGTGTAAAGGACATTTTTATCCAACAGATTTTAAAAAATTGGGCTTTTTTGTTGTTGTTATATTTTTATTTTCATTAACAAGGAAAATGTACTAAAATGATTTTCTATTGAATTAAATACCAATTTTTTAATTTAAAAAGTCTGATCAGTATTAATTATTTTTAACAAAGCATGCACATTTCAGAGTTTGTAAAAAAATGGAAAAGAAACAAAAATCAAGTTAAAGTTACTTTTACCAGTTCCTTTCCTTTTTTGAAGAATTCTGCTAAATGGGTCAAGTGTAGTATGTCTAGGTCCAGAGATGGATTTCAGCAGTTCTCCCACACAGTCAAAGATGGTGCAAAAATCACACTTTTTTTCTGAGATGTGTCTTCATTAACAAGTAGTACACTAAAAATCCACTAAAAATACTATGTTCAGGCCAGGCTTCCTCTTTACCTTTATTTTTTAAAGTAATTTTTTCCTGCAAAACTATTCAACAGGAGATCACAAAACGAAAAAGATGCAGAAGTTGGTAAAGCAAATATACGCCCACATTGTTCTCTGGTCTTAGTCCCCCAATCATTCTGCACCCATCCATTCATGTCTGGGTTTCCCCTTTGGAGGGAACCAGCTACCTCCCTCCCAGGTGACACCAGGGTATAATTCAGATGATAGGTCTTTCCAGAGATTGTGCCCTGTAGGAAATATGGATGAAATCACACCTTATTTTGCTTCGTCTCCCTGCACAGTCCTTCAATATTACTTCAGCAGGCTTATACCTCCCATATGGCTCTCATGTCATATTCAAGGCATACAACACATACACCTTGGGTGATTTTACAGAAACACCTCTCTGATGCACTGTTACATGGTTGTTTCATTATTTCAGGCATGCAGAACTGAAAAAAATCCCAATCCCCTCACAAACAAATCAATAATAACTCTTAAGGCCACAGACCTTCCATGCGTTCCCCAGATGATACCCAGATTAAGATGGTTCTGGATGTGGGAAGGCTTGAAATCTTGGTCCATGTGGCTGTGCRACACTGGAACAAGGGCCAGAAGTTGCTACCAGGACCAGATGACTAGCCATGTGGATAGAGCCTGGGAGGAGGAGGCAGTTTGTATAGCTGCCCTAGCTGAGCTCACTGACAGCTAAAGAATGTATATGTAATTCTCCACCCTAAAAATGGCTGATCTTTGCTTACCCAAACTTGCTATACCATCCTTCATTCTCTTCTTCCCCCCTCCCCACCCCTCTGTCAAAGAATGCAGGAAGGATGCTTTTCTTTTGACAATACAGCAACTTGAGTCATCCCTACAATGAAGGAAACTCAGGTGGAAGTAGCTGGTGCAAAATGTCTTTGCTGGGTGAATCAATCATATCTTCAGGTCAAATGAATGTGATTAATTTGTATGAGTCTAAAAAAGGAAGTGAATACACTCTGGGAGTGAGGAAGAGTCAAGATAATGCACATACCTGCCCTCAAAGTAGTCTTGATGCTTAGAAATATTACGTATGTATGTAGTCATCTCCTCTCATCCTTGTTTTTTCTAAGGGATGCAGAGGCTACATTTCATCGATATTAGGCCAATTCCACCAAAGAAGACTCTAAACAAAATGCAGCTGTGGTGTTTGACAAAAGTGTGTTTTACCTTTGAAATATTAGACAAAAAAATTTTATTTGTCACCCWGAAGCCCACTGAGTTTGAAAGGAGATGGAATGAAAAATCATATGTCTTGCCACCTCTTTTGTATGGAATAAAAGTGCCARTGGAATAGAAACTTGCTTTAATTCAGGGAGAGAGAGGCATCAACAAGAACAAGATCAAGACAAGAAATCCCAGTGCTAAAGGTCAAAAGTCCTGAACATGAGGGAATAAACCATTAGATTCAGAAGTACATTTTAAAAGGAGCAAAGACGCTAACAATCTCCCCCAAAACAATTTGAAATCAGTAAGTGTGTCAGGCAAAGGATGCAAAGAAAGTCACGGTGTTTTATATATTACATTAAAATAGCAACAAAATCTTAAATTTTAATCCTTTTACAAAACAATACAGAAAATGATTCTTCTGTAAGGAAAAAAAAGAAAAATTAAAAAAAAAGAAAAAACCCACCAGCTGTTCCCTGGCCAAGGAAACAACGGGGGCTCTTACTCTGTAGTACAGTAAATGGCTAACTTCCCAGGGTAGTTTAAGTCCCCTGCAGCCTGCAGTGTCAGCAGAGTTGGTCATTTACGAATCAGTAGGGTTTTGTTAGAAGTTTGTTTATCTTTCAATGAAACCACCCGCCTTGCAGTTGAATTGTTTGAGCTATAAATAGAGGAGCAGTGCATCAAATTCTTTCAGAACGAAACACAAAAATATGGGTAGCGGGAAGGGTGAGAAAAAGAAGGTGCAGGTCATCTTATTAACAATGAGAGATAAAGGTTGGGAAATATTCTGTTTATTTTTATGTTGTAGAATGTGGAATGGGCAAACATCCAAACAAGCATTCCTCACCCACCCTCTGTAAGGCCACGTTCAGATGATGGGAACTCCAAAGAACCTGACCTCCTTCCTTTGCTTCCTTCCTTCCTTCCATATTAATGAGTTGGCCTGAACTGTAAAGGGTAATTCTGTTGAGTCTGTTGAAAATATAGGTATTTGAATTCTTACCAAGTAAGTATGTTGTCATCTATATAAAGTGCCTGATAGTGTTTTAAACTCTACAAAAAAATCCTTTGTTTCTAACAAGGCAATGAGTTCTACTGGCCAATCGTGCTTTCTACTTGTTTATTTAAACAAGAGTGCTTCTTTCCGTTCATTTCACACTGCTTGCCTTTCAATTTCACAGTGCCTTCTAGTTGAGTTTGTAAAGTTGCCACTAAGGAGCCCTGCTCTAAGTCTTTCCATGGAAAGACAACAGGAAACGTTCACAGAATTCACACTCTTTTCCCACTGCAACATATCCTGGCAGATGTGTTAGTTACCATAGCAACAATTAAGACTAGCTCTTTTTAAATAATAAGAACAATCAATAGTGGCTGAAACGTTTTCAAATAAATTTGTGTCTCAGATTTAAATTATGCAATGTAAAGTTCTTCCTGATGATGTGTGCTTGCTAATATTTGAAAGGGTGCGAGATAAGGAAGAGTCATCTGTGTGACTTGGATGATCTGTACCTTTTTGTTCTCCCTCAGATGGGGGATTACATGACATTGGCCTGTTTCTGCTGATGCAAAGTAGGAGAGCTGGAAAGGGAGCAGGCTGATCCCATATACAGAAAAAAGAAAAAAAGTAGCCCTTCAGTGTCGATACTCCAGAGAATTTAAATGAGGTTCAAAAACTCAAGAGCTCTTCTCTGGGTTGGAAAGGTGGGTATATCCATATAGAGAATACAGAGTGTATCTAAAACCTCATCTATCCCCACAACTATCTTTAAAATTCTTCATGCTGTAAAGCTCTTGAACCACACATCAATGACAGCAATGTAAATTTGAATCACTGCATTGGTCTCCATGAAGTTATTTCAGATTTATACTACTGTAAGTAGGAGAAGAAGGTAGTTTTAGCAAAAGTTATTGTTCTGGAAAGAGGCAATGTTGATAAATTAAGAAAGAATAATTAAAAAAGGAAAGACTATGAGCTGAATTAAGAAACCAGGCACGGATCAATGCCTTCTACAGGAATGCAAATACTGAGCAACTCCACTCAGGTCACAGATCACAGACTCATTCAGGGTGGAGGGGACCCAGGGAGGTCTCCAGTCCTACCATGTCCCAGTTACTCCAGCAGTGCTTGTATCTACATCTACAACCTGATTCCTCCTCCCTGTTTCCCTGTCTGCCTTAATATGTTAGGCAGGCACAGGCACTCAAGGCGGCCCCTTTTGACAGGGTTTGTCCCCCGTTTCCTTATCAGCCCAAATTAAAGTTGTTATCACCATTCCCTCCCCAGTTTAAGGCCCTCCCCAGCAGTTTGGCAAGCCATTTGGCAGGGATGTTCTTAGCTCACTAGTCAAATAGGTCCTGTCTTTTGCTAGCACTCCTCATTCCTCAAAGAAGAAGTCCAGGCATTGCACCTAAAGAAAAGCTCATTTTCATTTCTTCATTCTGCTGTTTTGCTTAGAAGGAAAGAGAGTGACTTGGTAAAACTGTTTCTTGCCTTGCAGCAGAACTATTGAGAACAACCACAGAGTAATTGTATATGGATAATCCTGTGAGCGCCTGCATAAATGGAAATATGAATCTGTATTGGGATTGTGATGGAGAAGTATAGTCATTAATTAGATGCCACAATTCTTTAGTGCCAGGAAGAACAAGCCATTACTGAATCTGAAGTGATCCTCGTATTTCTTACAATAACACCGTGTGGCTGAAATACTGTGCTTGTATCCAACTAATAGCTTTTGAAAAAAGAAACGACATCTTTTTTAACCTTTCCAAAACACACTCGCTAACATACTCTAATGCTTGAAAGTATATAAGGTCACTTGCAACAGCAGCCTTTACATTTAAAACAGATGTGGCTATATACAGCGGTGAAGGAATGTACTGCTTCGGGTTTTGTGTAACAAGCATTCGTGCTTTCCAGCCCTTTGCCATTTTGACACTTGCAGCTTATACACAGTACTGCTTTAGAGTCAGATTTTCAGCATGTATTCATAGAGATGATTAAAAAAAATTACTTTACACACAGCTGTCAGCAAAGGCTGGTGCGTAAAGATAACCACCCTAGACACATTATACTTCGCAGTCTCAATTCCCCCCATTTCCTTGCTTAGTTGCACCAGAGCAAGACAGACTGAAGTTTCCAGCACAGCAATACCACCCTTAGCTTGCCAACTCATCACTACTGGGTCAGCTGCRCTACTTAGTGAGCAGTGAAATAGAGTTATTCCCCAGCCTCTTCTCGCCCACGTGCTGTGCTAGACTGAGGTTAAGTAGGCACTTGGCTTCTTTTATTGTGTGTGCCTGAACCCAGTGTTTGAATAGCCACAGAAGAGACATACAGAGGAAAACCAAGCTATAACCCAAGCCTTCAGCCTCTTGGAATTGTAATCCACAACATATTGAAATTTCCCAAACCGTAATAAAGGGACCCTGTCTTCTGTTCACCTAGCACCACAAGAGGACATTTTCAAATCTTTCCAAAGTCATGGTCACACCACCATCTACTACAGTGATGATGAAAGATCAGTCCTGCCTACTCCAGGTGTGTTTGCTGCAGGAAAGGAGTATGGTCCGAACCTTGGAAGCCCAGCAGAACTGTATTGTAATGGAGGCAGTCCTCTGAACAGGCACAACTGCTCCTCCCTTCACTGGTTAAAACTAATGTCATAAACCAGAGAACAAGGGTAGTCAATACAGACCTCGAAGCAGAACTGTCAATACATAGTGGTGGCACTAATAGTACATTGGTTTCCTCTTATCTGCCTGTGGTGCAAAACAGTTTAGTCTCTTGAGGATTGAGGTGGTTTAAAAWATCTGATTTAGGGATTAGGCTCAGCTCCATCTCCTGGTGAAGTATACACCCCTAACCAATGCAGAAGGTCAGAATGGTTCATCAAAACATCCTTCTGGCTGTAAGAACCAGACACTCATTCAGCAACTGAGTTGTTTCACTGGGCAGTGGGTGTTATAGAGGCACCTCCTCCCACCTGTGCATCTGTGAGTCCATCCAGTCACTCAGCTCCTTGGTGCATGCCTGATGATACCAACCCATAAATTCACACTGGTGCTCAGAGTCATGTAACCTTCTCTGGAAACATTTCTGGATGGGGTATTCTAGCACAAAGTGCTATGTCTCCTTGGACCCAAATCAGTTCTCTTAGTCTGACGTGGCCTGGAAGTGACTGCTAAAATTTACAGCACTGAGACTTGGTTCTGCCTGTTTTATCAATGCCAGAGGAACTAATTTTGTGTTTGAAGTTAACGAAGTCTGTTTGGATTTCTGTGTGTGCAGCTTTTGGGCTTAATCCATGGAAATAAGATAACCAGAATAGCGCAAAAGAGAAGAACAATTAAATATGCTGGGAAAAGGTGAGGGTGAAAATGAAATGAAATATTTGTTAGCTGGTTCTTAAAAACTTTTAAGGAAAGTTAGTGGAAATCCTAAAAAATAAAGAACGAAGGCAAGAAAGCAAAGCGAGCAAAGCAAAGCAACAGGAGAAACAGGGGCTGGGCATCACTTTGTCAAGCTATTACTGTCTCTCTGTGGCAGAAGGACTGAAAGAATAAAAGTAAATGTCAGATCAGTTATGCTGATTTCTGTCTATCGCAGGTATTTTTCTGGTCTTCATTATCATAGTATCATAACACTTTCCCATCTAACTATTTATCCTCACAACACCTCTCTGAGGTAGGGCACTGCTATTATTTCTATTATACAGCTGGAGTGAGGCTCGGGTAATGGAGCAGATTCTTAGCTAGCATAAATTGTCACAGCTCCATTAACTCCGGTATGAGAGGACTTCGATGGAGTTTAGGATCCTCCACTAAATGAATCTCCCTTTTCCCTGGAAGGCAGGGGAAGAGCGGGGAAGCAAGCCCCCAGGTTTTCCAAGCTCTTAACTACTGCTCTACCGAAAAGACCACCCTGCCTCTGTTTAGATAATCTGTGATCTTTGGGCCAAGCCRTGCTGGCTTTATTCTTCCGAGAAAAGTCAATGAAGTCTACATGGTATTATTCACATAAAGCCTGCAGGACACAGCTCGTTGGGTGGTATAGATTATGCATTACAGAAAGGCTGAAAGTATAGGTACACACCGTGCACGCCTACGTATCTGATGTTAGAGAACTAAAAGAATGAAGCTTGCATGGAGCTGTCAAGCAGCAGTCAGTGTGGGATGGAAAATACAAGGAGCACAAAGAAGTGCGCAAACACACAGAGATTCTGATGCGGAATTAAAACACGATGTACTCAGAAAGTATGAATAACAGCATACAAATTATTTACTTTCCTCAAGCCTAATTCAAACAAATCAACAAGACAAGAAAATTAAAAGGAGAAAGGGTGGTAAGCTGTKTTTCTCTCAGTACAGGTGTCTCAACTCTAATGAGTCTACAGGATTCGAGCTGGTATCATGAATATCACCGGGAGTGATTATAGCTTGTAAAAGCAGACCAGAAAGAGATGTGCCTGTGTGTGTCTTGGGCTGTAATTAAAGCTATAAGCCATCGGTAGCAAAGAGGCCAGCTGCAGCATTTCAAACCTTTCCTACCCTAGCATTAAAAATAGATTGTGGCACAATAATAATAAAAAATTGTGTACCCAAAATAATTCCAATAATAAAAAAAAAAATTTGCACATTTGATTACTATAATTGATTTCTCTTCTAGATATGAATAAATGACCCAGGCTAAATGCCAGTTCCTTGCAAAGAATTTCATTTAAGCTTCAGTGAATTGAAAGGCTCAACCAGACTCAACATTTCCAACTTCCTAGCAAGTAGCAGAAAATCTACCTGACAGTTGCCATGGAAACATGAACAGGAAGAGCTAACCACCAGCCTATAAATCCACAGAGAAACCTTTCTTAATTGGAAGGCCTTTAACCCACACATTTTTCTCATAGCTGCAGAGCTTATTTCTAAAGAGATTATTAAATTCCTCAATTGACTTATGAAGGATGCTTCCCACTATATTACTGTGCTCTGGGTTGCTCATTCTTTATATCTGTTTCCAAAATTACAAAGCAGAGCAAGGATGATAAAAGTTAACACAGATGTTTCAATGAAAAATCCATACGATGTTCTGAAAATAACTTCAGTGGCAATGTTCTACTAAAAAAAACCCCACAAAAAAAAACCCCACCAAAAAAAAAAAAAACAAAACAGTTCAAGAATTGAAATGGCATTAAAGAGATCAGACACCCCAACATTCTTTGCTTTGGGTTCTAGGAAAGATTTTTTTTATTTTTTAATGGAAGACTTTCAGTGGGGAAATATGACTGAAACTATCTGAGGAATCATTGCTTAAGTCTATGAATGTTAATTATATATGAGTCCACACACACATGCACACACATGTTCTCACACTAGCAGTATATGTGCAATATAGTATAATTTATGAAGAAAATAGGAATTGAAATTTGCTCATGCTTATATTTTCTTCATCATTTTGAAGATTTCATCAAAGCTTTGGTGGAGAAACTGATTTAAGAAACCCTTTTTCCACATTACGTAGTTTCTGTGCCTTTGTTTCCTGCATTGCCATTTTCCGAACCAGGGGTGGCTGAACTTTTTTAAAGGCTGGCAGCTAGTTTGGGTCTGAGACTGTGCCTYGCGGTGTGCATGGCACCTCCCACCGTGCAACCCAACAAGTACCACCATGGAGAGCTTCATCAAGTTCCTGCCTGTCCACAGCATACAGCTCCCCATGCTCAACCCTATGTTTTTCCCCTTTGAGCAGATGCTGTTGTGCAAGGAGCAGCCATGATTGCAGCACCTATAGACAATCCTGGCTTTGCTTTTGATGAGCCAGCTCAGGTACAGTGGAGCTGTGTTGTTACAGAGCTCAGAGCAAACCAAATATCTATGCACATACCCAACGCCATGGTCAAGTTGATATTGAGTACTCTGAATTGCAGGCTACTGGGGTCTGGCATGCGAGTAAGGCACTTTAAAGTAAGTGTGGGTTTGCTTGGACACACACTTGATATGGCCACAGTCAGTATTTCAGTAAAAGCATCCTGTAAGCAATCTCCATTTTAAAATCAACATCACTTTCAAGAAGTTCAGCAGCCTCCTGCAGTTAAATGCATTTCTCTTCTCCCATCCTSTCCTTACTAGACAGAGGATGATCAGAGGTAGGTCCAGACAGGCTTATTTGTTGGGTTTTTTTAGGTAGTCAAAGATTTGTTTTATTTGGTTAAGTGAGCAGTTTCCTCTTTTTCCCTGCATTATGCCACATTCCGATTTTTTATTCCTCATCTCCAAATTCTGAGGAGAGTAGGATAAAAAATTATTGTCCTGTACCAAGGACTTATTCCTATTGCAGTCAATGGGAGCACAACTGATTCCTGCTGATTTCAATGGAATTAGGATTCTGCTCAGTTCGTACTTGGAAACAGATAGAGGGGAGCATAGAGATGGAGAAAAGCCATCTTTTTTTTCCTTTTCTTTTTTTTTTTTTTTCTTTTTAAAGCATGCCTAGAATTTGGATGGAATATCTATCCCTTGCTCCTCCAGTAATGTGCATCTGTCTGAAAAGCTGAAGGACTATGGGGCAGGGCTAGCAGTCATGGATGCTCTTTCAAGGTAGCCCTTATGCCGAAAATACTAGTGTAGCAGTGTGGAATGAGATCCAGCACCCCGTCAGAGTGAGATGTAGATGTTCACCACCTCCACCATGCCCTGGCTCCCCATATAAACAGAACTCCACTTTGAAGCCTGAAATTCTGAAATGTCCCACTATTGGGACCATGAGAAGAGGAAGGAGGTGAGGTCAACCCTGGAGTAAACCTATTCCATCTCACCGACTGAGTAGACCCAACTTTCAATGAGATTTCTTCACTCCAGGGGACCCTCGTGTAACTCCCACATTTAACCTGCATATCTGGTGCAACCCTCCTTGTGGAAACCCTCTGCTTTGAGGAGAATCTCTTTACTCCAAGGGATGGCTTACACCCTCGTATTGTTGAGCCTTTACATGGCATGTCAGCACCTATATAGGAGAGAAACGTGGATGCTTTGAATATGTTTAAAACAACAGTGGACTCTCACTTCCTTATGCCCTCTGAGATAGTCCTAGAAGAAAATCTGAGTTATCCAGAGATCATGCAGGGAACTTGGATACTGGTGGTTACTGACAGAGCAGAATCTCCCCCAGTGAGGGTCAGATAAGAGATACACAAAGTACTTAAGAGTCAGAGGGCAAACCACTAGCAAAAGTGTTTCCACACCTCCTTGTCAAATCACTTCAGTTTTAACTTGCCTTATCTTCCTCCTTGTACCTTTTTCTAGCCCTGAGCCTCTCTTGAAGGGATACAGCCCGTCATAGCAAATAATATTTGCCAGTAGTTTGTATAGCAATTAAATAGCCAAATAGAGCTGCTTGATGGAAAAAGATACCCCTTATTTTCACATGTGGCATGCAAGGTTTTGAATGCAGGTTTTATGTGATAAAAGATTAAAACATTACCCTGTTTCCCGRCCTGCCTTAAATGAAACCCTGAACACTTCACATGATGTACCATATTCCTTACATGAACGGGAACGACTGAATTTCATTTCTTAGTGCCAAGTAACACAGCATAAATGCTTGGAGTAAATTAACATAATGAACACTATATTCTATTGCCCGAATTATTGTTTTCCTCCCCTCCCCATATCATTGTTATTATTAGAATTGTTATCTGACTGTGAGAGAATATCTCGAGGGACAAGCTTGCTTTACTTAACAACCGCTTCTCCAAGTCCATCAGGCTGGCAACTGCAAGCCTGCAATTAGCTTAATAAAAGTTAAGGGAAAACGATAAAGTGAATGGAAAATATTAAAGGTGCTGAGCAACAAAACTGTAATTGGCTAGCTATAGTCCAGCRATGACAGCTAGAAAGCATCTGCTCCTGCAGCATCCTAAAGTGTTTGCAAAGTCTGCAGAATTCTACAGAAAAATCCACAGCCATGTAGTCTCCATGCCTACAGGGATTTGCAATACCCTGGAGAGTTTTTAAGGGATTTTTAAAGTGATTTAACTTTTATTTTTATCGCTCTTTTTTTTTTTCCCCTAGCTGTCTGTCTTGTTCTCAAATCTGGGTGGCATGTTCAGCAGATTGCTGTTTTCCATTGCTTTCTGCACACCTGTTTTCTGCTACATAGGATACAGGGACTTCACAAACCTTAAAAAAGACAAGATTTCTGTTCCAACGAGCTTGCCCACAAAGGGCCAGACTCTCAGGCCATCTGACACCCTGGAAGTATTCATTCTTATCTATGCAAGCAGTGGGAGGGTCTTGATATTTCCTATACTATTTCCTAGCCACAAACCCCAGTGAATTCTTTATCTTGCAGATGTTATTGAAAGAAAAGAATGTCCATACACTCCTTTTTACCACATATGGTTACTTGGCTTATACCCACCTCTGCAGCACTTGTGCTGTCAAGATCTTCTGTAGATTGTTTTAAGAAAATTTAGCTCACCAGCCAACATATGGTGGTAATCTCCATTTTGCCCCAGGTTAGTAAGGAATTCCAGGCAACTTCATGTTTTCTCTGTAAAGCTGAAGAATAAAAATCCTGTGTTGGATGCTGTTTGATCTCAGGGGCTGAAATTTCAGTGTTTGCTCTCCTTTTCTTCCTCTAGCCCTGAGGTGCTAGTAGAAATTCCTTCAAAGCAGAGGAACATGGGGTACATGATAAACACAGGAGACCATAGCCTTGGAGGTCTCTAAACCCAGCTCAGAACCCATCATTGAATTATTTGAGAAAGGAATTCCACTGATTTTTCAGGATTAGGTAGTTTTTGAGTTCTTGATTGTAGGTGCATTGGCCATCAGTCCTCAGGAAGGGGTGGGACTGGGTCAGGCTGCAATAGCTGAGCTGTATAAGTGGATTATTAACTCTCCCTAAACCTTCACCTAGCAGAAATTATTGCAGTCCTAAGTCTACTTTAATTCATCCGCTGGGAAGAGAAGCAGTGGAGCACTGGAAGACTCTGCTGTATTGTTGTGGTGCGTTGACCTTGGCTGGATGCTAGTTGCCCACCAAGCTGCTCTATCACTCCCCCTCCTCAACTAGACAGAGGGCGAAAATTATGACGAAAGGCTCGTGGGTCGAGATAAGGACAGGGAGAGATCACTCACCAATTACTGTCACAGGCAAAACAGACTCGACTAGGGGAAATTAATTTAATTTATTGCCAATCAAATCAGAGTAGGGTAATGAGAAAAAAACCCAAATCTTAAAACACCTTCCCCCCACCCCTCCCTTCTTCCCAGGCTCAACGTCACTCCCAATTTCTCTACCTCCTCCCTCACGAGCAGCACAGGGGGACAGGGAATGGGGGTTGCGGTCAGTTCATCACACATTGTCTCTGCCGGTCCTTCCTCCTCACACTTTTCGCCTGCTCCAGCATGGGGTCCTGCCCACAGGAGACAGTCCTCCATGAACTTCTCCAACGTGAGTCCTTCCCACGGGCTGCAGTTCTTCACGAACTGCTCCAGCGTGGGTCCCTTCCATTGGGTGCAGTCCTTCAGGAACAGACTGCTCCACAGTGGGTCCCCCACAGGGTCCCAAGTCCTGCCAGCAAACCTGCTCCAGCGTGGGCTCCTCTATCCACAGGGTCACAGGTCCTGCCAGGAGCCTTCTCCAGTGCGGGCTTCCCACAGGTTCACAGCCTCCTTCGGGCACATCCACCTGTTCTGGTGTGGGGTCCTCCACGGGCTGCAGGTTGGTATCTGCTCCACCATGAACCTCCATGGGCTGCAAGGGGACAGCCTGCCTCACCATGGTCTTCACCATGGGCTGCAGGGGAATCCCTGCKCTGGTGCCTGGAGCACCTCCTCCCCCTCCTTCTTCACTGACCTTGGTGTCTGCAGGGTTGTTTCTCTCATGTATTCTCAATTCCTTTCTTCCAGCTGCTGCTGCGCAGCAGGTTTTTTCCCCTTCTTAAATACGTTATCACAGAGGCACTACCACCGTCGCTGATGGGCTCGGCCTTGGCCAGCGGCGGGTCTGTCTTGGAGCCGGCTGGCATTGGCTCTATCGGACATGGGGGAAGCTTCGAGCAGCTTCTCACAGAAGCCACCCCTGTAGCTCCCCTGCTACCAAAACGTTGCCATGCAAACCCAATACAACCATCTACACTTTCATCCTGCCCTCCAGAAAAAAACTTCTACAGGAAGGTAATTTTCCCCGGGTTATTTCCAGCTGAAATTGAGCCATGTTGTCATATTTCAATATCACCAAGTGGATGGAATAGAATTTATATTCTTGCCTATAAATAAGAACATGGGAAAGGTTTACAGTGGCAATTGTTAAAAAAATGAAGAAAACGTTCAAAAATAAGATGGAAGAGTAATGTGATATACATAGTGGCAACTATGATACCCATTTTTGGTTTCCTGCTGTTAAATGTTTGGCTGGATCTCTATCACTTCTTGCACAGAAAAGACGTTGTTATCTACTGGCACTAATTATAATAATTTACTTCCAGGCTACTGTTTGAATAAGAGTCCCAGATATTCGCATTTTTATTACCTGACAGGTGACTTCCACAATGAGTTTACATTTCTTTCTCTTCTCCTCAACTACAGTTCAGCTTTATCTGATATTTTCAGTGCCATTTAATATATCTTGCTGCAAATTCCAAGAAACTGCAGAAAGACTTCTGGACTCAGTCTTTAAACATTTCCTTCCTATCAACAAGGTCAGACACAAGGCTCAGGGAAAGAAGGAGCAAGGAGGCAAAGCAATTTTGCAAGAGCAAATTTTTAGAATCATAGAATTATAGAATCATAGAATAGTTTGGGTTGGAAGGGACCTTTAAAGGTCATCTAGTCCAACTCCCCTGCCATGGGCAGGGACATCTTCAACTAGACCGGGTTGATCAGAGCCCCGTCCAACCTGACCTTGAATGTTTCCAGGGATGGGGCATCTACCACCTCTCTGGGCAACCTGTGCCAGTGTTTCACCACCCTCAGCATAAAAAATTTCTTCCTTATATCTAGTCTAAATCTACCCTCTTTTAGTTTAAAGCCATTCCCCCTTGTCCTATCACTACAGGCCCTGCAAAAAGTCTGTCCCTATCTTTCTTATAGGCCCCCTTTAAGTACTGAAAGGCCACCATAAGGTCTCCCCAGAGCGTTCTCTTCTCCAGGCCGAATAACCCCAACTCTCTCATCCTTTCCTCATAGGAGAGGTGTTCCATCCCCCTGATCATTTTCGTGGCCCTCCTCTGGACCCGTTCCAACAGGTCCATGTCTGTCTTGTGCTGAGGACTCCAGAGCTGGATGCAGTACTGCAGGTGGGGTCCCACCAGAGCTGAGTAAACAATAGGATAGTTTGGTTCACAATAGGATAATTTCAAAGCTGATAATATGAAGAAACATTAGATATTAATGAGAAAATAGTCATTCAAGAGAGGGCAGATGGACTATGAGAACAGAAATGTTGGAGATTAGTAATCATTTCATGTGAGAATATTTAGCCAGGCTTTTTAAAGTCAAAGTTCAATGAAATGCACTAAAACCAGTGTGTACAGGAGAACAAGAGGAATGCTGAGCATTTTCTCCCAAGGATACAAAAGATGCTCCTGAAGTGTAAGATGCTCCACCGTGTAAGTACACGACTTGGAGGAAGAGATGGAAAAAAGCTATTTGCTCCTTTTGTAGCTCTGTAGCATTCCTCCATTTTATTCCCAGCTTTCTGAATGCTTTCAAGTGATCTGTCTAAGGAAATCAATGGCTATTGACAGGCTCTGTAATTACGTTTACAAGCCAAGATTCCTAGCCCTCTGCCACTTACTTAAGCGATTACATACCTTCTAACCTGTTTTGCTAATGATCACCAATGTATGGATCTGAGCCAAAAATCAAATCATGTCTCAAAACACTCACTTGCATTTCTGCAAAAAAATATTGTGTCTTAGAATCCTTGCACTGTTATCCTGAAAGAAGAGCTGATGAATACCACTGGGTGAAAAATGCAGCTGATTGTCACAAACCTTTCTTCCAAATTCATGCAGAATTTGCCATGTGGGTTTGGCTGGGATGTAGGATTTTGAACTGGGTTCACAAATCAGTCCTAGGAAGGGGTGGTCAGTCTTCTTTTTGTCTAGTAGATCTGTCTGTGGTTGGAATAAATATCCAGGAGGAGGGAAAACAATATTCAGATTAAAATTTTTCACACATTTCCTGCCACTCAGAATATTGCCTGAAGCACCAGATCTGTATTTCTTTGGCAGTGCTATCTCAGCTGTCCTCATTGGAGTCATTTTGTGTTGCATGAAACACTTTAAATAGTTCCTTAAACAATGAAAAATAAGATACTACTTTGGTGATCAGGGCACTGAACCAGAAGTTGGGACAAGGGTCAGCTTTGTCAATCTAGTTGAGTACAGTTTGTCAAATTAGATGATAAAATTTACTGGGAAGAAGAAATCTGACAAAAGAAATTGAATCTCCATTAACTTTTAAAAACTCAGTCTGTATTTTTAGTAGCRAGCATTCAAACCTCTGGATAAGTCTTGTATTCGTTCACAGAAAAAAAAAAGTATATGTTCACAGTATCGATGCATGTTTTATTGACAAAGCTTCCAAAAACTCTTTCAAAATGCGTGCATGAAAACTCTGTTCCTGCATGGTCCTCAGGTAAGGTGGCTTTTCTTCTGATTGCTGCCCTTCTGAAAGCCGTTAACTTCACCTAAAACTAACAGAAATACACTAAACTCCAAATGCTTTCAGCTCTGAGTCAGTGGAAAGAGCGAAGCCCGCGCAACAGATGATCAGAGAAGCACAAATATCCTGAATACCTGGTAGCATCTGCTACCAGAAATGGTTCCTGCACTACCTAGCAACTGCTRCTAAAGCTCTTTCTGCTTAGTGACTCTTACTACCTAAGAGCATCTGTTGCTCAGTTTGCAGACCGCTGATTCCACTTGCCACAAGTGAAGCTATTGTGTAGTAAGAAAAATAAATGTTTACATGCTTTTGGGTTTCATTAGGTTTTCTTTGCTTTCCTATATGTAGGCTTTTGTAGAATTCCAAAGAAATATTGTTTTGGCTTTGTTTTTGTTTTTTAAAAAAATTATTATTATTTTAAATGTACAGAATTGCTTCAAACAGATACTAAATGTTCAAGAGAGAATCCAAAATGGTTTCATGAAGCCGGAGGAGTACAAAGCTAATTCCTTTATCTGAAACTTTCCCCATCACAACCAGTATGTGCTGCCAATAAGTCACAGGTGTCCACAGTCCATAAGCAGGTGAAAGAAATAAAATGTGACATGTTTGATAGCTTTGAGATGTGCAAGCCTAAGTGTGTGTGCCTATACATTTGGCAAGTGTACTTGTCTTTTCAGAGATCTGCAGGACTGAAAAGAAATCCACCTCTGCCATAAACCGGAAAAGAAACATGCTGTTATAAAGGAGGCTCTGTGGACTCTGCAACTAAGCTCTCAGTCTTTCACGAATATGTATTTTGTGCTCTCTTTTCCTTCTGTTGGTGAATGTGGCAAGGGAAATATGGTAGAGAGATAAGGGGGTTTAGCAGCCTGCTCTGATACTGAACACATAGTGAGTGGAGGCAGATGCAAAAGGGGATGGTGAGAAGGGACGACTGAGAAGGAAAAATACAGAAGGAGACCAAGGGTGCAACCTAACCCCTTTTGAAGTGAGTGGACATCTTACTACTCACTACAGTGAGTGCAGGATTTAACCCCAAATTTGCTGGTGGAATCAGTCCCTCCTTTACCATCATTAAAGCTGCTACGGCAAGGTATAGATTTGTTCCTTGCTTTAAGCCATGTTCTTGTCCTAGGCTTGTTGCCTCCTTCATGTCTTTATTTTTATCCCYCCTCAGCATTACCAACCTGCCTCACATGAAAACATCAGGAAGACTGGTTTATTTGGCTTACTTTCAGCGTGGAAGGGTTTGCAAAGACTTCTTAATGCAGCTCATTTGAGACGGGAGACTTCCACTTAACGTCTGCATGCAAGAGCAGGTGTATGCTCTGTGTGCTTATGCCACTAACCACTGAACTGTTTTAATATACTCTTCTTCATTAAACGATTCTGAGTTGCTGATGGGACCCTGTCTGCTGTGGAAGGCAACCTTCAGCTGTGCCTAGAGCCAGGCTTGCATACCTGGCTTCTATATGGAGACTAAAGCTGATCTTAAACGTAGCCTTGGAGGCTATGTCTTTAATAGAAAATTAAATGGTTCAGAGACCATTCTGGTGCATTTAGCTGAACTTACTCTTTCTATCTACAACTGGATAGATATGTGCAAGCTGCCTGTTAAAAATTATTCCTGCCCAAGCTAAGCCCTGTACCAAGCTTGGGCATTGATTGGGAGAACGTGATTTGGACCAGGTCAAAATCATGCCAGAGACTGTGTTGAGAATTTAACGGGAAGGGCAATATTTGAAATGTGAGTGCTTGTCTTGCACACTGCCCTGTTCACTTTACTGGTACAGATATAGCCAGAGCATCTCTCTTTCTCTGTCATATAGAATTACCTAGAAGAAATGATCTTCCATTGCCTTATATTGCTTATAACAGTATGAAGAACTGGAAATTTAACTGTCTTTTTCCCCAGGTCATCAGCCATTGCCACTGACTGGAAAAAAAAAAAAGAGACAAAAAAAGCGCAGCAAATTAAAAGGTAAAAAAAACCACTTCATTTGAACACAATATTTTCTCTAACCTAAAATGTGCTTTGTTTCAAACTGAAGAAAAAATAAGGTTTTGAACTAACATATTTTATAAAAAAACCCACAGCATTTTGAACAAGTAAAAAATAATTTATTATTTTATGTCATGTTTTTAAATTTTTTTGGAATTAAGTCAGACAAGATGAGCTGAATTAATAGACTACCTGGACTGTACTAAAATGGSCGTTTTTTAGTGAAAAGAATTCAGGCCAAAACTATTCTCCATCTTATGTGCAAAATTATATTGACTGAAAACTGGAAATGTCACTATTTCAATAACATTTTTTTTATGTTATACTATCTGATCAAAGGTGAAGACCATCTCAAATGCAAATTAGATGTTAATGCTTTTTCTTTTCGTACATTGGCTTTCTGAACATTTACAGAGTAGCTGTCTTTCTTTACATTTCAATAATAAGTTGAGCCATTTCAAAAGAAAATAAAATCCATTAAGAACTTCACATGCTTGTATAGATTGGTTTATTTTACACACTGCACACTGTGGCCAGGGTGAAGAAGAGATGGGACACAATCATTGTGAGCCTGTATTTTGCTGGCTAGTTTCCATAGTAGGGTATGTACTTATTCCTTTGGAATCTTCACTTTGTCTCTGGTTAGGAGAAAATCCTCTCTTGCAGATTGCATATGAGACTTTGTGTCATGCTATGTCTTGTTCTCCTTTAGATGTATTGTCTTGTTGAAATCCTCCATCCTGTTCACCTCTTGCATTTACTTCTTGCATATTTTCCTGTTGCATCCCTACTTTAAGTGTCAGTCTGGACCATCCCACTAAGGTGTTGGCTCAGAGATAATCTCTCAGGTTTCCCTCGAGATGTTTGAGGTTCTCTCCCAGCTCCTCAGAGATGATATTCTCGTAGACTAGACTCTCACTACCTCCAGCTTCTCCAGCTTGAGTTGCTTTGTTACTCACTAACACAACCCTCTGGTCAAGTATGCTCTACCCTATGGCAAAAACAAACAAATAAACAAAAATGCTTTGAAACGAGTGAAGGAGAAGGTTGGTTTTTTCACTGGTTCTCAAGGATGTTTCACTTCCCCTCTGAATAACTTTGGCTCATGGCCATGCCAGATTTAACACACATGCAGAGAAGAGCTCAAAATGGGATGTTAACACTCGACTTGGGGAAAACTCTGACACAGATCTGAATTCCTAAGACTTTTTTCCTCACAGAAAACACTAATGTGTCAGTCTAGATGTAAATCTGGATAGCCAACACCACACACTGGTCCTCCTCTATTAGAAACACCAAGTCACACCACTGTTATTCCTATCATAATCACCTACTGGGTCCAGAGCTTCTCAAGAAGTTTATACAAATTAAACAACTGAACTTAGGCATTTTACTTTGTTCTGGTTTTTTATTTATTTATTTATTCTTATTGTATTGCATTGTTTTTCCATCATGCATGTTGCAAGGCTATCTGTGTAATAAGCCAACATACAGAACACACAGAGGGTGTTTGCCAAATTTCAAAGTCAGATCTGTTGGGAACTTTGTTTTTTGCTGTGTACATGGACAGTAAATATGCCTGCTGCTTTGGTATGGAAATCATCTTCAGACTGTACTATCAATATTCATCCCATATCACACCAATTAACAAACTGTGAATAATTGGGAACTAAACAYGAATGCATGAAGGACCACGATCATCTAGGCAGCTACTAATAAGGACATGTTTGAGGTAATCACACACAAATTTAATTTTTATGTGGTGGTTTTTTTTTCCCCCCAGAAAGGTGTCTCAATGTTAATTAAACAATTTAACCCATATTCATTTTTTTAAGAAAAGTGTAATTGTTTTAAAACCTGCCTTTAATCACAAGCACAGATTTTTCAATCAATAACAGAATGTTTGATTTTGTTAGCATCATACTCTGTATTTAAAATAATGTTTTAAATACCTTTTCTACATCTTTTAATATAATCAAAATGATGCTTTGTATTTCAAAGAGTTATGCTTCTGCTTAGACAGCATTGTAAAAAGAAAAAGCATGAAAATTACTAACAAACCTAAAACCCTCCAAAAATTGCTTACCTGTGCTATTTCTTTGTATTTTCATTTCACAACAGCATCTTCTTTGGAATTAGAAAGTGAAAGCATGGAAACAGCATGGAAAGCTATTTCTCGCAGCTTTTTTACATCCTTGAGGAGAGTCCACATCTAAGCTGGACCCAAGAATTATCAATTTTGATACAAGAAGGTCAGCCAGCCTAAATTGATGTCACAATTTTCCAGAGTCCTAAGTGATGCTCAGTACAGTTTATAATATAACATGGCTGAAGCAGGCAGTTCTGCACTTTGTGTTTATTTCACGCAGCATTACCTTCAAAGAATGAGACCTTATATACAGCACAGGTCCCAGTTCTGACCTTAAAGCGAGTATCACCACCTCTCACAGTTTTACCATGAGTCATACAAGGTATTTTTAACGGCACAACAGTTGGAATCAAGACACTGTATGAGAACTGCAGTCTCTGGGTTTTTTTCTCTCTTTTTTTCTTTTTTTAATGACTGTTTCTAACTTATAATTTGGGAGATGAAGCTTTGATTTTTTTTGGTTTATATTTTATATTTTATATTTTACATTTTACATTTTATATTTTATATTATTTTATATTTTATATTTTATATTTTATATTTTATTTAATTTCATTATTTTATTTTAATTTTTGCCTGTTTTTTTGGTATTCCAGCTGCACTGGTTTCAAAGAAGTTACCCTAAAAAGACAGAGCTCTTCCAATCAGAACCCGGTCAAATATTGCAGTTTCCTCTGTACCAGCTTTGGAAAGCAGGAATACAGAGGAGTCTGCTTTCCCAAAATGCCATAGTATTTGATTACTTTCAAATGAGCTTTGAAAGAGCTCACAACGGTCCTTCTTCTAACAGTGTCACTTGCTAAGACTTTGCTGTTAGAGATATTTGTTCATACTGAACTAAATCCACGGCATTGACCTAGAGCTTACAGTACCTCTCCCTACCATTGTTGGCTTTAGTTGTACATAATTAAGCCAGAACAAATGGGTAAGCTTCATAAATTTGGGGAATATAGCCTTCCTGAGAAAAATGAAACTTTGAAAAAAGGGAGATTTCACTGGAAACTGAAAAAAGAAGTGTCCTTTTGAAGTTTTTGTTGACYGATTTTAAACTAATGAGTCAGATGTGTAACTCTAGTACTTGGTCAGGCTGCATTAAAAGAGATCAGATAGTGACCAGCATCAAAGTTCCAGAGCTGCGAGGAAGGACTGCTGGAAGATGTAGATTTAGACTTAGGGAAAACATTATCAGGATGTGCCAAGCTGCAGAAATACCCAAGGCAGAATGAAAATGTTAAAAAGAAAACAAGTTGCAGCTACTCTCGACAGACTGACCATCAGGAGACGAAGCTGGGAAGCAGGAGGTCACAGCAGAGTGAGGAATTTGGAAGAGATGCTGTGGAATAAACAGCAAGAAAATGTCAAAGAAAAAAAAGTGCTTGAGAAGTGAGAACATGTAGAGACCCAGACAACATCCAACATTTAGAAATAAATACAACCATTTTGCAAGAGTTTTCAGCCCGGAGTAACAGGAACAAAAAAGAACATCTCACGACTCACTGATCAGGAGAGCAGAGAGTGACAAGGTTTGCAGGGACAGGTAGAACCTTTCAGCAGGCCAACTTAYTCAGAAAAATAGACAAGCTCTCGTGCACACTGGGCTTTCTTCCAGGGGACAGAGTAGACAGCAACACGGAGGAGTTCTGCATGGGGATTGTCTGAAAAATGTTGAAGCAAAGAATGATTTTTTTTTTTTCATTAAAAAATAATGAAATGGTTATAAATTATAAACTAAACATAGATCACTTGGAAAAAAAATGAATGGAAAATGTAAATACATAGAGGAAAGACAAGTATAATTGAGAACACATAGCATGAAACTAATTCTGAGTAAAGGATTATGTGATCTGAAGTTTATCTTTAACTGGAACTGATCAAGTCTGTTATAGTTACAGGAATAAAAAGGCAATATTGGGTTTAAAAACATGTTTAGCCTAGGTTTGATTCAGGGAGTGTACGGATTGAAGAAACCTAGAAAATGTAATAATGTAAATATAAGAAACAATTATCCAGTCTCAGAAATAATGTGGAATAAATTTGCAGGGACTGCAGCAAAGGATGAGACATTGCAGAAAATCTTTAAGGCTATCAGTGTAAGATGGCATGGGAATTACAAAATATATCCACTGCATCTTACTCATTTAAATGAGAATTTTCTGTAGCTGATGATGTAGTACTTAGAGGTGCCAGATTACAGGCTCCAAATTATGACAACCTGACATGATTCATGATTACGGAGAAGTGTGTAAGACGAAATGATTATGTTGAGCCACGGATTGCTAGGTTATGCGATTGAAGGCTCATCCCTACAAAGATGAAGGAGCCCAGAGGCACCAGGGCAAGTGGTGGAACCCCAGTACTCCATTCAGAGAAAGGAGTCCCTGTCCTGGCTCCTCCCAGGGCTGGCCCYAGAGAACATCAACCCCATGGTCTGGAGGTGACACCCATCACAAGTCAACGGGAGCAGCTTCTGGATCACCCTTCAGACCAATGGGGTTTACTGCCTTCGGGCATGGAACTCGCTATCCAATGCAGGGGAAGGGCATCTTGGGGTTGTGCAAGACTTATTACGGGATGCCAAACTGCCCTTAAATACTGAATTACTATTCCCACTAACATGAAGTTGTATTACTGAGGAGTCTCACATCGAATGAACTCACAAACAGAATTAGAGCCGTATTTAACAAACAATGTGTTACAGAAAGGTCTATAATTGGGATGCTCTGCAGTTTCATAGAAAGGACTTAAAAGCATTAGGGAATTATGGCTTCAAAAGTGGAATGAGCCACCCAAATATACTTATTAAAATGTCYGGCAAAAAATAAAGTTAAATTTGGAGTGTTTCTAATTTAAGTCTTTGAGATCTGAAAGAGATCCGTAACTTGTTCTTACAAACTCAGCCCTTAAACACTGCAGCAAAAGGTTGTTTTGCAAAAAAAGCACAGTTTTTCATGGTTTCTTTCCACCTGCAGCAGAAGGCAGAGCAGGTCTTTTAGATGTGTGCAAAACCACTGATAAAAGGGCACACTGAATCCATATGACTGCCAGCTTTGATGCCTATAGGGTGCAGCTGGCATGCAGAGTGGTACTCTGAGGTTTCAGGAGGATGATTTCTCCTTACTCCCATGAACTACTTGAACCATCATCACCCCCTCTCCAGACCCTGAAGGACAGTGCCAGGAAATGAGCCAAGTCTAAGTTATGAAGGAACAACCTGCAGAGAGAGCTCCTGAAAATAAATTAGAAATGGGATTGTGAAGAATCACTAAGTACCAGGGAAGAGCAATGATGGAGAGAGAGGCAGAAGTGATTCTCAGGAGTCAAACCAGAACCAGTCCTGACAGACTTACTGATGACTGCTAAAACAGTGCTTGGTCTGCGCTGTAATGAACTGGAATCCTGAATAATTACCTGCTGTAAAACAAAAACAAAAGAAGAGAGGAATGTAGTAAAAATGACATTGTCCCTCAGAGCTGAGCTGTGGGAACAGATTTGAGATGGTATAGGAAAAACACCCTTTTGGTGTTATAAATTCAGCATAAAGTCTTCATCTTAAGCAACCTTGACCCCACATGGGCCTTTTTTTTTAACCTGAAGGTGATGTAACTCATTTCTTACTAGGAATACTGGGGTTTAATGTAGTTTTGAAAACTGACATTCTAACTGGGAGAAGTGTATAATCTCAGTCTCCTGGAAAACAAGGCATGGTAGCCAGTTTGGCAAGTGGGAAGATCTCCCAAGCCAGTATATTTTTTGGCACCTTCCAAGGAAAAAAAGTGATGAAAAACTATGGTAAAAACATCTTAAGAGCAGCACCATGAGGGTGGTGGGAAAAGTTTTAACAGTGGGGTAAGAAAGTGGAATATTAAAGCAAGTGACATATGAGCAGGTGGATGGAGAGAGACGAGCTCTGAAGACAGTAAATGAGCAAAGATATGCGGTAAAATGGAGGAAATCAATGCTCTGATTTTTTTGTTCAGTGTGAAGGTGAAACAAAGCTGCTATAAAGTAGTTGAACTGGCCATTGGTCTCTAGCTGCTCTGTGCTTGGCATAAAATAAAGAGAGAAAACAGTGACAGGCCTTGACTGTGTTATTTGATGTTATAATAGCTCAGAATCTTCTTAGCCACAGAAGACGGAACATTAGTTTTATTTCCATTCGTTTTTGCCCTTTCTTGGAGTCTTTTCCCCCTTGCTGAGATTAAATAGACCATAAACCAGAACAGACATATGAGCCCTCCTCTCACCCCACTCTCCTAGAACAAGCCATTCTGAACTAAACGGCACCTACAGCCAAACCACAGCTAGTTTGGATCATGCGAAAAGAAACTCACCCGAGGTGAAGCCTTTGCAAACCCAAATCGTCACATCAAGCCTACAACTATTTTCTTTCTCCGGCCACCCTTTCATGCTACTGCCTCTCAGTCCCACCCTCTCCCCTTGAAAGGCTCGAACAAAAGGGTGGAAGAAGCTGTCATTTCTAGAAAACCTGGCAGAAAYGTTAAAAGGGGGGAATTCTGGCAGCTCCGGTGCCTCCCATTTCCATCCCTCCCACTTTTGTGTTCCTCTCCCAGCCTGTCAGATCACACAGGAGACAACAAAAAAGAAGAAGGAGTTTTCCACCCTCCATGGCACCTTCCTTGTCACCATTGCAGGAAGAGGTTATTAGAGTGAGAAATCATGCAAACCCAAATCAGCCAAACARAGCTATAAAAAGACAACAGAGACAACACAATGGGGAGGGGAAAGGGTAGGGAGAAGTTAAATAACCTATTGTCCAAAAGAGAAAAGAAAACAGATAAAATCACAACATGGAGAGAATAAAAAAAGACTCAAGCAGGGAGGTGCTTACAAGCCAGAGGCTTGACAAAGAAAGAAATCTATAAAGGCATATAGAAATCCACTCTCTGCATTTCTAGTCCTGTTTCATTTCACCCTGTTTTGAAGACGGTACAGAACTTAGTGAGTTACTGAGTACCTGTGTCTTCATTTTTTTTCACTGCAAAGTAAGAATTAGCGGTGGAGGAAGGAAAGATAATGAACTAATCTAAATGAATACTGTGCCTTGGTTTCAATGGATACATGTATGCTAATGAATAAAATGGCCCTAAAATCTTGCATGTGGGTGTAGCAAGTGCTAGTATTGATAGGATTAAACTCTCTACACCTCCCAAAGCAGGATGGTCACATCCAGATTTCTTACTTGTATCTGTCCCTGAGCTGGGCGTGGGCATCGTCTGTCGGTACTAGTTTGCATGGGTCAAAACCGGTCAATTGTATCCTTATAATTAAATGGCATGGACGGTTATTTGTCAGTCTTTGCGCTTGTGCCAAGGTCCTGCTTTATTTACTAGTACTGAAGTGGCTGATAACATCAACGTAGAACACAGTAGCAGAGACAGGATGACTAATACACACCAAGGTATGGAAATGGAAATTATTAAGAAACAAAACTCGGAGGGTTTAAGAGAAGTCAGGGTGACCTGATGTGCCTGAATTACAAAACAAGAAGAAGTTGCAGACCCAGTTCTACGGGAACACTAAATCTCTAAGGCATAGGTAGTTGAAGCTGTAGGGATTATTTTCAGAAAGCAGAGAGGAAAATGATCCATCTCACTACAGATATGTTAGTCCTACCTGAACAGTATAAAAGCTTTGAAACAAATCTCAAAGGAATAGAAAAATAAAAAAATATTCAGAAAAATGGATACAGAGTAAAAGACAGTTTGGGATGCCAAAGGTAGATCTTGCTGGAGTAATCTGTTTGTTTTTCATTTATAAAAACCCCCACAAACCACACTGATTTCCTCAGCAAAGAAGCATGAACTTCAGCAAAATCGTATAAAAGTTAAAGCTGAAGTATAAACCAGGAAGACGTTAAACTGTGAAGAGGACAGAGAACTGTGGGGTTGCCCACAGACCAGTTAGCCAATGGGCTGCAACAGGTACTGTTGAGACTGGAAGTTTTCAGCCTGAAGGAAGGCTGATAGAGGAGCCTTGGGAGCGATACTACCTAATACTTTCACTAGCAATCCTGGCATAGAAAGTGAGAGTACATTCATAAAGCTTGCTGATGACACAGAGAGGTTCAGAGCATCTACAAGGAGCAACTGGATGAGTCTGAAAACTGGAGTAATAGAAATGGGATGAAATGCACTGGGGCAAGTGCATGCATCTGGGGACCAATAACAAAAATTCTTCCATAAATGCAGTGTTCAGTTGGAAATAACCAGGGAGAAGAAGAATTTTGTTGGATATACCAGTTGATGACAGGGCTGTAAGTTGATATGGCCAAAAATAAATTACAAAAATAAATGCTACTCAAACATTTATTAGATAAGTAATGTCATTGAACAAGGCACTGCTGAGATATAAGGCACTGCTCTCATATCTCAATAAGAAGAAATATACTTCCCAATTAGAGGAGCAGTGTGAACATCTGAGAAAACTTAGGTCTGGGAAAAGCTTCCTGAGTAACTGAGACCAGTTACTAATGATCCTGGGACTTGCTAGTTCATTCTAAAACTATTTTAATTAGACTTAATCTTGTAAAAATGTTGCAGAGTTTACTACACAACGTAAGTGTCTAAATAAAATCTAACCACAGTTTGGTTTTGGGAAGCCCTGTTTCCTATAGCATAGAACACCCAACAGGTCTTGGGAGCCTCAAGTCTGAGTCCTGTCCTGCTTATAGGTGTGCTGGATGACTTTGGATAAGTTATTTCCTCTCTTTTGGTCATGGTTTCCCATTTATAAAATGGAGATGATRATATTTTATTACCTGTATATTTTGAGATTCACTGCTAAAGAGTAGCCTTTTAGGTATTATTACTTTYATCAGAACTGTAAGTACCACAGTTATCTATAGAGAACATACTATAACATTGAAAAGGCTTTATTTCTCAAACTTATTCCTCACCTAGCAGTCAGGATACTTCCCTGGGACATGCCTATATCTGTCCAGGCAAATAAAACAGGTCTATGGCTTGAGAATGGCCTGCAGTCCTCATGAAACCTACAGATTTCTCCCTCATGYGATTTTGTCCTGTGCCAATTAACCCCCTCCCAATTAACCCTCTCCCTCTACCAGTAGTAGAAGGGACAGTATATGAAAGGGACCAATCCCCATAGCCAGTTTGGACATAACCACTCTATTTGGGGGGGGTGAAAAATATGTATTGTATAAGTGTGAGGCATATGCTAGGTCTTGGCAGCAGAAAATGGTCCCTGGCCTGTTTTATTCAGTTATATAGATACAACCACAGTGTCCAATGGCTGGCATCACAGAGAGCAAGTTCATGATTATGTACATGAAATCCTCACCCGTGTTTCCTCAATCCACTTGGGGCTGGAGGAGTGGCAGATGTATCGTAGAATCATATAATCACAGAATCATTAAGGTTGGAAAAGACCTCTAAGATCATCAAGTCCAACCGTCAACCCAACACCACCATGCCCACTAAACCATGTCCCTAAGTGCCTCATCTACACGTCTTTTAAATACTTCCAGGGATGGTGACTCAACCGCTTCCCTGGGCAGCCTGGTCCAATGTTTAACCACTCTTTCAGTAAAGAAATTTGTCCTAATGTCCAATCTAAACCTCCCCTGGCGCAACTTCAGGCCATTTCCTCTCGTCCTATCACTAGTTACTTGGGAGAAGAGACCGACCCCCACCTCGCTGCAACCTTCTTTCATGTAGTTGTAGAGAGCGATAAGGTCTCCCCTCAGCCTCCTCTTCTCCAGGCTAAACAGTCCCAGTTCCCTCAGCTGCTCCTCATAAGACTTGTTCTCCAGACCCTTCACCAGCTTCGTTGCCCTTCTCTGGACACGCTCCAGCACCTCAACGTCCTTCTTGTAGTGAGGGGCCCAAAACTGAACACAGTATTCGAGGTGGGGCCTCACCAGTGCTGAGTACAGGGGGACGATCACTTCCCTACTCCTGCTGGCCACACTATTTCTGATACAGGCCAGGATGCCGTTGGCCTTCTTGGCCACCTCGGCACACTGCTGGCTCATATTCAGCCGGCTGTCAACCAGCACCCCCAGGTCCTTTTCCACCGGGCAACTTTCCATCCACTCTTCCCCAAGCCTGTAGCGTTGCATGGGGTTGTTGTGGCCGAAGTGCAGGACCYGGCACTTGGCCTTGTTGAATCTTATACAGTTGGCCTGATTCAACTTACAGTTGAATCTCATACAGTTGTAATGCACCAGTAAGCGTGTGCTGCTTAGCTATTACATCTACAGGAACCTAAATATCTTGATTGCATTATCATGTGCAAGATATGTGAAAAAGAAACCTTTAAAAAGTATTGGAAACCAGGAAAAAAGAGTGTGACCGATGTCAAAAATCTCCTCTATTCTTTAAGCAGGGGGGTAGCTTTTAATGCCAGGCCTCAAGCAAGAGATTGCTTGCCTAATTACCAAAGAAAGTGAAAACAGCTGCTGTTATAGGCTGAAAGTTAGAGGCAAATGGTGAACTGAGGCATGGAGAAGTTAAGTGGTTTGCCTTAGGCCACAGGGGGAAGTGGTGTCAGACCCAAGATTAGAAATCACAAGTTTTTCTCATACATTTCTAAGCTCAGATCACTAAAGTGTACCATCTGGACATGCGTAGATAACTATTTGGGTCTGTCTATCGTTCCTATCCATCTCTAAAATAAACTCCTATCCTCTCACAGTTTCACATAATTTCCAGGCAAATGATGTTTTATTTAAGTGTAGTTTCTTGCACAGCTAATATTTCAGAAAAATAATTCAGGATTAATGTGGTACCACAGCCACTGGAAACAATTATGTTCCAGCAAGTAAGGATTTGCTTATTTTGAACCATAAACCAAAAGCTGTTTAGTGCAAAATGATTGAGAAATAGACACAGGATTCTTCAGCAAGTTATCTTCAGCTAGTTATTGAAGTTGCATTTTTTGAAAGATGGCAAGGAAGTGGAGAGAAGGAGATAGGAAACTTTTGTACTGCAGTAATTTAGCACAGAGCAGCCACAAAAAAAAMCCCACTACGAATACAGTACATAACCGCAGCACAAAATAAACTCAGAAGTAACGCTACCTCAAAACACTCTCCAGAGTAACGTAACATTTTTATCCCTGTTATCACTGTCGAGGGCTTTGCGGTTCCAAAACAACATAACAAACTCACATGAAAAAGATCTTCTAAAGCAATCTTTGGACCCAGCTTCTCAAGGTTTTTGTTCTAGTTTTGCTTGAGAGTGACATGTGTTGGCCTCTCAGCCCCATAGGCACTGGCAGCCTTTTGTGATTCAACATTTACCAGAACTCTTCCATTGCCAAAACCTACTGACATGATTTCTCCCTTATTTTTAAAGCCCTTACTTCATGGCTTACATACTGGTATGGCATGGCAAAATCTTTTGAGCACAAATTAATTCCTATGGATAGGGGATTTTTGGATATCCCATTTGGATAACGAGAGAGCAGATCAGTTCATATCTCCATGAAATTTCGGGGTCTGAAGCAAACACAAGCACGCTTTAAAATTAGCAAGTTAGGCACAAAAATAATTTGATTCTTGTAATTCAGTTCACCTCATGATGTAAATCTGCTACAGACCCTACTCTCACCTAAAGGGTCTTATGCAGAACACGGAACTATATAGCTTGAAAAAACGTGTGTGAGTGTTCAGCACAACATAACTTAGGTGTGATACATTGATGGCCGGTGTCAGGATCTCCCCACACTAGAGAAATAGCCAGTGACAGCCTGGCAAATGTAACAACATAACTGTCTCCCTGAGAAAGAGGGGAGGATGCAGCTGGAGAAACCAGTGAGTTTTTGCAGTTCTCCATTATCTTATCTGAGTGATGGATTTTTGGATACCTGCTCTGGGTAATAAAGGCATAGCAGCTCTACGTGTATTGCTCATTTGGGCACACGTACACACACCTGCAAGCATATACACACACCACGTTTCATAAACGCAAGTATGTAAGTCCCAGTTCCAGGATGTAATCTCAGTGCAGCAAAGCACTTAAGCATTTACTCAAATCCCACTGCAGTATAAAGCTGTTGCTTAAGAATTTTCCAAAACTGTGGCTAGTAGCACGCATCATTATAACCATGGTCAGTCTTCCTATTGATTTCAATAAGCTTTAGGTGGGTCCCTTGATATCAATATTCTGGATCTACCTCCAGAGATGGCATTGCAAAAACAAAACATAGGAATTTTTTCTCTCCCACAGTTCTCAAGAGATAAGTTCAGCCAATCATTGGATCAGAAACACCGACACACAATTTTCTTTTAATAAATTCAATGAACTAAAGCATTTTGTGAGTCAGAAAAGCAGTGGGAGAAAGAAAAAAAAACCAGCCCCATATATATATACACACATATATACATATATATACACTCCTCATCCTCCAAGCAGAACATTTTTCAAACTGTTAAAACATTTTATAAAATTGCTTTTATTGTTCCAACATTTTACAGCCTCACAAATGATTATTTTCTGGTGTGCGGAAAATAAGAAAAGGAAAAAACAAGTGAAACATTTTACTGTTTATACTTTACCTGGCTTGGTTTAAAATGGATTTACTTTGCACATAGTTTGAGCACTTAGAATATTTTTAATGCTGTAAAGGTGCTCAGTGACAGAAAAATGATACGTAGCTGCCTGCCTGTGACAACACTTTAATAATTCTTCTAGGTATCGCTACACGTCTTAATGCTACATTCTGTAGCAACAGTCCCTCCGAGGGTATTTACAGTGTAGGTACCTAAGTTAGGAGATTTGTATACTTTGGCTCTCTTTATACTTACTGGGGTGAGAAAGCCTTCTCCCGAGAGCAGTTCAAAGGAGAAACGTAGTTTAAGTGCCCTGAATACGCTAGCAAAATCATTCACAGCAAAAACATTAGAGAATATTCTGAATTGCAGCAGTTATTTGAAGGATTGGAGTGCAGAGCTGAAGCACCCAAAGGTGAGACAAAACTTTGTTCTTATTTCTGGACTAAATCTCTGCTTTTCTTGAGAATGTAACGTGGTCTTTAACGATTGCGTGGAATACTGACATTSTTAGTTTTTAAGGAAGTTCTTTTAAGGACTAAATATTGTCTGTGAAGTGTTTTGTAAAGTTAAAGTGCTGGAGCATAGTTAGGTTGATAAACCTCATGATTCAAGTAAAATGTCTCTATCTCAGAGCATCCACTSCAGAATGACAAAGGGCAGAACTGTAGTTGCTTGAATCTCATTTGAACCTCTAGCTGCAACGCGTTATGTGAAGCTGCAGCTTAATCTGATGCTTCATCTTTCTTCAGAGGAAATATTTATCCATTGCCTACTACCAAATGCATACCGCTACATTTTGAGGAACACAGCCCATTTTTTACAAGGAGAAAAAATACGCTTTTGTCCAACAGCATTTGTTTGTGATTGGTAGAACTGTTGTCAGCTTGGAAATTCAGAAAATCTCGCTCCAGCACAAATGGAAATCAAAACATTTCCTAAATGTGCACCTCAGGACTGTGAGATCTTTGTAAGTATGTATGGAGTTACTTGAGTCCACAAAACTTAGCGCAAATGTTTTTCTATTTATATTCACGTAAAGAAAATTAGAAAGTCATAAATGACAACAAGAAAAGTAGTGAGCATGTGAAGCGGGTTATGAATTCAGTGGTATTTGAGCAGYGTCCTAAGAGTCCCAGTGTTATAAACATTTTGTAATGCTTGGTCCATGTCTCTATGAATTTACTAATTTTGCTTTGTACATAGAGGTTTATGTGTGGTAATAGTTTATGTGCATTTCTGATATATAAATAAGCAAAACAGAGTGAGTCTGGGATAAAAGGTGTAAGTACGGTCTAAATGAAGAGAAACATCCATAAATCACACATTTAAGAAAAAAAAAAAAAAAAAACAACCCAAGACAAAAAAACCCTACCTGACAAACCTACA